>CAUYUJ010015998.1:97702-160202 GCA_963575745.1 Prorocentrum cordatum | reverse complement strand
AGAGCCAGACATACGACGTCCTGAAATTGTACAAAGACGGCGTCCCCGAAGTCCAGACCCTTTCCCCGGGGCCGGTTTTTCATCCCGAGTCGATTCTGGACGCTCCCGGGGCCCGGCGAGGGCCCCCCCGCGGCGCGGGGGCCGAAAATAAAGGAAAAAACGTGCCGCCCTGAGTTTATTACGACGCGATCGTGTCTGGGGAGGCTCCCCGAAGTAAGGCCCTCTCCCCCCGATCCTGCCGTCGCTCGGGCGCGGCTTCCGTGCGCGTGCTGATTTTTTGTTATTGCCCGCGCGTGGGTAACGAGGCACTCGAGCTCCCCACAGCGCCGCAGCGCAGCTTGCAACTTCTGCATGGGCAGAGAGATCGAGCGCGAGGACCCGCAACGAAACGCACAAAGAAAGCAACACCCACGCTGGAAGAAAAACAAGACGCCACAAGCATAAACTTCTGGCGCTCCGCGCAGATTTTGTGGATCTGCGCTGTGCCCCCCCCCCCCTGGCGCGCGGAGCGCGCCAGGGGCCCAGGGGGCCCAGCGCGGATCCAAGAAATCCGCGTGAAGCGCCAAAAGTGTATGTCTATGGCGTTTCTTCTTCTTCGACGCGCGTCCGAGCGACACCCACCGATTCGGTGATCCTCCGAGCGCGTTGGGGCCAACGTGCGCGTGCGCCACCAGACATGCGACGTCCTGATCTTGTAAGGACGGCGTCCCTGGAAATTCAGACCCTTTCCCCAGGGCAGGTTCTTCATCCTGAATCGCTTTGACGGACCCGAGGCCAGGCGAGGGCCCCCCGGGGCCGAAAAAAGGAAAAACTTGCCGTCCTGATTTTATTACGACGCGTTCATCTCTGGGCCCCAAACTTTCACGAAGCCCTCGGCGCAGGCGGTGCACTGAGAGGGCCAGCACCGGCAACACGCTGCCCGCAGAGCTCTGATCAACACCACACACACATTGAGCCAACACACCTCCTCCTCCTCCTGCTGCTCCTCCTCCTTCTCCTGCTCCGCCTCCTTCTTCTCCTCCTCCTCCTCCTCTTCCTCATCGTCCCCCTCCTGCTCCTCCTCCTCGTGCTCCTACTCCTCCTCCTTCTGCTCCTGCTCCTGCTCCTCCTCCTCCTCCTGCTCCTGAAGTTGAGCAGGGACTGGCCGTCCTGGCATTCCTGTGAGCCTACCACGAAAATCTCCAAGAACCCAAAAGTGACTCTACGAGCACGAACAAGGTTGTTAGCACAGGAGCCCGATGTGCCACAACAAGAGGGTCTCAGCCAGAAATGTCCTAAGAACATTCCGTGAAGACCACAAACGGTCGGTGGGGGGGCAGTCTTTGGTGGGCCTACAGGCGAGCCAGGACGCCTCGCCACTGCTGTTTATGGTGCTGATCAGAGTCAAGGGGCCCAAGGACACACAAATAAATACACACAAATAAAAAGGATTCCCCATATTTTCCCATATTTTCCTAGTTTTTGTCTTCCCCACCACTTCCCATGTTTTCCCATATTTTCATGGGAATCGACGATTAATTGTGTCTGTGTGTGTTTTTCCCCTCCTGACAGAGGCCCGGTGCCGATCCTGATCCGGAGCCCCGCGGCTGGCCTGCAACTCACAACGCACCTGATGGCCCAGGGTGCCGATCTCCCGAACGGCCGCCCGCCGATCGCAAGCCCAATCGACAGGCCGGCTGGACGAGCGGCAGGGTCGAGTCCTACGAGGATGAAGTCAGAGCGAGGCCAAATTCGGGCGCGGAGAAGTTGAGAATCTCTGAGATCTGGCGGCTCTGGAGGACGCATCGAGAGAAGGGGCAGGAACAGGAACAGGAGCAGCAGAAGGAGCAGGAGCAGGAGCAGAAGCAGGAGCAAACACAGGAGCAGGAGCAGGGGCAGGAGCAGGGGCAGGAAGAGGAGCAGGAGCAGGAGCAGGGGCATGAGCGTTCGCGAACGCTCCGAAAGCGCTCCCGAGCTCTCCGGGGCGGAGCTGTCCTCGTCCAAGGCCCCCGTCCGACCTGTGGGTCCCTCGGCCTGCTCGCGGCCCGGAGCCGTGCGGAAAAAAAAATCTGCGCGGATCGGGCGGAGGGGGCCCAGGGACACACAAACAGAGAGGCACCACTCCCCCAGGACCCCCAACATCTCTTCAGATGCCCTGTGGAGATTGGCACTTTTGCTCCTCCATGCCACTTGTTCATCCTGTCTTGAGCCAAAATGGCTGCTGCTGCGGAGGAGGAGGAGGAGGAAAAGAGGGAGGAGGAGGAGGAGGAGGAGGAGGAGGAGGAGGAGGAGGAGGAGGAGGAGGAGGACGAGGAGGAGGAGGGGGAGGAGGAGGAGGGGGAGTCGTCGCCTCTTCGTGCTTGTCGTTCTGCTCCCCCCCCCCGGTTGGGCCACTGGACGTGCGGAGCCGGGTGGGCTCCGCGGGTCCTCGCGCGCTGGGCCCCCCCGTGGCAGCCTCGCGCCCGCTCCGTGCGCTGGCTGGCGGGGAGAGGTCCCCGCCCGTCTCGCCCGGTGCCCCCTCGCTGCCCAGCTCTTCTGGGGGGCCACACGCGAACCCTGCCCCTGCCCCCCACGACTTCTGAGGGGGAGGGGTGGGGTTCACTCCTTTCGGGAGCTCCCGAGCGAAGTGAACCCCACCCTCCCCCTCAGAAATCGTGGGGGGTAGGGGTAGGGTTCGCACGTGGCCCCGTATCGGCGCTGCCCGGCTGGCCCGAGCTCTCATATTCGCTGCCCGCCCCTCCACGGCCGAAAAAGCCCGCCCTGTCGCCGGGGCGAGCCCGGGGGGGGGGAGCGAGGAGGGGCGGGCCTCCTTGGGAAGGCTCGGAGTAGGCCCCCCCGGCCCCGCGAGAGGCTCTTCTCGGGGACGCGCAAGCAGGGATTAGCGATCCATGGCTTCACCGCGCGGAGCGCGCGGTCGCCACGTCCATGGATGAGGGGCGGTGCCCTCCCCAGAGTGCGGCTGAGTGCCGCCTCGTTCGGCGGTGGACATCCTCGATTCCCCATGGAAGCGGGACCCGTCGCGAATCCACGCCCCCCTGACCCATGTTTGCGATCGCCTGATATTCTGAGCCTCCCCGCAGCACGCAGGCAACCTCTCAGAAGGCGCGGGGGCTCCTGAGAAGCCCCGCCGCCTTCAGAGATCGACTATACGCAAGAGTGACCCTGGGTAAGAGTCACCTTTGGTGCGCGGCTTTTTGAGGGTCGCGAGGGGACCGAACAAAAGCCCGCAAAGCGCTACTACCGCATCGAGTTCGGCGATCGGGGAACCCCTTTGGGCCCGCACCAAAGGTCACTCTGGCGAATGTTCACTCTCACGTGTAGTCGAAGAGATGACCTTCTCCTTCTCGCTTCCCACCCTCGCTCGCCGTTGACTCTGTGCACCAGCTGGGTCCCTCTCGCTTTGCAGTTTACATATTTGTTCTGCCTCATCGCTCATTTTGCACGTGAGACCATGACGTCAAAGCCAGACACTTGTATGGGACCCCCCGTCACCCCTGTCAAACAATACCATGCGCGCACACTCGTTTATCTCAAAGCATAAGTTTGCAAGAAGCCCTTGAGAAACATACAACATAATCGACACGCGCGCGGGCATGCCCAAACCATGCAAAACACAGCAGTACAGTACGTATGCAAGCACACCGATGTGACAGCCGTACAGCAACAGCTGTCGCACCTGGATGATCTTGCAGTTGTGCTGCTGGCGCGCATGTGCTGAAATAGTTGAACACGTACGGTGGTAACAATCCCGTTCAAAACATACATTTTGGTGGGCTTGCTTTCCACCACCACCACCATAAATAGGAGGGGGAGGGGGCCCCCTCCTCCTCCTCTTCCTCCTCCTCCTCCTCCTCCTCCCCCTCCTTCCCCCTTCCAACTTATGGCGGTGGTGGTGGTGGTGGAAAACACGCCCATCACAGTTTCCTCGCACCACACGCGGTGCACCCGCGTTGATCAAGCATGCGCGCTGCGCATGAAGCCGTATCTTATTTATATAATTTGTTTATGTATTTGTTTTTTACAAACGATGCGGGCCACATGCGGGCGCCGCCACGCGCGCGCCGGGGTCTGTTCGAAACCGTTGGGTTCGAAGGACTTCAAGACCCCCCGCAGCTTGGGACTGGGGGCGGATGCCTGCTCGACATGGATGGTCCCTGTTCGCAGTGGCGCCCCCGCCGTGCGCCCCCCTCGTGGCCCAGAGTGCTGCAGCGTCGAGGTCGCTGCACCACCGAGGCCTGAGAGCCTGCGGGCCGTGTCCGTGACTTCTGCGCCACGGCCGGGCTGCGTGGGCGGTGTCTTTGCCTCTCCGCCCCTGCGCTGATCCAAAGGGCAGCGCCGCCTCCCCGGCGCCGCGAGCCGTACGTACCTGGCCAGGGGCTGGCCCGTGGGGTCTGCTCCCCCGCCCCCCCCCTTTGCTCCTCCTCTGGGCCCCCGCCTGCTCCTCACCTCTCGTGCGCCCCGTCTCCCTGAGTAAAGCTGTGCGTCGCCCGCCTAGCTTCTAGCGGAAGAGGTTCCTCCCTCGGAAGAGGTTTTAGCGGAAGAGGTTCGCTCTCGCCCCGCAGACCAAAACTGCTCCTCACCTCTTCCAGGCCCACGCTGCGCACACGCTGCGTCTCACACGTCCCGGCCTCGCCGCGTCCCTCCCTGGGCTCTGGGCCAGCCAGGGCCCGTCGCCTCCCAGGCCGCCGTGTCGCTCCACCGGAGCGACTGCCCGCGGGAGCGGCGCCGCGCCCCTCGGTGGCGAGGGGGCTGCGCCCCCACCCCGCCCAGAATCCCTTGGCAAAAGCATGAAGGGGCCAGGCGTTGTTCTAACCAGCGCGTCTCTAGAAACCCCTCGGGGGTCACGCGCGGGCGCGCGTGCCGAACTCCTGACATGAACACTTGTGCAGAATGCACGTGGACACGAGCTAGTTCAAACCATCGGTTCGATCTATGTGAGCCATGTCCGGACTATGCACGCACGCACTCGCTGACATGACGAGGATACCATCGTTGTGGCAACACTCCGCCGAAGGAGACCGTGGGGGCAACGCGCAGAATCATCGCGCACCCGCACGCACCCCAGTAACATCCTGCACGCTACGTCATCCGTCAGAATCACTCGCCAGCCCGAACCATGGATCTGCACGAGCAGGGTCCGTGTGTCATGGCACCTGCTGGGATTGCGCGGAAGTCCGGATCTGTAATTTCAATCCCGCCCTCGTGGGGCTTGCCGACTAGTTGCGGGCGGATGGGTGGAATGTTTGCTCTAGCATGGGAGGTGGTCAGGCGCGGATGCCAAGAGCTAGTTCCACCACATAGATTGCACCGCGCGACTGCGTCCCATAGCCTGCCTCACGTAGATTGCACTCCACACGCTGCGCCGTATAGACTGCGCCCCACAACTTGCACACACACATATATATATGTATATATATATATATATATATATTGATACATCTATATATATACATATATATATATATTGCACTACATAATTCGCATTACGTCGATTGCCACATGAAGTTGCAAATTATAGACGATTGCACCACGCAGCTACCATATCATAGATTGCAGCACGCAGACTTCACATCTAGAATGCCACAACTCACTGTGTGTGGCAAACGCTGACACACATCGAAGACATGATTCGTAAGTGTTTGAATGGACTTGGCTCAACAGGGTCTTAACAGGCTCAAGATCTGTGGCAGAACGATCTCTTTTCCTCCATCCTCGTCGTCTTCTGCCCCGTCATCCGTGCACTTCTTGTCCTGCAGTCCCAGAACACGTTTCCGAAAGTTTGGCGGTTTTTCTGGGTGAGAGTGCTGCCCCCGCCCCCCCGAGACACACACACACACACAAAACATCAGAAACCAACACGAGAACAGTAGAGCACTACCCCCCACGGCCCAGAAAAACTACGAAAAAGCGGGGCGCCACACAATGGTAAAGGGAACAAGACTGAACAAACCAGGCGATTCCGCCGCCGTCATCCTCATCTTGCACGCCTCTTCAGCTTCTTCCTCTTGCCCGCGGCCCGATCGACGGGTCGGGGTCTTCTGAGGCGCCGTCGAGGTGCGCGTTGACGTTGTTGCCGTGTACGTCTGGGCGGGGCGGGTGCACGAGCTGCGCCCGGGGGAGGCTTCTGGAGGACACCAACTACGGCAGGTCCACGCCGCGATGACATCGGCGCTGATTCTCTGACACCGCGCGGGTCCTCCATCTTGCATTCATCGCGGCTTTCCGACTGCGCAGATCGTTCGACTCAAGGGGCCCCAGGACACACAAATAAATACACACCAATAAAATGATTCCCCATCTTTTCCCCCATGTTTTCTGGGTTTCGGTCTTCCCCCCCACTTCCCATAGTTTCCCGTACTTTTCTGGGAATCGAGGATTCATTGTGTCTCTGTGTGCTTTTTCCCCTCCTGGTAATCGCGGCCGTCCGACGGCGCAGGTCGTTCGACGCCGGCCGACGCTTACAGGCCGCTGGCGGAGAGCGCTCGACCCTGCACGCCCGCTCCTCCAGGGCCACCCCGCAGCATCCACGATGGGCGGCACGGCCAGGGAAACCGCGCAGCAGACGGGGAGACGTAGGACGCAAAGGTGCCATCACCGCTGGCTCCGACCTTCGGGTCGGGCGAAAGGGGGGGGATAGCAAAGGGGGGGTTTGAGAATCAGCTCACGGAGCTGATTCTCCCGGCGCCTCCCGGCGCCAGAGGCGGCTGTGTATCGAGGAATGGGCCCCTCGGTGAGGCCGAAACCAGCTGCATGCAGCAAATTTCGTAACCCTTTCCCAATCCCCCCCTTTCGTCCGGCCCGAGACCTACAGTCGGGGTGGATTGAAGAGGACACGCGAGAGGACACAAGACTCTGCCGAGGGCCACCTTGCCATTTGAATCTAGGAGGCACGGGTCGCGACGCACAGGACACCAGGGTACCCTTGATTTGGCAGGGTCGGCCTACTAATCCGGCTCGACTGTAGTTCGGCATGGCTGTCCAGACGTGCCGTTCTGGGAGCAGAGGGCCGCTTCCATGGTTGGATTCCTGCCGGAACCTCCCTCCTGCAGGGACGCGCAGAGCCACGGCGCGAGGGTGAGGTCTGGAATCCTGGGCCCCGCGACCAATCTGCATGGACAGACCATCGTGGCCCATGTGGCCGACCTCTCGGCTGCATGGTCGAAAGTTGCGCGCGCGTGGCCACAGCGGGCCCACGCAGCGTGGCGAGCCCGAGCGCGAGAGGCGGAGGCGACGGCTCCGCGGGAGAGGGCACGGGGAGGAGGGCTGGCACGGGGCGCGAGTGAAGCGGAGGGGCCGACCGCCTGCTTGCCCCCGCCGCCACAGATGCAGCACATGTCCAGCGCGGTGAAGTCCGTGTCGTCGAACTCGTGCCCGCAGAAGATGGACTCGTCGACGAAGGGCCCCTCCAGCACCTCGCAGTCGTATCCGTTCAGGTCGACGCCCCCGATGGGCGAGGAGTCGAAGCACCCCTGAGGGTGGCCACGGGGAGGAGGAGAAGGAGGAGGAGGAGGAGGAGGAGGAGGAGGAGGAGGGCGAGAATGAGGAGGGGGATGGGCTCTCAGGCTCAAGGAAATCTGGGGGCGCCATCAGGGGCTCGGCCGGCTCAAGCCGGATTCTAGGGGGCTGTGAGGGCGGCCCAGGGCCCAAAGAGGGTATGAAGGAGGACGAAGAAGTGCGCCCTCCAGAATGGAAGGCTCCAGCCAGTCCCCCGAATATTCCCGCGAGGCTCTGGTTGGGGAAGCACGAGCTCCTCCAATCATTCCTCCTCCGTTGTCCCCAGTACCCTTCTCTTGGGTCATCTCTTTCTCCTTGGTCTCCACCTCTTCCCCCATCCTCCCTTATACTCCTCGAGGGTTCTCCTTGTTTCCCCCGCTCGTCATTTTCCTCCAGCGCGCCTCGTCTCTCCTCCCTCCCCAGCCTTTCCCTCCTCCTTCCTCCTACCATCCCACCTCCCCTGCTCAACCTCCTCCTCCTCCTCCTGCTGCTGCTGCTCATCCATCCTCCTCCTCCTCCTCCTCCTCCTCCTCCTCCTCCTCCTCCTCCTGCTCCTCCTCCTCCTGCTGCTCATCCATCCTCCTCCCCCTCTCCCGCCTCGCCTTGCCCCTTCGCCGTCTGTCCCCCCCAGCTCCTGCTTCCTGCTCCTCCAGCTCCGCCGGCCGCAGAAGGCCTCGACCACGGAGCGGCAGCAGCGGGACACCGGCCGCGGGACCGCAGAGCGAGCAGCGACCAAAGACGTCGCAGCGCAACCACAGAGGCCATCGAGACCCGTGACCCTCTGAGCGGCGACCATACGTTGGGGGCGCGCACAAGGGGGTAGGGGGAGGGGGGAAGGCTTCTTAGAAGGAGGCTGCTTCTGAGAAGGCGCCGGCCTCGCATCTACGAAGAAGGCCCGCGCCCTCTAAGAAGCAGGGGTGCCTCTCAGAAGCCTTCCCCCCTCCCCCTACCCCCTTCTGCGCGTGGCCAGATAGAGCACCAACCGGCGGGCACCCCGTCAGAACAGGAGGCAGGGAGGGGGAGGCCCGCGGCCGCTGGGCGGCGACCATTGGTACACAAGCCATGGAGGTCGCCCACCACAGGGCTCCGGGGCGGCGACGGACAGGTCGCAACAAGCAAGGCAGGCGGGGCCAAGGACCGCCTCTGCGGCCCATGGTCAACCACAGGGCATCACCGACAAAGACACCGGGGCGGCGACGAGCGAGGTCGCATCGGGACCCGCGGTGCTTTCCGGCGGGGCCTACAGAGCTCCAACCGTATTAGCGCCAGCCACAGAGGAATTGCCGACCAACGGCCCCGGGGCGGAAAAGTGGCAACGGACAAGACAGGCCCTGCAGACGGCGACCACGAGGAACCAACCCTTGATCACACGCCCTGGACACCAAGTACGTGTTACAAAAAACTGGCGGCGGCCGCGCGCACAGGCCAAGGTGACAATGTAAAAACGGCGGCGACGGACTCTGCGCGCATGCATTATTGTAACAACTGCTTCTGACTTGAATGCCGTCGGGCCGCGAAGTACGAGCTGCAGACGGCGACCACGAGGCACCAACCCTCGATCACCAGTGCAGTCCAAGTCTGATAGCAAACCTGCGCGACAGGGATGCAGGCCCCTCGGACGCCCATGCCGAAGCGTTGCGAGCGGGGCCGGCCAGCGAGTGCTTCAGGATGGACCGAGGAGGCAAGGATGCCAGGGCACCCTTGGGAAGGCTACCCATTCTTGAGCGCAGTGTGCTTATGCGCGCCAAATCACGGGCGTTGCGAGGTGGAAGCGAGGGGGGGGGGGGACGGGAGGGGGCATAGCGTAGCGCGCGCCCCCCCCCCCCCCCCCCCCCAGACTGTGGTGCCGCACGCACTGCGGCAGCGCCAGGGACGCACTGAGGGGGGGGGGAGCGTTACGCTGTGGGGGTGGATGGGGGGGCACGGCAGGGGGGCACAATGCGCGCTATCGCCCAGAGGGTGACAGAAAAACACTCTCCTTGGGAAGGCTCCCCAATCAGTGCTTCTCCCCGCCGATTTTGCTGGCCGGCTGAGTTCGACAAAAGATCTGGCAAACACTCCCCAGAACGTAACAAAAAAATTGGCAAAACCTTCCCGCCGATTTTGGTGGCTGGCTGAGTTCCCCGGCTCCCCGTTCCGGGTTCCCTGGTTCGTGGTTATTGGTTCCCGGCCGATTTCGGTGGGTTCCGGGTTCCCGGGTCCCCGGTCGATCTCCTCATCGATCTCTCGATCGATCCCATGACCTCATGATCGGCATCATGATCGATCTCGTTGGTCACCTCACGCCATCGATCTCGCCCTGGGATCTCATCAGACCATCCACTGATTGGGGTTGCTTCTTTGGTGTAGTGCTCCGCCGCTGCCATCGCCTCCGACGGTACCGCAAGGGGGGGGCCTGGTGGCCAGGGCACCGCCCGCGCGGCACCGAGACGGGCGCACTGCCGGCCGCGGCGCATGCCAGTCGGGCCTGCGACGCCGGGCCGGCCCCGCGCAGAGCCGCAGGGCCGCCCCCGCGCGCACACGTCCGACGGGCGGACGCACGGGGCCAGCTCCTCCGAGTCGGGGAGCTGCTTAGGGGGCCACATGCGAGCCCGACCCCTACCCCCTACGATTCCTGAGGGGGAGGGTGGGGTTCACTTCGTTCGGGAGCTCCCGAGCGAAGTGAACCCCACCTTCCCCCTCAGAAATCGTGGGGGGTAGGGGTCGGGCTCGCATGTGACCCCCTACTGCTGACGCGGGTCAACCCAGACCCGAACAGTCGGGCCTCGCAGGATCCTGCAGGATCCTGCACCCAGGCCCGGGTCAAATGCGACCCGGAAGCGGCAGGATCCTGCGAGATCTGGCGCTCTGGCTGACGCCCGTTTGCATCGACCGCCGTCTCTTGAGCCCCTACGGAGTGCCAGGACGAGGTTGCTCGGTGCACGCACCGTCTAGACGCTCAGCTAGGGCCATCGCGCTGTGCAGAAAACGAGGGGCCAAGCCCCACGGCTCCCATTCGGAGATATCAGTGTCTTCTGGGGTCTTCCCGCTCGGCGGACCGACGGGGATCGAGCGCGCTGAAGGATGGCTTGGTTGGGGGAGGTGGATCTGAGATGTGGAGCGATCTCACTTAAGTTGTTCCTTCCCCCTCTCCCTGTCCCCCGCATTCTCGCATCCTCTCCCCCCTCTCCCCTCCATTATTCGCCTTCCTATCCGCTCAACTTTCTCCTCCCCATCCTTTCACTCTGCCCTCCTGCCTCCCTCACACTGGTGGATCAAACGATTCGGAATCAGGCTCCAGCGTCTCTGAGCCCGCTCATTGAACGGCATGCCCGAGAAATGCCAAGTACTTCAGTTGGGCCTGCGGCGATGAACGCCGAAATGCGTACCGAAAATGTTTGCAGCGTCTTCGCGACGCGCTCCCCTCCGTCCGCCTCGCTGGTTTCTGGTGTGCCCCCTCGTTAGGTTGAGTTGATCTAAACCGCGTGTTCCTGCGAGCTGGGGGACCAAGTCTTCCGCCGCCGTCAGTGGATCAAAGGGACCCTGGGACGAAGGGGGCAAGGTCAGGGTCAAGGTCGCGATTGCAAAACCCCCCTGGCTACCGGCACGCTTGTCTGCGTGATCGTCGTCTTCGTGGCAGTGCTGGTCATCGAGGTGCTGGTCATCGAGGTGCTGGTCACGCTGGATGTCGTGAAGGTGCCCGACGTGGAAGCCGTGTAGGTAGAAGTGGACCTCAGCGGGGGGAATATCCTACAGGGACGGCGTGGGCCCTCGTTTCTGACACCGCGTGGATCGCCCGCTATTGAACGATCAGCACCCGAGCAGATTCTGAGAGGCCATCGGCACCATATCTCGTATGGATTTCACGCCGTGGAATGTCTGTGGATCAAGCGTTCAGAGGTGAACTCATGCGCTGTCGTCGCTTCGACGCGGCGCGAACCTGCTGTATGAGAGGCTCCGAGACCTGGTCCGGACCATGGAATCCTCGATCCCCCTTTTGCAAACGTGGCGGTGACTCCCAAGCGCTTGGGGGCGCTGGGGGAGAAGCAGAACTGAGAATCAACGAATGGCGCTCGTCGGCAGCTGGGGTGCAGTCGAAACAGAAAGCCTGGGCTGCAAGAAGGGCGCAGAAGGGAGGATGGAGAAAGGCGGAGCGGTGGGGGAGGGCGGGATGGGAGAGTTGGAGGAAGGAGACAGAAGGGACGGAGACGGAAGGAAGAGAAGGGATGAGGAAGACACGAGGAGGAAGGAGGCCAGAGGAGGAAGGGGAGAGAGGGGAGAAGGGGAGATAAGGGGGCAAGGTGGGAGGAAGGAGAAGGCCATAGCCCCTCCTCCATCCTCCAGGCTCCCTAGATGCATCTCCATCCCCCCCGGAACAGAGGACGTGTCCTGCATGGATCGACCCGCCAACAACCGCTCGTTGCAGCCTCCTCCGCCTCCTCCTCCCCTCCTCCTCCTCCTCCCTCCTCCTCAATCCTCCTCCTCCTCCTCCTCTTATTATTTTTCTGTTTCTTCTTATTCTTCCTCTGCTTATTCTTCTTCGTTGTCTTCTTCTTATTATTATTCTTCCTCCTCGTCCTCCTCCTCCTCCTCCTCCTCCTCCCTCCCTCCTCCTCCCTCCTCCTCCCTCCTGTTCCTCCCTCCTCCTCCTCTTCCTCCTCTCCTCCTCCTCCTCCTCCTCCTCCTCCTCCTCCCTCCTCCCTCAAGCCACCTGGGCCCAAACCATTTTGGCAGGTGCCCCAGGCCTCGACCCCGCCACGTGGGGGCTTGAGGGGCAGGTCGTCGCCCGCTTCCCATCAGATTCTCTTTCAGTCTGATTGTGAGGCGGAAGATCGGTCTGGCTAAGATCGAGATGTCTCAACCTTGGTCCAAGCGCAAGGGCTGCGGAAGGGATGAATACAACCATGTCCTCCTGCAGCACGACAGGCGCTGCCGCTGCGGGCGGCAGGTGAAGCTGTACCAGCCGAAGACCAAGGGGGGTGACCAGACCTCGCAGGCCTTGCAGCTCAGCGTCGTGAACGGAGCAACCAAGCCGAGCACCGACGGGGGCAAGGGCAGCAAAGTGCAAGATGAGATCTCGCTGATGGAGAAGACTCTGACTGCTACGACTGACCCGCTCCTCAGGAAGCTCCTCACCGACGAGCTGCAGAAGAAGCGCGAGGCTCTCCGCCCCACGATGTCCCCCGAGGAGCAGATCAAGCATGCCTCGGGGGCTTGGAAAGATGCTACGGTTCGCCATGACCAAGCAGTTCAGGGCGTTCTCAAAGCACGCGAGAACTTAGAGAAGGCGGAGGCCAAGGAACGGGAGACGTCGCTCATTCTCGCCCGCGCCGAGGAGGCGAAGAGGGCGGCGGCGGCCACCTTGGCCAAACAGATGGGCCTGACCCAGGCCGCTGCCACGCCAGCGGCGCCTGAGCAGAAGGTGCTGTTCAAGCTCGACATAGACGACCAGTTCTTCCAGGAGCTCGAGAAGCTCGACTTGGAGGGCGACGAGCTTGCCAAGCTCAGGGACCTCGAGCGGCAGCTCCGCGAGGCCCAGCAGCTCGTGGAGGGCAAGCACACGGAGGTGAAGGACTGGCAGGCTCGCACCGCCGAGCTCAAGGCGGCCATCACCGAGAGGATGGCCAAGAAGAGGAAGGGCTCCAGCGGGGCTCCCGCGGCGGCTCCGCCCCAGCAGGGCCAGGACCAGGGCGCGACGCCCAGCGGCCCTGCCGCCGAGGCGACGGCGCCCGCGGAGTCCGAGGAGGACAAGCAGAAGAGGATCGAGGAGGTTGCGGCGCGCATCTCCGCGGCGAAGATGGAGGCGGCCAAGGCCGCCCGTGCGGCAGCCATGGCTGACGGCCCAGGGGCTGCCGCAGTGGGCGGCGGGCCCCAGTGAGGCCAGCAGCCGAGGCGCGCCGCCCCGCCGAGTCCGTCGACTGGCGCAGCGGCGCCTGCCTCGGCTGAGGGCGCTGCCGACTCTGCGTCGGCTGGGGACGAGGCCAATGTATGTTCTATGTTCTTTGCTAACATCACTGTTGCAGGACCAAAAGCTTGGGACTACATTGTCTCTGATCAGCATCCAGTTTTCAATTACGTGCAGCTGGTGGAGACGCATATCGACTCCAACGGCATGGCCGAGTGGCAGAAGAAGGCTCGCCAGGCGGGCCTGAGACTCCTTGGCAACCCAGCTCGCCCTAACGGACTCCCTGTCCAAGCCGGCTTTGAACATCGCTCCAATGAGGGAGGTGAATGGACGCTGGCGCAAGGGCATCGCAGTATTTCGTCATTAGCTAGTACATGGTCCCAGCTATTCGCTCCAGGTCATCAATTGCTCGATGGCTTTCAAGCGACGATGGTGGACATGAAGGGTTTTTCTTTTGTGGCAGTGAGCTTCTACGGCTTCTCGGGGGAGGGCTGGTCCGCTCGCAATGCTCAACGTTTCGCTAAACTTGGAGGGCTGCTTCGTAGTCTACAACTTCCTTGGCTAGTTCTGGCTGGCTGGAACATGGCACCAGTGATCATTCGCAAGCAAGGCTTCGTTTCGAAAGTCGACGGCGTAGTGTTGTCAGCTTCTAATACCAGTGTCACCTGCACGGCCAGTACTAAGGGCGCAGGCACCGAGCGTGATCTTGCGCTAGCTAGCACAAGTTTCATCCCATACGTGATCGATTTGGTGGCCATCACCGACGCGCCGCGGCAAACACCTTGTGGTCTTCTTCTGAGGTTCCGAGGCCAGGGGGCCCAGATGCTCACCCGTTCTTTGGAGCTTCCGTCTAAGTTGCCCCAGGTCCCCCGCCCTTCCTCCCTCCCCTCTCCTGGCTCCAAGTCCTCGACTGCAAAAAAGAAACGAGCTTTTCAGGTAGCATCTGCTCGGGAGAAGGTCCGCGCAGAGTGTGATGATCTTTTTGGGGATGTGGTAGGGGGTCCTGGCTCGACGCCGCCTGGCGAGATAGGCTCGCAGGATTTTGGCGAGGAGCCGCCGTCCCATCCGAATGCTGCAGGTAGCATTTCCGAGCGAGGTCACGAAGAGGACCCGTTTGCAGATCCCTTTGAAGATTTCGACCCTTTTTAGATTTTCCTGACGAGGAGGAGGACCCCTGGGCCAGCGAGGGCAACTTTGGGGCGCGTGATGGGGCCCAGGAGCCTTCCGCGCCTGGGAGTCTGGGCCCTGGAGTTCTGCCTGGCAGTTTAGATCCCCCTGGTCCCAGGGCCTCGTCTAGTTCGTCTTCTCTCCCCGTGGAGCGTGGGCAGTCTCAGCAGGTTGATGTGGAGCGTGCTAGGGATACCCCAGACCCCTCGGCAACCACTGTCAGTAATGCTGGTGCTGCTGCTGATCCACTCCCAACTTTCTCCATTCCGTCCTCATCTTGGCTCAAGCATCGTTCAGATGTTGGCTTCGTTTCAGCCCCTTGCACCTGGCCTGTGGCCAGGGACTCCCTAGCTTTCCGCGCGGGCGCACAACGCATCGATGCGCTCAGCGGCAGGTATGCGGCATGGGTGTCCACGCTTGAGCTGACCATCAAGAGTCACCACGGACAGGACTTGCGTGGGCCACGGCGAGGGGATGGACCTCATTCTGTTGCGCGCGAAGTTCACATGCCTGAGAAGTCGCGGGCCCAACCGTTGATGGACCAGGCGACGTCTTGGTGGGGCCGTGTGTCCACGATCCTCGAGAGGGCGCTCAAGCACGTCGAGCGCCAGAACGGGGCCAAGCAGTGTCTTGCAATCGTGGACGCTTGCCAGCGCCTCACCACCGACTACCCGACCACGGCACATATGTTTCTTTCTGAGAAGTGGGAATGGCATAGTTGGATCAGCCTGCTATCACGACCAATGGAGATTGACATCCCACAACTCAAGTCTATGATTGATGTTGCAAGCCGGGCTGTGAAAAGGGCTCGGGGCAAAGCGCTTCGTACTTCGCTGCAGGAGTTTCGCACTTGGATGGCATCGGAGGCGGCATTACCTGTTCTGCATAAGTCTATCAAGTCACCTCCGCCCCCAGTCGAGGAGCTAGTGCTGCAAGGTGAAGTACTTCATCATCCCAAGGCTATCATCGACCGCAAGGTCACCCGATGGCATGATTTGTGGAGCAGTGGTACCAGTTTCGACGGCGAGAGACTGTTCCGAGTGTTGGACGATATTCGTGCTGAAGCTGACCTTCGGGCTCTGCCAGCTCTGACGGGGCCCATGCTCCAGGAGGCAGCTCATTCTATGCGGCCCCGTGCGGGCCAAGGTGTCGATCGCCTTTCTCCTTTAGACGTCGAACGTCTACCTGCCGAAGGGTTGGATGAGCTAGCCCAGCTCCTCAACGACGCCGAGGCTTGTCTGACTTGGCCGCGTCAATTGCTACTTACCATCGGCAGGATGCTTGAGAAAAAATCTGGAGGAGATCGCATCATCGGACTTGTGGGCATGATCCCACGGATATGGTCGAAGTCGAGAGAACCATGGATTCGTACCTGGTCGACCGACTCACAACCTTTTTGGGATGCCGCGGTGGCAGGCAATGCTGCACTTCGCGAGGGGTTTGCTAGAGCCTTGAGCGACGAGGTGCACAGCCTGCTCGGCATCGACTTTGCCAATGGTCTGCTTGATATACAAAGCTTTTATGACAGTATATGCTGGATCCGATTGGCATCCAAGGCCCTAGAGTTAGGGTTTCCTCCAGCTGTACTGCATCTTGAGCTCCAATTATGCCTTGCAGCACGCACTCTGGCAGCGCGTGATTGTTTTTTTCGGAAGCGTTCCAGCCCACGGGGAGCGTTATCCAAGGATTGCGCAGCGGGACTCGATTCGCCCGCTGCATGACGTACTTCGTGCTCGACCAGATGTCTCAGAGGCACCCCCTGGTCGACATGAGGCCGTGGATCGACGACCTGTCGCAGTCACTGGCCAGTTCAAGGCGGACCATTCGGAAGGTCATGGTTCAGGTGCTGCACCAGACAGCCCAGCTGCTTGACAAGGACGGCCTGAAGGTTGCTGCGAAGAGCGTCGTGTTGTGTTCCAAACTCCAGGACGCCAAGTATATTTCTTCTAGGCTAAAGGTGAAGGGCATTGAGGTGATCCCTGTCCTGCAGACGGCCTATTTAGGCCTCGACATGGGCGCGGGCCGCCAAGCCCGAGCCACAGCCCGCAAGCGAGTGGCCAAGGCAGGCACCATGTCCTCCAAGATCGTTCGCTTCGCGCGAGCATCCAGGAGGTACCGTCCAGCAGTTCGGCTTGAGCAATGTGGAGCACAGCCAGCTGGACATTATGGTCACGAGGTGCTTGGTGTCTTTGGTTCGAGTATGATGAGTATGAGGAGGAAGCTGGGGCAGGTTGCAAGTTCGTCTCGTCGTGGCCGTTGCCTCACGACTGTGCTCGACTTGAGGTGCCCCGACATGGACCCAGGGTACAGGCTCCCAGTCAACACGGTTCGGCTGTGGCTGACGGCTTGGCAGTCGGAGCCTCGGCTGCATGCAGGGATCGCTCGAGCATGGCCAACTGTTGTCGCCAAGCTCACAGCGATGCCAGCGCAGATGCGCTCCCGTCACGTCAGGGGGCCTCTATCGGCGCTGGTGACCTACCTGCTGCAGTACAGGTGGGACCCAGTTTCACCATCGGAGTGGGGCACCAGGCCGGCTGGGGAGCTCGATCGCGAAGCTTTTATTTTCAATCAGCTCGGCCCGTCGGACGACATCTCACCCTTAGTTGATGAATTTGATAAGACTATTCGTGCGCATCAGTGGGCTAGTGCGGCTCGCCATTTCTGTGGAGAAGGCCTCCAAGAGGGAGCTGATAATATGTCATACCGCCACTTCTTGCGCGTGCTCGAGGGGGCCAGGAAAGGTAACCAGCTTGCAGAGACAATGGTGTGCGTGGCTGCTGGCGGCACGTGGCCGCGGCAGCGCATCATGGACGAAGTGGGGGGCATCGACTCAGCGACCTGCCCGAGATGTGGGGAGGTGGCTGAGACACCTCTGCACAGGTCGTGGCTTTGCAGTTGCAACGTCGGCTCCCGTGCATACGACCAGTCAGACAACCTGACTGTTGAGGCGGTGGCTCAACACGAGTCCCACGCCTGCTTTTGGCTCAGGGGGATTATCCCTGGGAGTTGGACCAAAGTGCCCCCACCTCCCTCGGAACCGTCTTGGGTTTTCAGTGGTTCTAATGAGTTAGGCCCTCACACCCTTGGCCTTGGATCCCAAGAGAGCCCCAACTTCCTTTTTGGGGACGCCAGCGGGGGTGAGGACTCCAGGGATCCCCGCTTGCGCAGGGTAGGTGTAGGTATCGTTTCGGTTTCATGCTTCGAACCTTTCCAGGTCGATGGTTCGATCCGAGGCCCCCTCCACGGCCCCAAACAGACGGTGCCCAGGGGTGAATTAATGGCATTAATTCTAGCGATTCGTTTCAGTAGAGGCTTTACAATTTTTGTGACCGACAACGAGTCGGTGAGTGCAGGGTGGTACAGTAAACGCTTCCTTGATAGTAAGGGGGAGAATCAGGACTTGTGGCATGAGCTCGGCCAGCTTGCCGAGCGTCGTGATTTTTCTGTGGTTGTTGTTCTTCAAGTGCCGTCGCACATCCCCGCTGCCCAGGCTGTCTCGGGTCCCCATCCTCTTTGGCTGGTTCTCGGGAACACAGCTGCGGACGAGCTGGCGGGTACAGCCGCCAAGGAGAACCGCGTCCCCGCTTCTGTTAGGTCTCGCATCGCCCAGGTTGAACACAAAGCGATCCTTGTCAGAAAGCGGCTCCTCAGGTCTACACTAGACGCCATGGTTGCTGAAAAACGGTCCCCAGTGGTCAAAAAAGCGCGCCTGCCCCCCCCCCCCCCCTCTCCTGCGGCCCTGTCAATTTTTGCATCCCAGCATCAGCTCTCAGATGACGGGAGAAGTTGTCTTAGGTGTCGTGGGAGCGCTGCAAAATATGCCCTCACTAATTGGCGGACCACTCCGTGTTTCGATTTGATTCCGCAGCACTGTGGTGATTTGCTTCGGTTGCCGAGGGGTCAGTCTATTCATATAGGGGGTGGTCTCACACATGTCAGTCACAGCCTCCTCTTTCACAAGAGCCTCAAATTGTGGTTCTGCAAGGAGTGTGGATACTACGGGAGTGCCCAGTTCAGAGGTCTGGGCAATGTTTGTTTGGCCTCCCCCACACCCAAGCGAATCGAACATCTCAAGAATATATACGACGGCAAGATGCCGAAGTAGTTTGCCCCATCAATGCTGAGTAGACCTCGGCGGCGGATTGGGTGACGTTTTCATCGCTTCGCGATAGGTCCATTCCATTCCATTCCTCCTCCCTCCTCCTCCCTCCTTTCCTCCCTCCTCCTCCTCCTCTTCCTCCTCCTCCTCCTCCTCCATCTCCACCTCCACCTCCACCTCCTCCTCCACCTCCACCTCCTCCTCCTTCTCCTCCTCCTCCTCCTCCTCCTCCCTCCTCCTCCTCCTCCCCCTCCTCCTCCTCCTCCTCCTCCTCCTCCTCCTCCTCCACCTCCTCCTCCTGCTCCGCGCGCTTCCCTCTTCCTCTCGGCCACTGCACTCCGCGCCCCTCGCCGCGCGGAGCGCCGCGCGGTCTCCTTCGCGCCGCTGCGCCGCCGCCCCCTCCCCCCCTCCCCGATTCGGAGCACAATCGGAGTTGGCGGCGCGCACAAGGGGGTGGAGGGAGGGGGGAGGGCTTCTTAGAAGGAGGCTGCTTCTTAGAAGGCGCCAGGCTTACATCTACAGATAAGGCACGCGCCTTCTAAGAAGCAGGGGTGCTTCTAAGAAGCCCTCCCCCCTACCCCCACCCCCCTCTGCGCGTGGCCGAAGGAGGTCAGCCCTTCGAGGGCGTCCAGCCCAGCGAGCGATCGCACCCGCTTCCTCGGAGAACAGCGGCCCTTTACAGCCCAGACTGCGGAGAAGTACCGACCACCCTCGCGCCCCGGTGCGGGCACGCTCGGGGAGAACAGGAGGGCTGCGCCAGCCTGGCATCGAGGCGCGCCCTCTTGGAGCCAGCAAGACCCCCCGCGCTCAGCTTGACCTCGGGGAAGCGGGTCCCGAGGGAAACGGGTCCTGGACCCTGGGGCCTTCCCCCAAGACCAGGATCTGCATCCCGAATCGTCTTCCGACGGTCCCGCCCGTGGAGGGCCCCGAGGGCCAGAGAACGGCGACAAACCTCGGGACCCGTTTCCCTCGGGACCCCCGCTTCCCCCATGGCGATGAACACTGCACATGATGTTTCAGGGGAATTCCTGGGCGCTTCTTGGCGTTCCCAAAGGATCCCCTGCGCGACTTTTCCCGAGGCCTCGGGAGCGCGGCCGGGAGTCCGTGCCTCCCACGTGTCCTACGCATGCCCCCACGGGATCGTCCTGGGACTCGGAGGTCGGGGATCACCTGACCCCGGGGTCGATTCAAGCCCGGGTCAGTCGGGCTTTGCAGGGTCCTGCAAGATCCTGCAGGACACGTCAAGATCCTGCACGCAAGCCCGGATCAGTGCACCCCTGGCCCTGCAAGATCCTGCAAGGTCCGGCACTCTGACTGACCCCCGTTTGCACTGACCCCCGTCTCTTGAGCCCCGACGAGGAGAACCCTGGGCCTTCTTGCCGGCACTGCAGGCCGGCCAAAGAGGCCCACGCCACCAAACAACCTCAAGCTGTTTTATGATTCTCGCGGACTCACATGTTCAGCTCGTGTGAGCACTCAAGAGGCCCCCAGCACCTGCCCAAGAGGGCACGCGAGGCGTCCAGAATGGTCCCGCGGGCCCGCCACAGGCTCCACAGAGAGAGGGGGCCCGAACTGCCATTTGCGGCCACCCATCCCGAGGTGGCTCCCGAGAGCGTCAGCAGGCCTCCAGGCGGCCCCCAGAGGACCCCCGTAGGCCCCCAGGAGGCTTCTAAGAGGCCGCCAAGAGGCAGGCTCCAACGGCACGTCCAACAGGAATCCAAGAAGCATCCAAGAGGCCTTGTGTCCACGACCCAGGCGAGGTGGCGGGATGGGCCGAAGGCCACTACATGCAGACTGATCCGCGACGGTGCCCCCTGGCACGTTGAGGCGTGGTGGAATGCCAAGTGCTGCCTGGTATTCCTTCTGAATCTTCCAGCCCCCCTCCCTACTCGCAGACACGCGTGTGCGCCACCCCTCCCAAGGCCACAATCCCAATCAAAAAAACATAGATACGCGCTCGCGTGGCCACGATCCCTTGAAACAAAAACATAAGGTCCGCGCTCCCCCATCCACGATCCCTTGTAAAAAACATACGTCCGCGCCCCGAAGCTTCCAAGACGCCCCAGGCAGGCAACCAGGGCCGCCAAGATGGTCCGAGATGCATCCAATAAGGCTCAATAGGGCCCCAAAGCGACCCAAGATGGCCTCAAGACGTCTCTATACGCATCCGCGAGGGCTACCAGGGGACTCCCAGGAGTGCCCGAAGAAGTCAGACATCATACAAGTTCATTGGTTGTGTGGTGGCCGCATGACCGCTAGTTCTGGTGTCCGTCAGCTCAGGACGCCACATGAAGCCTCTATGACCCAAGTGGCCTCCAGGAGGGTCCCAAAAGGCCCAAGGGCCCCATGATGGCCCAAAGTGCCTGCCCAGGCAACTGCTCCCGCTATCAGTTCGGCATTGGCCGCCTTCCGCAACAAAAGAGAACAGACAACATATTCAGACAGCGGAGCAGGATTAGGCCCGACTGGCAGATCAAGGATGGTTAAGCACGGCGCAAAGTCGTGGTGCTCGTCTGCGACGTGCTGGACGATGTTGTCGACAGGGTAGTGGAGCTGCTCGTCACGGTGGAGCTGCTGGTTGCCGTGGAGCTATCGGTTGTGAACGTTGCGGTCGTCGTGCTCGTATGGGTGATGGTGGTCGTCGTCATCGTCGAGGTGAAGGCACTTCGCTCCAGCCTCGACGTCGGTGCGAGCGGGTCTGGCGCGACGATGCGGAGCAGGGTAGTACTCGGCCGCTCGAACTGAACAGTGCAGACAGTGAAGACCACGTAGCTCGTGAAAGACCCCTGCGCAGGCAGCGTGGAGGGCGCTGCCAATGCGACAACGCTCACGCTTGCGCCACAACCGCCTCGGTTCACCTATGCATACGACGATCTTGAATTCCTGACATGGCTCGGATATTCTCGCTGGTGAGCACATCTTGCACATATGCCACTGCCCATCATGCATAGAGCTATCAAGTCATGTCCCTGCCGACGCAAAGGAAACACAATTCCAAGACAGGGCATCTCTCGAAACGCAATGCGCAGGCATGCTGAATGGAACGGTGCGTGCGAGATGCTGCACGTGTTTGCCGACGTGCGCCGAGACAGTTTGACAAATCACCCACTGGCGATGGACGAGCTTCTCCGGACCGCAAGGGGGTGACTGGCTCAAGCGCGGAACGATGCCCCAGAATCAACGATACGTCGCCGACAGCGCGGCGATAGGTCCCCCCCGGGGGAAATCAAACCTTCCTGGGCAGGCTTGGCTTGGGCCCGCAAGGCCCCTGGCCGGCGAAGAACGGTCCATTCGGGAGCGATGCTTCCCCCCCCTGATCCAGCCCACCCCCACCGCTTCCGCGGCAACTCATGGGACCCTCTCATGCCATCCTGTTGGCTCTTGCGAATCGACGCTGATCGATGCACGTCGACGCTGAAGCAACGCTAAAGCAGGGCCAAATCGACGCTAATCGACCCTCAGTTTAAGTCGGGCGTGTCACCCTACAGGGGGATTTTCGACGAAAAAATACCCCAGAAATAATCCAAAAATAGCCTGGGGACAATTTTTTCATTTTTTGTTTAATTTTGGATCATTTTTGAATATTGTTGGTGTATGTTTTATGTTTCGTCGAAAATCCCCCCTGCAGGGGGACAGGCCCGACCTGACCCGGAGTCGGCACGATCTCATCGACCAATTCCCAGACGCTGGCCCGACGGTCCGGTCACCGACGGCGCGGTGGTGCGAGCTAGGTCAGTGAAGGGGTTTCAGCGCTCATTGCAGCGTTTGGCCAAAGACGCTGCCGTGTCTGGAAAGCGTGAGTGGCACCAGCTTTTCCGCCCAAGCTGACGCCGCCGAGGGAATTCATTCATAACGCTACTCGTGTGTTTCATGAGGGCTTGTCGTAGAAAAACGATCTCATCGATCAATTCCCAGACGCTGGCCCGACGGTCCGGTCACCGCACGGATCCCCGAGACCCCGGCGTCGGCTTCTTGCTCGCGCTGGCGCCTTCGCCAGGGCTTGGGCCCCGGGGCGCCCCCGGCGTCGGCCCCCTCGGACGGAGAGGTGCCGCAGGAAGGGCAGGCCTGGGGCCCATGGCTTAGCGTTAAGTCGGGCCTTTCCCCCTACACAAGGGGATTTTCGACGAAAAATAAAAAATACACCCAAAATGATCAAAACAAATAATCCAAAGATAGTCTGGGGACTATGTTTTGAATCTTTTTTTGCCTTTTTGGGGCATTCTTAGGGTATTCTTTATTTTTTGTGGCATTCTTGGGATATTCTTTTACTTTTCGTCGAAAATACCCCTGTAGGGGGACACGCCCGACATAAGTTTAGCGAGCGAAGAAGAACGGTACACAATGAACTTGTTCGTCCCGGGGGGCGCCTGTCTCAGGGCGGCTGGAGAGCTTATACCCTGACGTGCCGCCGCAAGGGTGTATAGCCTCTCCATCCGCCCTGAGACAGGCGCCCCCGACGGCAAAACAATGCCTTTTGAACCGCTCCCCGCCCGTGACATGGTCGTGGTTTCCCACCGCGTTCCGTTGCAGCTGTTCCGCGACATCACACACAAACCGACCGTGATCTCCAGGAAGGGACATTGAAGATGTGGGAGACGGAGGGGAAGAGGAACATACAGGAAGTATATGTGAGAGTAGTGGGAGGCCTGGACTTGTGTTCGTCTTTGTGTATCTCCCAGCGTTAGGGGAGCGAGGAATGACATCAACATGTTAACAACTCCGGGAATTCCGTGCGGATCTCTCGGATCGGCGGAGCGCGCCAGGGGCGGCGCCGGAGGCGCCGGCAAGGGGCCCCAGCGCCGACCCGAGACATCCGCGCGGGCCTCCGAGCTGTGATGGTTGTGTCGTTGTTCGTTCCCCTGGCAGTGGCCATCGCTCGGACGTCCATTCCCTGTGTTTTTTTCGGTTTCGTGCGTGGCTTTTTCGCCAAATGATCAAGGATGCTCCTCGATGGTCCTCGCCGAAAGAAAAATGCACACGTCCGAGCGATGCCAAGTGACAGTGGGAGGCCTGGAGTTGTGTTCAAGTATGTGAATCTCCCAGCGTCCCCTTCGCATCCCCTGATATCCCGTCCCCATCTCGGGGGGCGCGCAGACAAACATGGATCGCCAAATCCGTGGACCGGGGGAGGTGCCCTCCCCTAAATGCGGCCAATGCTGCCTCGCTCGGCGGCGGAAATCCGCGACTTCCTACGGAAACGGAGCCCGTCGCTAATCCACGCCTTCTTGATCCATGGCTGCGATCGGCTGAGCCACTGCCTGATCCATATCCGGCCCAGAGTTCTCTTAGGTCGGGCGTGTCCCCCTGCAGGGGGACCTTGGACGAAAAATGCTCGGGAGCGGCCAGGAGGGGGGTGTCCAAGAAGGGGGGGGGGCGGGGGGGGGGCAAATCATGACTGGCGGCATGTGCGCGGCCCATGGGGGAGGGGCCAGGGACGCAATGAAATGAGAAGAGGCGCCACGATTTCTGTCATGGCCCCCGCCATGATATCCATCCCCCAGGTCATCACCCCCCTCTCTTGGCCGCCCCCGAAGTACAAAACGGCCCAGAACGACTCCAGAAAAACTACCAAACATACTCTAAACAAAAGTCACCGCGATTTCTTAAGGAAACGGGACCCGTCGCTAATGAGCCACTGCCTGATCCACATCCAGCCCAGAGTTCTCTCAGGTCGGGCGTGTCCCCCTGCAGGGGGATCTTGGACGAAACATGCAAAACAGTCAAGAACTACACCAAAAAAAACACCAAACATACTCAAAAACAAAAGTCGTCCCTGGGACACGGGGGCCCCTCTTTGGCCCTTCGCCGCCGGCGCCCCTGGATCGAAGCCCGCCGCCGGGCCGTCTCGCGCGAGACGCGCCTCGCGCCGCGCGATCGCGCGGCGACCGGAATTGTCGCGCTCTCGTCGACTACGCATGCAACCCAGACCCCCTCGAATAATAAACAAATCATGACGAAAGGTTTTTCGCAATTTTCAGCTTCTGGGGGCCCTTACTGGGCTTCGGGACCGCCAAAAAACGACTCAGGATGAAAAACCGGTCCTGGGTAATAGGTCGAAATCTCTGGGGGTCGACGCCATGAAAAATCATGACGTCAGGGGTCTGGGAACAGCGATCCTGGGCAAGAGTGACCTTTGGTGCGCGGCTTCACTTGAGAGGAGGAGGGAGGAGGAGGAGGAGGAGGAGGAGGAGGAGAGGAGGAGGAGGAGAGGAGGAGCGCATTGTTTTACTCGCGGCCATGGCGGGCGTGAAGGGGGGTGGAGGGGGGAGGGGGGCCGGGAGGGGGCATCACGTATAGCGCCCCCCTCCCCCCCGCCAGACTGAGGTGGTGGACGCACTGCGGCAGTGCCGGGGACGCACTGACGGGGGGAGCGTTACGCATTGGGTGACTACCTACCAGACCACCCCAACCCAACCCGAAGACCCGAATTTCGGATTGGGGGGCACGGGTTCCACGTGTTATTTCACAGTGGTCCCCGACGCCCCCCCCACTGGGAATGGCGGGCACATTGGGGCCATCGGGTTGGGTGGGGGGGGCTTCGTGGGTGGTGAATGGGGGCGAGGAGGGGGGGGTCATGAGGGGGTATAACACGCGTTATTGGGCCCAGAGGGTAGAACAAAACACTCTCCAGTCGCGCAGGCCGCTGCTGTTCCGGCGCGTGGCTGGGAAACGTCCGATCGTTCTTCACCGACCGACTCTGGGTCGCTGGCGTTAGGTCGGGCATGTCCCCCCACAGGCAGATTTGGAAGAACAATAAGAAAGCAGAAAAATGCCCAAAAATGGAAGAACGATGTATCAAAAAATCGTCCCCAGACTATGTTTTGACTATCTTTGAAATAGTCCCCCTGTAGAGGGACACGCCCGACTTCACGGTGGCGGCGCTCAACGCTGAACGCCAGCGGCGGGGTCGCCGCCTGGTCCACGCGACGCGATCCGAGCGCACGGCTCCGGGAGCCTCTGGATACCTCCAGGGGCCCCTGGAGATCTGCGAGGGCCCCCTGCCCTGTGTGAAGGGGCCCTGGGACACACGAATAAATACACACAAATAGAATGGTTCCCCATATTTTCCTATGTTTTCTGCGTTTTTGTCTTCCCGCCCAATTCCCAGATTTTCCCATATTTCCCTGGGACTCGACGATTAATTGTGTCTGTGTGTTTCTTTCCCTCCTGACTGTGGCGGGCCGTGACGTTCATGCCTCCAGGTACTCCAAATCCCATATCAATCGACCCCCCCTAACAAAAACCGGACCCCCCTCCAAATGCGACCTAAGATTCCGGACCCCCCTCTTCGACGGGGCGCATGAATACACCGGACCCCCCTGAGCTCCAATCCAAAGCAAGCGCCCGAATAAACCAGACCCCCCCAGTTCCAAAAAAGGTGCCATACAAAAACGGGACCAGGGGGTCGATTAAGAAGGGATTTGGATTACTGCTCTGAAGTGCGATGCGCCGCACTGGGCCATCTAATCTACGCAGCGCTCCCGCGCTGATGGACCGAAAGACAAGCGAATGCGGAACTGGTGCGGTGTGAGGGTAGTGGGCCCACGTCGCTGAGGCCATGTGCCGCTGCACTCCGCCAGACCTGGCTTCTGACACCGAGTGGATCGATCAAGCTAGAACGGCCTCCGCTGTCCGAGAGGTGGATCTTCAAGATCAGCCTGGCTCACGCCGCCCAGCTGCAGTCGCCGCCGTCACCATCGTGGCCGTCGCCGTCGCCGCTGCGCTCGCCGTCGTCGCCGTCGCCGTCGCCGTCGTCGTCGTCGGCGTCCGTCGCCGTCGTCGTCGTCGCCTTCGCCGTCTTCGACGCGTCGCCATCGTTGCCGCCGTCGCGCTCGCAACTGCCACCGTCGCCACCGTCGCCAGCGTCGCATACTTAACCTGCCTCGAACTGTATATCCCCGCTCCTACGATGGACACTCCCAAGACGATGAGAATCTCAGGGATGCGCCTCCAGACACCGAAGGAACCCTCGAGGTCTGCACCGAGACGAGGATATGCCAGAAATATAAGGATAGGCCTGTGCTTCATGCCGATAACCACAGCCTCGAGGCACCCGCGTGGGCACATCTCGGGTCGGGCGAAAGGGGGGGATAGCAAAGGGGGGGTTTGAGAATCAGCTCACGTAGCTGATTTTCCCAGCGCCTCCCGGCGCCGGAGGCGGCTATGTATCGAGGAATGGGCCCCTCGGTGAGGCCGAAACCAGCTGCATGCAGCAAATTTCGTAACCCCCTTTCCCAATCCCCCCCTTTCGCCCGGCCCGAACATCCCCGCCGCGCCCGCACGCCGGAAGCCCGCCGTGCACTGCGAGCGCCGGGGCTGCCGGGAGCCGCCGCCCTCGGGGCCTCCGGCCCGCCGCCGGCCCTGCGGCCGGCGCACAGCGTGTGACGAGCGAACAACACACACCCATACCCATAGGAGGGTCGGAAGGAGGAGGACTGGCCATGGGTATGGGTGCGGGTCGTCGGACCCTGGGGGAACCTCCCGTTCGAGCGGGGACCCCCATCCGACAACACGCACCCATAGCCCCCTCTCCGCCCCCCCCCTATGAGTACCAGTCTGGGTGCGTGTTGTTCGATCGTCAGCTTGGCCGACGACGGGTGGGCCAGCCGAGGTCCGCGCACGCCCCCCACAGGACAGGTCGGCACCGCATCGGGGAGTCGGGTGGGATCGAAAGGTGCGTCGGGTGGGGCTGTGCCGGCACGCCTTCGAAGTCGAATCGGATCGGCCGCACCAAGAGGCACCGGCGCCATGCAGGTATCGGGCCGCCTCGGAGCGTCGGGCTGCCTGGGTCGAGTCGAGTCGGGCCAGCCAGAGTAAACAGCAGGGCGGATCGATCGGGTCGAGATGTACAGTGTCACATGCCAGAGCCAGGACTGATTGCAGGGGCCACCCGAGGGGACTCAGGTCTTTGCCGATGCCAGCCTGTGCTCCTGACGGCACGAGGATTGGGAACACGACAAACAGGACACCAAGGGTGCCCTAGATTTTGATCGGTCGATCTGTTGAAGCAGCTTCGACTGTATCGCCCCTTCCCTGATCATTTGATACTGGAATGTTCAAGTCGCGACTGAGGAGATCGGTCGCTGCAGGCTTTGCTTCAGGTTTCGGTGTCGGTCGCGACTGATTTGCTTCAAAATCGGTGGAGACCAGTCGCGACCGACTTTGGGATCGGTCGCGATCGGTCGCGACCGATGTGGAGTGCCGGCCGGTCACTACCGGTCGCGACCGGAAAAAATCTGTATCCAATGATCTGGGTTCTGCGGACAAAAGAGAGGCAGCGTGCCAGCTGAGCGAAGTCTTCCAGCGCATTGGGCTCCAACACCATCAGGTAGTGACCGCCCGGGTCCAGAGGCGAAGAGCTGGATCCCGCAAGGCCTGCCGCGCCCCCTTACAGTCATCAGCCTGGCCTAGGGCACGATACATGAGGAACGAAGCCTCTTTCTCCCAAGGAATAACGCATAAGGAAAGACGAATCATACATAGCGCATAAGGAGCGATAAATAACGCATGCAAGCCCAAAGAACGACCGAGCCCCTTCTGAAAAGCAAGTATTCCTTATTCAAGTCGCTCGCTGTACCTCACTGGTCAATGTTATAAAAGCCGCCCGATCAAGTGATAGCCACTGCCACGGGGTAAAAATCCGGAATATCCCCTTTGAGAAACAAGTCCGCTCCGCGACGCGCCATGGCTGATGCGGTAAGACCGGTTTGCCTGCGGCTGGCACCGCGCCGAGGTGCAACTGATTGGGCGTGGCATGCATGGGCGCCCTCATGCCCGATGCACATTAAGGACCGGGCGCCGTGGAACATTCGAGCTCTTGTCCGCCACACCCTCCCTGAAACAACTGAAAACTCCCCCCAAAACAGCGCCTGAACTTGAGGTCATTTCTAACGCTCTCATGCACCAACAACTGAGAAGTTCTAGTACAATCGCTCCTGTGATGGAGCCTTCGGCAATCGAACCGCGCGGCGACGATCACAACAGCAATGATGTGATCCAATTGAACTCTCCTGCAGCCGCGAGACGCCCAGGTTCAGTGAAAATAAGAGCCCTTGAACCCCTCACTCTCACATCTCCCTCCTGGCATGAATCCGCTTAGTGTGGCCTTTCGAAGCACCTCCCTTACCAAGTGCCCAATCCACGCCCAACCCCGACTTGCGAGGGGCTGCCCGCAGAATGGCAACCAAGCGCCACTGCAGGAATCATCCAGGCGCCTCCTGCAGGCCCTTCGGTCAGCCCTTCGGTCAGCCCTCCGGTCAGCCCAGGGACACACAAATAAATACACACAAATCCCACGATTCCCCATATTTTTAGACATATGTTTGGATGATCGTCTTCCCCCCCAACTTTCCATAGTTAGCTTCCCACAGTTCCGAGGGAATCGACAATTACTTGTGTCTGTGTGCGTGTGCGTGTGCGTGTGCGTGTGCGTGTGCGTGCGTGTGTGTGTGTGTGTGTGTGTGTGTGTGTGTGTGTGTGTGTGTGTGTGTCTGTGTCTGTGTCTGTGTGTCTGTGTCTGTGTCTGTGTCTGTGTCTGTGTCTGTGTCTGTGTCTGTGTCTGTGTCTCTGTGTTTTGCCCTCCTGAATATGGACAAGTCCCTCGAGCCTCTTGGCCAGTTGCCCTTTGCACACCTCAGGCGGGTGGAACATTGCGCAGCGAGGCGCGTCGTGCAGAACAGAGATGCGTCCACAAGACTGGTGACCAGTGAAGGTCCCGGGCCGCTCGCCGCTCCCCCGAAAAAACGAAGGTCTCCTCATGCGCCCCTTCTTGAGCAGGGACCGGCCGTCCCAGCATTCCCACAGGCCTGCCACGGAATGCTCCTGGAACCCAGCAAATGTTCTGAGAGCAACAACAATGTGCATATCACACCAGCCCGATGTGTCAAAACGAGGCAGCCTCGGCAAGACATGGTCCAAGAACATCTCGTGCAGACCACACATGGATCTTAGAACATTCTTTGGTGGGCCTGTAGGCGAGCCAGAACGCTTCGCCACTGCTTGACCTTCGGCGTCTGGGCCCGTGCGACTCCGCACAGGCCAGCGGTGGCAAGAACCAGGTCCGCTCGGACGCCGCCTGGGCTCCACCCGGAGCCCGCTCCGCGGCCGAACCGCATGGGCTCAGCCGCCCAAAGGACTCGCGGAGCCCTGGGGTCGTGCCGCCGCCTGGGGCCCCCTGGTACAGAACCGCTCTGGCGCGAGAGCGGGGCCGGGCCTCCTCCTCCTCCTCCTCCTCCTCCTCCTCCTCCTCCTCCTCCTCGTCCTCCTCCTCATCCTCCGGCCTCTCCCCCCTTCTCTTCTCCTTCCCTCCTACCTCCCCTCGTCATCCCGCTTGTTCTCCACCCTCCTCCATCCCCCCCCCCCTCCTCCCCCGCCCTCACAAGCAAGCCCCCATGCACCAGCAGACGCGCGGTGCCGCGAGCACCTTTTCTGGCGGCCGCGCCTGCCTGCCACCGTGGCTGTACACTCCTGCTCGCCGTCGCCTCCGGCGACCCGACACGGCGCGGGCAGCTGGCGGAGCGCGAGAGAGGTTCAGAGCAGCGCGCCGGACATTAACACCCGGATGCAGGGACAGCGGCAGGCCTACGGTGCGGTCAGGTCCGTGCCGTGGCGACTTCGGCGTTGCTCTCTCGTGGGTCGTACAACCTTGAACGATCGGCGGCTTTCCGATCGCCAGCTTGCTCCACAGTGGCCGGACGCCCGCGGTGGGGTCGCAGCCGCGCCGACACGACACGAACCTACCGCAGGTGCTGGAGGAGGACGGCTTGGGGGAGGGGGGGGAGGCGACGGGGGGCAGGACAAAGGCGAGGAGGAGGAGGGGGAGGGGGAGGAGGAGGGGGAGGAGGAGGACAAGGGGGAGAGGAGGAGGAGGAGAGGAGGAGGAGGAGGAGGAGGAGGAGGAGGAGGAGGAGGAGGAGGAGGAGGAGGAGGAGGAGGAGGAGGAGGAGGGAGGAGGAGGAGGGAGGAGGAGGAGGAGGAGGAGGAGGAGGAGGAGGAGGAGGGGGAGGCGACGGGGGGGGGGCCTTGGCGGCCCGAGGCAGGCGGCCAGGCACTTCCATCGTCAGAGGCGGGCGCCCGTCCGCCTGCCCCGGCTGCGGCGCTGCCCGCTGCGACGTGTGCGCGCTGTCCTTTTGGCGGCAGCCGCCGCGGCTTTGCACGCGGCGGGCCCTGCCGGACGGGGCGAATTCGAGGCCGCTGCGAGCGCGGCGAGGCCGCCTGCCGCCATGCTGCCGGCAGGGTCACTTCCCCAGCCAGGGGCTTCGGGCGGCGACGGCGCGAGAGAGCGGAGGAAGGACGGAGGAGGACGGGGGAGGGCGGAGGAGGACGGGGGAGGACGGAGGAGGACGGAGGAGGACGGAGAAGGGACGGACAAGGGACGGAGGAGGGAAGGAGGACGGGCGGAGAAGGGAGGACGGACGGAGGAGGACGGGGGGGTGGGTAGACGGACGGAGGTAACTGAGAGTGCGCCGCAAAGGGGCACCTCAGACGTCGAACTGCGCACGCGGCAGTGCCCGGGGAAGCCGCCCCTCAGGCCGCCGCGCTGCGCAGCCGTTCCAACGTCGGTCACGTGGTGGCCAGCAGCCACAGCACGCTGACGTAGAAGACCCACAGCAGGAGCAGGTAGGGCGCCGTCGCCCACCTCTCCACCACCGGCCCGCCGAGCTCGGCGCCGACGCAGAGGCGCCGCACCGCCAGGGTGGCCAGGCTCAGCAGTGCACAGCAGGTCAGCACGGCCACGCTCAGGCCGAAGTCCCCCGACGTGACGACGAAGCCCCCGGGGCTGCTGCGCTTGATGTGGGGGTAGTCGTGCCACCAGCCCCGCAGCTTCCCCTCGCGCACCCACGGGTCGCTGAGGTCCAGGGGGTCGGCCCCGACGAGCAGCCAGTGGAAGGAGCCGATGGTCCAGGGGACGCCCAGGCCGACCAGCCCCAGGACCGCGGCACCGCCCACGACGGAGCCCAGCGCCGCGTCGGCGTGCGCACAGTGGACCGTGGCGAGCCCCGAGGCCAGCGCATCCGGGAGGGACGTGCCGATCGCCACGACCGAGGCCGCGAGGAACTTGGGCTCCACGCCCAGCGTGCAGCCGAGCAGCCTGGTCAGGTCGCCCACGGCGGCGGCGAGGACTGCGGCCACCAGCAGGGCGCACAGGAGGCGCGGCCAGCCGCCGCAGAGCCCGGCTGGCGGCACGCACGAGAGCAGCAGCTTCCAGGGCAGCGCGACGGCGTGCAGCAGCAGGTCGAGGGGGCTTGCCTCGACGAGCCCGTCCCTGCCGCCCATCGGAAAGGCCGCCTCGCAGAACTGCTGCGACCAGTTCTGTGCCCCAGCGGACACCTTGCCCCAGTCCTCGCTGAGGTGGCCACAGATGCTGTCCAGCTGCCTGTGCTGCTCTTCGGAGGCGGATATGCTCACGCGGCACACGCAAGCTTCTGCACCCCCCGCGGTGTCGGCGTCGAAGCGCGCCCCACCGGATGCGTCTTCGAGGACCAGCTGGAAGTCTTCGGTCACCCCGCAGCGGCCCTTCGGCAGGATCTCCAGCTTGATCCTGGCGGAGGCCTGGCCGTCGTGGAACAGCAGGGTGCCGGACTCGGGTGACGGGCAACATCGGGGGTCACTGCACGAAAACGCTGTGTCTCTCGACTCGTCCCGCCTGCTCCCGTCAATGCCAGACCCTCCCGATGCCCCATCTCACATTCCCATCCCGACCCCTCCTCCTCCTCCTGCTCCTCCTCCTCCTCATCTTCCTCCTCCTCCTCCTCCTCCTCCTCCTCCTCCTCCTCCTCCTCCTCCCTCTCCGCTCTTCCTCGGACGTAGCCCGGAATGGGTTCGTAGGTCATCACGCCTCGGGCTCAGCCTGCTGGATCAGCTGGGTTTCGGGAGGCACGCGCATGTATCTGCAAAGTGCTCCGAGCGACTCCTGGACTCCCACGGAGCGAGCTGCACACGTCAAGACCCAACGCCAACCTCTGGACCGCCAGGAGCCTCCGAGGGTCAGACTCCCACAGCCGCTCGTCGTCCTCCTCCTCCTCCTCCTCCTCCTCCTCCTCCTCCTCCTCCTCCTCCTCCTCCCCTTCCCCGCCCTTCCCCCTCCTGCGCAAAAGCGCTCTCCCTCCGCCCGTGCTCGTCCCTGCGCCTGCCCGCTGCCCCCTCCCCCCCCCCCTTTCCCCTCCTTCCGAGCCGGGCACGCGGCCTTCCCGCTGCCAAGCCGCTGCCCTAGACTGCGCGAGCGAGCGGCGCGCAACCCCGGACACGGCGGCACGCGTAACGGACGCTCGGCTCGCTGCAGGCTCAGCTGCTCCTCGCCCCCCCGTCCTCTTCTTCCCCCGCCGCCTCCTTCTCCTCCTCCTCCTCCCCCTCCTCCTCCTCCTCCTCCTCCTCCTCCTCCTCCTCCTCCTCCTCTTCCTCTTCCTCCTCCTCGAAAGCATCCTCACCATCATCACCATCATCATCATCCGCAGCAGCCGCATCATCATCATCATCATCATCATCATCATCATCATCATCATCATCATCATCATCATCATCATCATCATCATCATCATCATCATCACCACCAGCACCATCACCATTATCATCATCAGCAGCATCATCATCAGCATCATCATCATGATCATCGTGATCATCATCGTCATCACCATCCTCACCAGCATCAGCATCATCATCATCAGCATCATATTCGTCATCATCATCATCACCATCATCATCATCACCACCACCAGCACCATCACCATTATCATCATCAGCAGCATCATCATCAGCATCATCATCATGATCATCGTGATCATAATCGTCATCACCATCCTCACCAGCATCAGCATCATCATCATCAGCATCAGATTCGTCAGCAGCATCACCATCGAACTCATCATCAGCATCATCATCATCCATCATCATCATCACCATCACCATCACCATCACCATCATCAGCATCATCATCAGCATCATCATCATCATGATCAGCATCATCATCACCATCATCACCATCATCAGCATCATCATCAGCAGCATCATCATCACCATCACCTTCGCACCCGAAGTCTGCCTTCCCCTCAATGGTGGGTGTAAGAGCGAGCAGCAGACCCCTCTGGCCCAAGATCCGATCCGCAGGAGCGTGCGAGGTGGTTCAGCGGGCCCACCACCTCCCCGCACGCGGTCGGCACTGCAGGACTCAATGGCGCAGAAGCAGAGCGTAAGAGGAGGGGATCCACAGAGTGCACCAGGAAGCAGGAGGAGGAGGGGGAGGAGGGGGAGAAGGGGTGAAGATGAGGAGGAAAGTGTGGCCTTCATTGGGGCCTCCTGTGGGCTGCATGGAAGCTGGAATCCTCTTGGGGGGCCTCTTGGGCTCCTCCTGGGGCCTCTTGAGGGCCTCTCGGGGTCTTCTGGGGGCCTCGAAGAAGGAGGGAGGAGTAAGAGTGAGAAGGGAGGAGGAAGGAGGACGGAGAAGGTTCCGAGGGTTCCGATACCGACGAGGGGCTTCGAGAAGGAGGGAGGAAAAGAAGGAGGAGGAGGAGAAGCAGGAGGGGGAGGAGAAGGAGGAGGAGGAGGAGGAGGGGGGGAGAAAGGAGGGAGGAGGGAAGAGGATGGGGGAGGAGGAGGAGGAAGGAGGGGGAGGAGGAAGGAGGAGGAGGAGGAGAAGGGAAGAGGGAGGAGGAGAAGGGGGGAGGAGGGAGGAGGGAGGAGAGAGGGGTGAGGGGGGAGGAGAGAGGAGGAGGAGGAGGAGTAGGAGGAAGAAGGAGGAGGAAAGAAGAGGAGAAGTAGGAGGAAGAAGGAGGAGGAGGAGGAACGCAGATGAGTTGGGAGGAGTGCGAATACGTGGGGAAGGATGTGAGGAGCCAGGAGGGGGGTGGTGGGTGGATTGTGGAGGAGGTGCGGAAGGCGTGGAGGGGAGCGGAGGAACGGTGAGGAATAGGAGGGCTCAAGATTGAGAGGTGGCCCAAACGGTGGACCCGAACGGACATTTCGAACGGAAAAATAGACACGCACTTTGAAAAATAGACACGGAAGTAATAGACGCGAACACGTCGAAATCATGGAAAATAGACACGAATAGACACGTTCAAATTAGACACGTTAGACACGAATAGACACCAATGCATATAAACACGGATAGACACGACATAGACATGATAATCAAAGCCACGTTGGGGCCGGAGCTGAATTTCCATAAAAATAGACACGAAAACGATACCGAGTCTATTTTTTTAGAAACGCGCAAACCGTGTGAAACATTCCACAACGGCGAGTCTAATTTCTATGTTTCTGGTGGTCTGTAGGCTAGGGAGGAGGAGGAGGAGGAGGAGAAAGGAGGAGGAGGGAGGAGGAGGAGGGAGGAGAAGAAAGGGGCCAGAGGGCTGGGATTGCACGTGGGTCACCCGGAGGCCCCGCGCCGGCCACCCGCACACGTGGGCGAGCCGGCGAGCGCACTCTGCCGCCCTGGGAGGGCCGAGCGCCGTGGGAGGGCCGCGGCCGCAGGGGCACCCGGCCCTCTACTGGAGGCCTGGAAATCGGCACCAACACCAAAACAGGGGGGATAGAAGATCCTCCTCCTCCTCCTCCTCCTCCTCCCTCCTTCTCCTCCCTCCTCCTCCTCCTCCTCCTCCTCCTTCTCCTCCTTCTCCTCCTTCTCCTCCCTCTCCTCCTCCTCCTCCTCGTCCTCCTCCTCCTCCTCGTCCTCCTCCTCCTCCTCCTCGTTTCCCTCCTGCTCCTTCTCCTTCGCCTCCTCCTCCTCCTTCTCTTCCTCCTCCTCCTCCTCCTCCTCCTCTTCTTCCGCCTCCACAGGGAAAAGATTATCCTAGATTTCGGTGTTTGTGGTAATAGTTCGGTCGCCTTGGAAGCCAGAGTATGACCACCATCACCGAGATCGGGATCTTCTTCCCTCGGTGGAGGCACACCGCCGAGATTGGTGTTAGTGTCAACCTCTAGGCCTGCGACTCTACCAGGCTGGCCGCCGTGTGCGGATTCCAGTCGGAACTAGGACAGAAGAGCATTCCTCAAGAACACGGAACCCTCCGCCGGCCAGAGCACGCAGAGCATCCAAGGGCCCCAGGATGCACAAGAACATCCAGCAAACACGAAAAACACTCGGGCACCCTCCCCGAACCGACCTTGACCTCATGCCTCGGTCCGACTGTACAACTGCCTAGCACAACTCCTCAACCACAGGCGTCGATGACACTTCAGCGGGGCCGTGTCTGAACGGGTGTGGCACGGGAGAACCTCGCCCTGCTCGTGTCGACATGGGGGGGTCAGAGAAGCGGCGCGCACACAGCTCGTTTCCCCAGTGCCTCCCGGCGCGAGGCGGTGCCAATGCATCGAGGAGAGAGACGCCCAGCGGCGAGGCCGAACTGCATACGCATGCAGCAAATTCAGTACGCAGCCCCATCCTCATCCCTGCCCGCTTCTCTCGTCCGACCCGAAAGACCCTGGTCGCCTGGCTTCCTGGTCGTCCTTCGCGTCTCAAGCGGCCGCTGGGGTCGATCCAGGCACCCTCGGAACACTCCCCGCGAGACGCAGCTGCAAGAACACATCACCGAGGCTGGAAACCCGCCGAGAACCGACGGAAGCCGCGTTCGCCCGACCCGACCTGAGGTCCGCCTGTTGTCGTGCCCGTTTTTGCTCGTTCCGTCCGCCCTTCCCTCCGCGCCGCTTCCTCTTCTTTGGTGCCCGGTTCGCTTGCCGTGGCATTCCCACGCCTGCCTCGAACGCAACGGGTTCGCTCCGACACCGCCGACCAAAATCAGCCCCTTTTCGGGGAGACATAAGACGGGGTCTCGTCATGAAAACGGCGAGACCCAGTCTAGAATGTGACGCGAGCTCCCGCTGCAGACATCCCACGAAAACTGGATCGTCTAAATCCAGGACGCGTTCGTCAAAAAACATTGGCAAACCCGAGTGCCGGCGCACTCGAGTCTTACGTTTCCCCGACCTATTTTGTCAGGAGGAGGGAAAGGAGGAGGAGGAGGAGGAGGAGGAGGAGGAGGCGGAGGAGGAGGAGGAGGAGGAGGAGGAGAAGGGAGGAGGAGGAGGAGGAGGAGGAGGAGGAGGAGGAGGAGGAGGAGGAGGAATAGGGAGGAGGGTGGAGGGGCGAGGAGGTGCCAAATGGGGGGAGGAGGGAGCAGGAGCTCTTTTTTGTCCACGGGGGAGGCCGCGCACGACCCACGGAAATGGCAGGGGCCTGTGATCTGCCGGGGCGGCGCGGGGCGCTGCGTGGGACGGCTCGGCGGGCCGCCAGGGGCACCGGTGCCCGAGCAGGAGCAGGAGAGTGCCAGGGCAGGGAGGGGGCGGGGCAGGCAGGTGGTGCGATTGGGCAGGACAGCACAGCGGCCGAAAGCCGGGGCGGAAGAGAGAGAGAGAGAGAGAGGGAGGAGGAGGAGGAGGAGGAAGAGGAGGAGGAGGAGGAGGAGGAGGAGGAGAAAGGCAAGAGGAGAAAGGCAGGAAGAGGAGAAAGGCAGGAGGGAGAAGGAAGAAGAATAATAATAATAAGGATAACACGGAGGAGGAGGAGGAGGAGGAGGAGGAGGAGGGCAAGGAGGCAAGGCAGGGGTGAGAGGAGGGAGGACAGGAAACGGGGGGGGGCGGCGGAGGCGTGGGCTGGAGACTGCGCGGCACAGGATCCGGGCAGGCCGTGGGCAGAGATCGCGCTGCCCACGGTCCGCTGCGGCCCCAAGCGGGGGGTGAGTGCGGCAGTGCGGGAGAGGGGCGGGGTGGACAGAGCGGGAGTAAGAAGGGGAAAGAGGAGGAGGAGGAGGAGGAGGAGGAGGAGGAGGAGGAGGTAGAGAAGGAGCAGGAGGAGGAGGAGGGAGGAGGAGGAGGAGGAGGAGGAGGAGGAGAAGAGGGAGAAGGAGCATAACTGGACAGAGAAGTAAGCGCAGGTCACTCTGACGTCCTCCTCCTCATCATTATCATCGTCCTCCTCCTGCTCCTCCTCCTCCTCCTGCTCCTCCTCCTTCTCACACCTCGCCAGAGGCGAGGAAGAGGCGGAGGAGGAGGAGGAAGGGGAGAATGAGGAGCCGGAGGAGGAGCAGGAGCAGGAGAAAGGAGGAAGAGACGTGATGGGAGGAGCAGCAGGAGGATGTCGAGATGCGAGGGGTGGAGGAGGAACGCCCTCCTGCTCCTCCTCCTGCTCCTCCTGCTCCTCCTGCTCCTCCGCCTCCCCTCCGCCTCCTTTGCCTCCTCCTTCTCCTTCAGGAGGAAAGAAACACACAGACACAAGTAATCGCCGATTCCCCAGAGAATATGGGAAACTATGGGAAGTGTAGGGGGGATACGAAAACCCAGAACATATGGGAAAATATGAAGGGTCAGGTTATGTGTGTGTCTTTATTTGTGTCCCAGGGCCCCTTCATCCTCCTCCTACTTCTCCTCTTCTCCTCCTCACCACTCCAGGACCGTCATACTACGACTCGGGATGGCTAACAAGTCCTTGGGAAAGGGCGGGACTTCCAGAAACCTCGCATCGAAGCAGTCCAAGAACGTCGGAGGCCTACGGAGCTGCGGGAGTAAAAAGAAGACTGCGGAGGGCGGAGGTCGATGAGAGGCGACAGTGCAGGTCAGAACCTGTCCAACTTCATCCATCCTGGCCGGGCGCGTCCTGGGCCATGGATCGGTGGACACGCCCTCCTGGACTGGCATGTAGCACAGAATGGCCAGCTGCGGTGACCCTGGACCACAAAAACGCTACAACACCTCTGGAGCGCAAGATTTACGGCTGCCAGCAAAGCCGACAACGCGTTACTTCCGCCGCCTTCCGCCGGCTTTCCGCCGCCTTCCGCTGAAGAAGGGAGGCCAACTCGGTCGATCCTCGACGGCGAGGCCCTTTGTGGAGCGCCCCTATGTGCACCGATCCTGTGGCCAGGATCGACCTGGCCTGGGCTGGCCTGTGTGTGATGGGCCTGTTGTCCACCACCACCACCACAAGTCGGAGGGGGAGGGGGTCTTGCTCCTCCTCCTCCTCCTCCTCCTCCTCCTCCTCCTCCTCCTCCTCTTTTTCGTCGTCCTCCTCCTCCTCCTCCTCCTCCTCCTCCTCCTCCTCCACTTCCTTCCCCCCCTCCAACTTGTGGTGGTGGTGGTGGAAAACAGGCCCATCATGGACTAGCGTGTGGGAACAGCCGGCGCCCTCTCACAGCGGCCACGGCTGCCGCCGGGGCTCCCCTTAGACGCCGACGGCGGCGTGCTGCCGGGGCGCCTCCGCCGCGGCCCCCGCCGCCTCCGGCCGCGCGTACTGCGCAAACTCCCTGCAGCTGACGTTCTGGAGGTAGGGCTGGGGTGTGGTGCAAAGGGGTGTGGTGTGCCAGTGCTGGATCTGGCGTGGTGATCTATCGTAGATGGCAACGCCATGTTAAAACGACGCGAAAATCGGGACAGAATCGGATCGGGATAACTCGAAATCTCTGAGAATCGGCGGGTTTGGAGGATGTGTTGGGCGCCGCGGCCGCTCCAGAGCGTTCCTGAACGCTCTGAGAGCGCTCCGGAACGCTCTGGAGCGATTTATCCCGATCCTAGCCCTGTTTTATGGTGTGCCAATGCTGGATCTGGCGAGGTGATCTGTCGTAGATGGCAGCGCCATGTCCACGATTGGCACCGCACCCCTTCATGCCAGACACCCCTCTCCAGCCTCCAGAGATGTAGCCACCGCGCTCCTCGGCCCGGCGCTGCAACCTCTCGATGACCCCGCCAGGTTCCGCATCGTACCCGGCCCTCTGCAGAAGAAACCCGAACTCGATCGGGTTGAGCTCTGCCGTGCCTTGAGGATGGAAGAAGGAGAACAGCTCCTCAAGGTGCGCTTGCGCCTGGTCGACGCCCTCTCCAGCCAAGAACCGCTTGAACGTGAGCTTCAGCTCCCGCTCTTTCCGGCGGAAGTTCCGCATTTGAGCGATGTTGCCGTCTTCGCACCAAACCTGAACTTGTGCGTCGTGAGCCTCATAGACAGGATACACGCAAAGGTGCACCAGGGCGAAAACGAGAAGCTCGAAGCACAGCACGAAATTCTGTATGGCGATGCCGATCTCATCGGCCGTCATGTCCTCGCCGACGCAACTGGTCACCTTTGGGAGGATTCCGAGTCGCTCCATCGGAAGCACCTTCTCGCAGAGAGTCTTCTGAATCATGGTGGCGAAAACGAGGATCTTGATTGCCAAGAACTTGCTGTGAGGGGCGCTTTGCTCGAGCCGGACATGCAACCACTGGTTGCGCTCGGTCTCCGCAAGCAGAAGGATAGTGCAGTACATCGCGAGGCCCACGGAAGCACCCTTGATGGCCAGCAGCGGGGTCTGGACTTTCTTGTACAACTCTACCCCGCTCTGGTTGATGAACATGTCGGATGCGAGAGCGCCCCTCTCGCTGTGGGACACCACGCAAGCCCAGAGAATCACGGAGACGACGCTGACCACCGCACTCACGACGGTATACTGCAGCATCCCGAAAAGGATCCCCCGAATCAAGTGGCCACCAGGCCTGAACGGCATCCAGCGTCTATCCCCGAGACTGGGACACCAATTCACAAGCCGCGGGAAGCACGTGACCCACACGTGCTGTGGCATCTGCTGCTCTCGCATGAACTGCTTCACTACAAATCTGAAGCCCCCCAGCCAGGTGAGGATAAAATTCACGAATGCGGCGAGCGCGAAGGACTCGTAGAACTCACGGAGGAGAGTGACGAGCTCGGGGAGCATATACAGGTTCGTGACCTTCGTGAGGCAGTACTGGGCGTTGAGGGCGTAGAGCGGCACGAGCGACAAGATGACCACCTCCATCCGGAGCAGCTCTCCCCTCTTCCTGCTGCAGCAACAGTGTCGGATAATGTGGGCGAGCGAAATGGCAACTGCCAAATCCGCCCCCGTGCCGTAGGCAGATGTCCTCGGGTCCCTTCGAACTCTCTGCAATTTATACTCTAAGCGTGTCGTTTAACATATATACTTGTATCTTTACATAGTATGACAGATGTCCCCGATTGCAAGCCCTTCTGGGGCTTTCCGCCTGACTCCCAGGGCTCCCCGCAGGCCTCCAAGGGCACCCCCAGTGACTTTTCCAGAAACCAGAGAGCCCCGGGACAGTCCAAGTAACGTACGACAGGGACGGCCCTAACGGCGCCAAAGCGGTCCCCAGACGCCCATAGAGTCCCACAAGGGCCCCAAGAGGACCCTCAAGCGGGCTTCAAGAGGTCAAACCAATTGTCCCTCAGGAGGTTGAAAGATGTTAGCGATATGTTGCGCCTTTCCAGCACTCCAAGACGGCCCAAGAGACCTTCAAGATCACCCCACGACGGCCCAAAGAGGCCCCCAAGACTGCCCCAAGACGCCCCAACAGGACCCCACGAAGGCCCCAAGACAGCACAGAGGGACCCCAAGACGGCACAAGAGGTCCCCGATGTGGTCCCAGAGGCCTCCCGAAAACCCCCGAAGGGGAGGAACGCGAAGGAGTCTTGGGAAGACGGCCTCGCGCGGCCCCGACGACGCTCCAAAGAAAGAGAGGCCCCCGGGAAGCCCGCAGGGCCCCCTCCAAGAGGCCTGCGAGAGGCCCCCGAGGGGCCCCAGCAGGTGTCCACGAGGCCCCTGCCCCCCGAAACACAGGCGCGGTGGCGGGATGGGCCGGAGGCCGCTGGAGCCGCCGCCGCCGCCTGTGGCCTGCCAGAAGGGTGCACGGCGTGCCAGATGTCTGGTAAAGCCGAACGTCGGGCATGGAGCGAGAGGGGGGGAAGTGAGAAGGAGGAGGCCTTTTCAGAAGGCTCGGAGGCCCCTGGGCCTTCGGAGAAGTTTTCCAGGCCTTCCCCGAAGACAAGAACAACTTCTCAGAAGGCCCGAGGCCCTCTGAGAAGTCCCGCCGCCTTCTGAGACATTCTCCCTCTGACTTCCCTCCCTCCCTCGCCGCCGAAAAGAGTGCTCAAGAAAAAGAGAAGCTAAGAAGCCTGGGCCAGCTTCCCGGAAGCTTCTTGGCACAAGCCTAAGCCAAACCTCTGTTGTTGACGCCGGAGGGCGAACGTGCCCAAGAGACTGGGTCAGCTTTCCGGCACGGTGGTCACGAAACGCGGGAGATTGCTTAATCAGATGCTCGACTGTAGATGTTCTGGTCCAGCCCGCCAGCCCCCAGGATAACTCATCGAAACCGGCTTCCCGTCGGCGTCTTCGCTTCAGATGGCCTCTAGGCCTCAAGATGGCCTTAAAGAAAGCCAAGATGGCCTTGAAGCATCCAAATATTGTCCAGCGACAGCCTACGTAGGCCTCCAAGACGGCTTCCGAAGGCCGAGATGCCTCTTAGAGTCCCCAGAAGCCCCCAAGATGCCCCCGAGAGGCCCCCATGAGGCCCCAGGGGGTCCCCACGAGGCCCTTAAGAGGCTTCCATGCAGCTGGACGGAGGCCCCAAGGAGGCCCCAACTTCCTCCTCCTTCTCCTTCTTCTCCTCCTCCTCCCTCCTCGCCCTCCTCCTCCCGTATCACCCCCACAGAATACTCCAAGTGTTTCCATCATGGCTAGTGTAGTCCAATTGCCTAGCCAAGCTTTGGTCAAGCTTTGGAAGGCAGGGGGCGGCAGTGGTTCACCGTAGGCGTCTCCGATAAGCTGCAGTCTGCCCAAACTGGACTTTATCGTCCCATGACTGCTTACAGAACGCTCCAAGTTGAAGTTCATCGGTTAACCCACTGCGCCGACCCCTTTTTGAAGTCGCCAGGCGTGCAAGAGTATCCTCGCTGTATTATCTCCCAGGTGGATGGAGAAGAACTGAGGGGGGCGGGACAGGAGGACCAGTGTAAACCCAAGACGCATCAACGATGCTGCAATAAACCCATCCATCGGCCGCTACAATAATGTGTCTTCATTGCGGCAACTGCCCCATTGCAAGACAAGCGTATCAAACGCAATAGCCATGCCAAAACACCACCACGGCGACTACAGCATCGACGGTACTGCTGCGCACTGGTAATCCAAAACCGTGCCAGAACTCCGCTCCAGAAGCTTCAGCCCTCCGAGTGCTTGAAGCAACTGCAAACAACTTAGGCGAATTTGCGGGGCGCTATAGCGAGAGCCACATTTTGACAAGGAATCGTCCTCCATCCTTAAGAAAGCTGTCGCAGAAGTTCGCATCCAATGTGCGCGGCGCTAAGGCGAGAACCACCTTTTGAAAAGGGGCCGCGGCACATCCGTGAGGCCGATGTACACTTCAAACCTCAGGATCAAACATATTGGCGAAATCTCGAGCACAACGCCTGGCCCGCCTTACTGGCACATCTGGTGGTGCGACAGTGATGAACTAGCGAAACGAAAAAGGAAATGGAGGAGGAGGGGGGATCGGAGGAGGGAGGAGGAGGCGGAGGAGGAGGTGGAGGAGGAGGAAGAGGGGAGGTTAGGAGGAGAAGGATGAGAACGGGGCAGAAGGAATATCAGCCGCCAAGCCCGAAGCCCATCCACCGCTCCGTGGGTGGGGTCGGGGTGAGGGGGGGGGGGGAGTTGCACGTTTGGCAGTGCGGCCTCGCTGTCTGCAAGGGTCCTTGGGAGGGCGCATAGCGCGACCCCGCAGGATGCAATTCGTCAGGCCAGCCTGGCAGCGTGGCCCTGCCGTTACCGTGTTGGCCCTAGCCCCTAGTCAGCCCGTCTTTGGGCAGCGAGGCCTGCTAAAAAATCACAAAATATATGGATTAGCTCTGGGGGACCGCCGTCAATCCAACCCGAAGCGAGCGGCGTCCGCCCCACGTTCTGCCACTTGATAGCGGGACCTCCCTGCCAAATGGCAAACTGAAAATCCAATCCTTTTTGCTACCAATGTTTCACCGTCAAGAAAGGCCGCCGTGAAAAACGTTGACGTAAACCGCGAAGTCCCGCTGTGAAGGAGGGTCTCGGCGCTAGAATCCTGCGCGGCCGCTTCGCGGTTTGCAACTCATGGGCCGTCGGCTGTGGGCGGCTCATGGGCAGGTCTACTGAGAAATGGAACGATTATGAGCCAGCCGAGGCTATGAGTATCAACGCTTTTGGCAGCGAGCGCCAGTACGAAAAAATCGCCCCCCAGGACTTCGCCATCGTTCCGCATGCTTCGCAGGTGGCGCGAGGAAGGCAGAAGGGGCGGGAAGGGAAACGCGGTCGACCAGACGTGCAGCTGACTGACAGGAGCACGGGCCCACCCATAAGAAAAGTAAGTTAGGACACTACCTGTTTTAGGGCCCTTCCCAGCCCGAATGGCTGAGATAATATACTTCTGTCGGGGGAGAGGGAGTGGAGGAAGGCATGCTAGGCGCGCTCGCGTCATATCTGACGTCCTAACGCTCCCTTCCATCCCTTACCATGGCGCAGATCTCTGTGTTCGCACAGCCGGACGTCGAGCAGGGCAATCATCGCGAGAGGGTACGCGATGCATGATAGAGCACGGCATGGCATGGCACAGAAGAGCAAGGCAGAGCGTAGCATGCCACAGCATGGCGTGGCATTGCACAGTGAAGCATTGCATCACCAAGAATTGCAACGCAAAGCATGGCATCGCACAGCGGCACTGAACACAACACCGCGCAGCATGTCATGGCATGGCGCCGGGTCCCTTGGAGGGCAAGTGGGTCGTCTTCGAGAGGTCTGGGCCGGTCTGGAATCGTGGCTCCATGTCTTCCTCCTTGGACTCCCCGAAAAACTCCACACGAGGCGGGGCTGATGGAGAGCGCCCGATCACCCGCTCGCTCTGCTTCCAGCATCGATATCTCAGAACAGAAACGAGGGTCCCGCTTGATACTTTTTGATCTCGACGACGCCCCAAAGTGGGGGCTTCTGCGGCCAAACCTTCAATGAATCCACACCGAACGTGTAATCAGTTCCGATGGTTTTTTTTTTTTCAGGGGGGGGCATTTTCTAGATTTGGTGACTATTTGGAAGGAAAGCCAGCGCTGCAATGGGACCACGATTCGGAACAAGCAGAACCGCGGAAATGAGACCAACGCTGCAGCGGGAGCAAGATCCGGAACGAACGGAAACCCGAAAATGAGGCCAACGCTTGCGCGGGAGTAGTATTTTCACAAACAACAACAACAAAAACAAAATCCCGGGAATCTGGCGCAAACAAGAACAATACGCGGAGGGGGGTCAGATATCTTCCCGACGTCATCAGGGGAGAAAGGGGAGTAGTATCCAGATTGTTTAGTTGCGGAGGGGGATGGGGAGTGAACAAAGACAACTAATCAGAGAACAGCTCAGAGCGTGGCTTTGCGAACAAACCTGTTCCAGCTTGCGGCGTGTGCAACTTGTGGGGAAACCCCAAGGTACCGATCCCGCTACTCCCCGGACCTTTCCCGAGATGCGTTTTGACTTAGATTTCGAAGCGAACCTGACGGTGGCGAACGGGCTTCCCAGGAGGCCCAACAGGCGTTAACGGGGGATGGGTAGTGGTATGGGTACCATTTCCTCCTCTGACCTGCCGCCGGCAAAGTGAAGCACGAAAACGAATGGGCACCGTCTGGGCCTGCGAGCTGAAGTAGCTATCAACCAGACGGATCGCCTCGGGGATGACGTCTCTGACCCACTCGCCGCACTGTGGCAGGGGACGGAGCAAGGTAGAGGTGTTTCTTACATCGAGGCCCAGGTGACCGTTCCAGCGTCTGGCAACATCTGTTTCGTGTGGTGGTGCCTCAGGAGCTGCAGGCCGGCCTGGCCAGGTCCACGGCGACCCAGGGACGGTTGTCAGGGGCACTGGCCAGGCGCTGCCCCCCCGAAGGGAAGCGGATTGCAGCAGGCACGCAAAACAAAAACATATCGCCGCGAATCTCCCAAACCTCTGCAGGCACGACCACCGCGGGAACCCGGGGCGCAGCAGATTCAAAACAGGGGCCCAACAACGAAAGATGATGGTTTGGGGAAAAATGGCAAGGTGGGCGGGAGCGCTGGACCCCGACCCTTGGAACAGGGCGCCTGCGCGCGAGCCGAATCCAGCAAGAATGCGCGACGACTGACAGAGCGAGACGAATGCAGCCCAGCGACGCCGCAGAAGCCCCTGTCCCGAATGCGCAGCCCGCTTGGAAAGGATGCCTTCTGCTTGCTCGCCGCACTGTGGCAGGGGGCGGAGCAATGCAAAGGTTTTCTTACGTCGAAGCCCAGGTGGCCGTTCCAACGCCTGGCAACATCTGCCTCGTGTGGTGGTGCCTCAGGAGCTGGAGGCCGGCCCGGCAAGGTCCGCGGCGACCCGGGGGCCGTCGCCGGGAGCACTGGCCAGGCGCAGCCCCGTTGAGGCGAATGTTACAAACTCCCGGCGAGGCGACTCCATGGAGGCATTGGTGAAACGCGCGCCTGAAGATGCGCCGTGGCCGGCGCCGCCACATCAGTGGAGACGGTTGACACGGCGTGCAACAGCTGATCGCACCGCTCATTGTTTGAGAAGCGAGAGTAAAAGGCGCGCGTTGTCTCAGGGGCTGACCAGCCGCCGAGAGCCTGCGCCAGCTCTTCCAGTAAACGGCGCACTGTCTTGCACCAGTGGGCGCCGCCTTTTCGCGACAAGTGCGTTCCGACAGCAGCAGTCTGGAAGTACTGCGCGAAACTTCTGCGGAACGAATTGCAACTCAAGCCGCGAGGCTCGGTCAAGTGAGTCGCGCAGAAAACCGGCGCATCAGGGTTCGATCCCCAACGCGCGCCCCGCTGCACCAACCATTCCCGCAGGAGGTGGCATGGGCGCAAAGCCGGGTGGCTCTCTATCCTCGGGATGTGGCACGCCATGCCCTGGCCGAAAGGATCGTTCCTCTGGCGCGCAACGAACACTACTGCACAACATTGTCGCGCAGCGTTACGCCCCGACGCCGGAGCGCAAACGTTTCGGAACACCTGCGGACTCCGAAAACATGATATCGCTGCGATAGTGACGTCCCAGACAGCGGCAAGGCCGCCTACTTTGATGCGGGCGGTCTGGTAACCGCGCAACTCGTCCAGGGAGACCGGGCGTTTCGCGTGTGACCGCGAATGGTCGGCGAGTTTCTTTTATCCTCTCCAGAACTGCATGGTCCACGCACTGTCGAAGTGTGCTCTAATATTGCGCCGCCGGTGCCAACCACGCACCGCTGCGCGCAAGTTGGCGACGGATGACCAGGGCCAGCCGTCCATCCGAGCGGGCAAAATCATAAGCTTCACGTCGGAATCACACGGCAACAACTGTAAGCCAGCGTGGGATTCGAGTGAATTTACGAAGGTGCGAAGAGAGCTGCTGCGCCGCTAACCGCCTGGAGGCAACAGTGGGCTGCGGACGTGGCCCCACTTCGATGCGCCCCCTGTTCCGCAGAGGCCGTCTCGCAGACTATGGACAAGAGGTCGGGGCCCTCGCACAGCAGCTGGCGCGCGCCTGGAGCGTCGACGCACGGGGTCGGAATTTGCACGAGCGGCGCACCAGGGCCCGCAGCAGGTCTGAACGACGGGCTGGGCTCGCCCGGGCTCGGCGAACCCTGGGGCGCCGGAGATGGCCGCGAGGGCGCCGCGCGGGGCCCCGGGAGCTCCGGCCTCTCGGCGGGCGGCCCTTGGCGCACAAAATCATCGCGGCGCAGACAGGCAGAGCCGAGGCGCCGGCGACGCGCGGGCTCAGGTGACCCGGGGCCACGCTTCGTCTTGAGCCCTACGACCGCCAGACCGGGGGGGCGCAGTGGTGAAGGTGTTTTTCCCTAGCCAGAAGAAACAACAATTTTAGCATCGTGCGTCGTTGACGGCGTGTTCTTGGCCCAAGGCAGCCAGGGCCGGGATTTTGGTCTCTGATAAGTCCGAGCCTGGCAGCAGCTATTGCCAATGGCGCCGGCGCCTGGCCACCGCGCGGCCCCCCCCGCCAGAGGGGCCAAAAAACTGACGCGCAAATGTCTTGCACGGGGTTCAATGCCAGACGGCCGCCTGGGCCGCGACTCGGCCCGCGGCGATTTTTGGCCCCGGGCGTGAGTTGCTGCCTATGGCGCACGCGCCTGGCCCGCGCAGCCCCCGCGCCCGCCAACGCCGACGATCCGCGCGGAGCGAGGTGGGGGGGCGGGGCGGGAGGGAAGGGCGCGGAAACAGGCGGGGGAAGGAGGATGCACGACGATGGGGGGGGGATTGAAGGCAACGCGACGGAACGCGCTCTTTTTCCAAGGGGCGCACGGGGCGCGGCCTCGGACAGCGTCGCGGCGACCGGCCCAGGGCGCGCGCCTGCTTGAAACGCAGGCGCGCGGCCGAAAAGTGATCGCGAGCGCCGGGAACGGCCGGGCGGCGTCTTCGCCGGGCAAGCGCACGGACTAATTATCGCGCGCCCCAGACAATGACGTTGAAGAAACCGAAGAATGTCACGACTGATCCTCGCGCACCAGACGGAGATTCCATTGACCGGGGGCGGGCGCAGACTCGCGCTCGTCAGCGGTTGCGGGGGCAATCCGCCGCGCAGTGCTCGACGTCCTTGGCCCCGCTTGCCCCCTTGCACTCTGGGCAGGCGGGCGCGCGAGGGTCGCCGAGGGGCCTGCGCGACGAAAAATGGCGATTCACCGCTCCACGGTTTGAGCGCGAGCAATTGCGGCACACCTCGGACACGAGGGTCTCGACTGCTCCCAGGTTGGCCTTGCGTTGTCCGCAAGCCAGGGATCGATCTTGGAGACGCTAGGATTATTGATGGGAAAAACGCGCAGCTCGAAGAACACAGCGTCAGTTTCGTTCTTTCTGGCGGCTCTCTTGGAGGTCCCTGCAGCGGCCGGGGGCGGCGATCTCTCCCGCTCGACGGCGCCCGGGGCGCGGCTGGACCTCTCGCGCCCCCGGGCCCGCGCCTGCGAGCGCTCGGGCATGTCCGGAGGCGCCGGCGCCGGCGCTCCCCTGGGGGCCAATCGCCACGGCCGCGGATCCCAGAATCAAATCGATTCCGACATCACGGAACAGCAGCTCACTGCCGAGCACTACCGCGGCAGATGGCGCGATGCCTCGCCGCTTGAAACCCTCGGCGCATCGTAGACGCATGGCGTTCGAGACAGCTTCTGGGCAGAGTGCTTTGCCGGTGCCGTTGTTTCTTGCTCGATCAAATGGCACGACGCCAGAATGGCACGGGCCAGGGCGCGAACAGCGTGGTCGCCGCTCTCTGCGCGCTCGCCCAAATGCACTTGCAACCGGCGGGGCCCCCGCCCAGCCCTGGGTAGCACAGTTGCTTCCATGTGGTTCTGGCTGCGCGGCGCATGGCTGCGTGAGTCTCACGCGCGGACAGGTCCGAATTAGACGGATGAGCGGCCTGCAGAACGTAAAGAGCGGCCATGGGATCACGGGTGTCAGCGAGAGAATCAGCGACTGAATCCTCGACCTGGTCTGCGCCAACCACGATCGCGAACCAGCCTCCGGGTCTGGTCGGGGCTGATCGAGCTCGCGCAACACCTTGCGGAACGGGAACTCCGAGTTTGCTTTGGCCTGGAAGTCTGGGATCTGGGCTGCCTTCGCGGAACCCTCTCCGACCGCGCGCTGGGCCGCGAGGCTGATGGCGCCGTCGGGCCCGACCTCCATGGTGACGCCGGCGGGCACCGCTGTGTAGACGGCACCTTGAATGGCGCAGGCGGCCGCGCCCGCCTCGTCGATGAGCCTTGAAGCGCTTTTCAGGCGCCATGCCTCGAACGAGATAAGCGTTCGGTTGGCGCGCCCGCTGATGGGCCAACTGAACTGGGAAACGACATATGAGATATCATCGGGACGCCGGATGAGAATGGACAGTCCGGCGGCAGGCAAGGGCACGAGGGGGGCGCGGTAGAGGGGCAGGGGCCGCGGAGAGGGGGGGGCGAGGAAAAGAAAGGAGCACGCCTCGTAGAAGGAGTAAGTTTTTCTTGTTTTGGGCAAGCGCGCACAACACAATCAGAGCCGTCAGCGCCTGCGCATCCGGCGGTTTGGAAGCCAACTTTGCGGCGCGACGCATGGCAGATCGGACGCTGGGCCCTTCGATAAGCCCCGATCTGATGGCCACCGGAAAAGGTCGGACCCAGGAGGCCACATTCTGATCCTGCGCCACCTGGAGAGCACCGCCGCGCGGAACCACGGGGTTCCTGGGTGGTCAGGTCACAGGATTGCGACGCGCAGGGCTGCGTCATCAGCAACAACAGAATTTAAACATTGAGAAGTCTCTCTTAGCAATGCTCGCGGCGGGTGGCTTGGCCTCAAAAGCAGAAGCCTCTGGAAAACGCCACTCTGGGGCGAATGCTGTGACGCCGAGCCAATCGGCGAACGTGTCCAGCGCGAACTGAACGCCATATCTCGCTTCGACTTCTTGGAACAAGGCCCTGCGAAGCGCGGCGTCCCTGCACCTATCCTCGCGCCAGGAAAGCGCAAAGTTCAGGGACCGAGAGACCGCGCCTGCATTGACGCTGCTCCTGCCAGGTAGATGCAAAGCCAACGCCCAGCATTGCGCAGCCCGTTCGGCACTCTCGCAAAGATGCGCCAGGGACTTGAGGGGAGGTATCCGCCTATATCGTACATTGAGGTAATGCACGGCTGCAAAACCGTGGAGCCTACACAATACTCGCCAACTTTTCAAGCAGGCATGCTCTCCGAGGAGGCAGTGGGCTGCAACCCGCAACTCCTTGTAGCTGATATTACCAAGGAGTTGGGCTGCGCCTGACGAACTTCAAAATTATTTGGCCACGTATCAGAAACAACGCGGCTGCCCCAGCACAGATGGTACGACCACCCCTGCATTTTGGAAGCGTCGCACTCCACGACCCGGATTGCGCCTTTTCGGGCAAGATTCGCCCAGTCAGCGAACTCTGGTGATTTGTGACCCCACATGCTGAGAGGGCCACCGTCGCAGTGGAAGGAACGCGCCGGGGGCGCGCCCATGGACGAGCAGACGTGCGCCAGGGCCGCGCGACTGAGCTCGGAGAGAGTCACCAGGGGGTCGGCCACAAGGCTGGAATGCCACGCCGAATGCACCCCCGACGAATTAAAACAAGCCCAGTGGCGTTGTAGCCAGCGACGCAGCAGCGGAAGGAGTTCCGTGATGTGCGAGGCCGAACTTACTGCCGATGCTAGCTGTTTGCTGTGGAGCGCGCGGCGTTGGTCAACATCGATAGCGGCAGCGCACAACTCGCGACAGCGGTTCACCTTCTCAGGTGCGTCGGCGATAATACACTCAACAATGTCGGAAACCCAACCGATCCAAATTTGTCGGCGCGCTGGGGCTCGGATGCCTCCAGGTTTCGCGCTGACGGGGATACCGCGCCGCAGCAGAAAACGGCACAGGTTCCACCAAGCCTTGCGCTCGTCGGGCGCTGCGCCTGGAAAGTCGTCCACGACGTCTAGAAAATCCACTATGTACTTACACGGGGCACTATTAAGATATACTTCGCGTTGGTATCGTCGGTACCAGGCGCAGGCTCGAGGCCGAAGGGCGAATAGCTGCATTTCCCGACCTGGCGTTTGCCGGAGCAGGAAAGCTGCTCGCACAGGCCGAGCGCAAAAGGCAGGGGACCCGCGGACACGCGAGCCTCGCCTTGCGTCCTTGTTTTCCACCACCCCCGCTACAAGTAGGAGGGGGGGGTCCTCCTGCACCTCCTCCTCCTTTTCCTTTTCCTCCTCTTCCTCTTTTTCCTCCTCCTCCTCCTCCTCCTCCTCCTCCTCCTCCTCCCTCCCTTCCCTTTTCCTCCTCTCTCCTCCTCCTCCTCCTCCTCCTCCTCCTCCTCCCCCTCCCCTCCTCCCTCCCCTACCCACCTCCCCCCCGCTCCTCCTCCTCCTCCTCCTCCTCCTCCTCCTCCTCCTCCTCCTCCTCCTCCTCCTCCTCCTCATCTTCCTCCTCCTCCTCCTCCTCCTCCTCCTCCTTCCTCCTCCTCCTCCTCCTCCTCCTCCTCCTCCTCCTCCTCCTCCTCCTCCTCCTCCTCCTCCTCCTCCTCCTCCTCCTCCTCCTCCTCTCCTCCTCCTCCTCCTCCTCCTCCTCCTCCTCCTCCTCCTCCTCCTCCTCCTCCTCCTCCTCCTCCTCCTCCTCCTCCTCCTCCTCCTCCTCCTCCTCCTCCTCCTCCTCCTCCTCCTCCTCCTCCTCCTCCTCCTCCTCCTCCCCTCCTCCTCCTCCTCCTCCTCCTCCTCCTCCTCCTCCTCCTCCTCCTCCTCCTCCTCCTCCTCCTCCTCCTCCCCTCCTCCTCCTCCTCCTCCTCATCCTCCTCCTCCTCCTCCTCCTCCTCCACCTCCTCCTCCTCCTCCTCCTCCTCCTCCTCCTCCTCCTCCTCCTCCTCCTCCTCCTCCTCCCTCCTCCTCCTCCTCCTCCGCTCCTCCTCCTCCTCCTCCTCCCTCCTCCTCCTCCTCCTCCTCCTCCTCCTCCTCCTCCTCCTCCTCCTCCTCCTCCACTCCTCCCCCCCCTCCTCCTCCTCCTCCCCCCCCTCCTCCCCCCTCCTCCACCTCCCCCCCCTCCTCCTCCTCCTCTTCCTCCTCCTCCTCCTCCTCCTCCTCTCCTCCTCCTCCTCCTCTCTCCTCCTCTGTCCTCCTCCGTCCTCCTCCTCCTCCTCTTCTTCTTCTTCTTAGTATTATTATTATTCTTCTTCTCCTTCTTCTCCTTCTTCTCCTTCTTCTTCTTATTATTATTTTTCTTCTTATTATGCGTCTTCTTCTTATTCTTCTTCTTATTATTATTATTATTATTATTATTATTATTCTTCTCCTTCTTCTTCTTATTCTTCTTCTTCTTATTATTTTTCTTCTTATTATTCTTCTTCTTCTTCTTCTTTTTCTTATTCTTCTTCTTCTTCTTCTTATTCTTATTCTTCGTCTTCTTCTTCTGCTTCTTCTTCTTCTTCTTCTTCTTATTATTATTCTTCTTCTACTTCTACTTTTTCTTCTTCTTTTTCTTCTTAATATTAGTATTCTTCTTCTTCTTATTCTTATTCTTCGTCTTCTTCTTCTTTTTCGTTTTCTTCTTCTTCTTCTTCTTCCTCCTCCTCCTCCTCCTCCTCCTCCTCCTCCTCCTCCTCCTCCTCCTCCTCCTCCTCCTCCTCCTCCTCCTCCTCCTCCTCCTCCTCCTCCTCCGCCTCCTCCTCCTCCTCCTCCTCCTCCTCCTCTCCTCCTCCTCCTCCTCCTCCTCCTCCTCCTCCTCCTCCTCCTCCTCCTCCTCCTCCTCCTCCTCCCTCCTCCTCCTCCTCCTCCTCCTCCTCCTCCTCCTCCTCCTCCTCCTCCTCCTCCTCCTCCTCCTCCTCCTGCCTGGGTCCAGCGTGCCGCACGCGACGAGCGGCGCCCCGGCACCCCTCGCTGGACGCCCCCCCCCCCCCCCCCCCGCCGCACAGCGACGATACCAAATGTGCTCGGAGGCGCTCCGCGTCGTCGGCCTCGGCGCCCGTGCGCCCCAGGCCGCGGTTTCGGGAGCCAGCCGCACGGGGTCGACGTCGAGGTGCTTGGGCGGCGGCGTTGCAACTTCAAGTCGGGCCTGTCCCCCTACAGGGGGGATTCTCGACGAAGAATAAAAGATACCCCGAACATATTCCAAAAATGTTTCAAACATAGTCAGGGGACGATGTTTTGAACATCGTTTGAACCGTTCGGGGTATGTTTGGGGTGTTTCTTTCGTTGAAAAGCCCCCTGTACGGGGACTCGCCCGGCATAATATCAACTGCATAAAGAACAACAAAAAAAGAAACCTGCCCCGCCGCAAGAGGTGGTCCCAGTCGCGGTCGGCCCACGCAAGCTTGGGACATGACGGAAGGACGCTTGCGAACCCGCCTCGGTGCGACAGGGGACGCCCCTAAAGAGTGTCCGCGCCGCCTGGAAAGCATCAAGGTTGGATCTGCGCCGTCCGCGGACAGGAAATCGAAGCGGAAGTGAAAGCCAGGAACGCCCTCCCAGTCCTGCAGCTTGGGATTTCTCCATCTCGGACCTCGGCCAGAAAAGCGTCCATCGTCGGAAACGTGTTGCCTGAGCCAGCGCTGCGGGCAAGGATGCGGGAGAGGTATATGGGAGGGGAGCGAAGGGAGGGCAGCAGCGCATGTAGGAAGAGGGTGGGTCAAGAGGGTCGAGGGGCAAGGATGGGAGCGAAGCGCGGCTGCCTTCGTGGCGCTGCATGTGCCGTGCCCCTTGGTCTTCGCACGGGAATCCGCGCACGCTGGCGAGGTGCGAAGCAGAGCGTGTGCCGCGGGGCACTCATCGCGCAGATGGATCCCCCAGGTGCGGGCGCCACCAGAGTGTTTGCCACGAGCGCACGGCCTCTCCGGAGCAGGTGACACAGAGCCTTTCGTCGACGAGGCTCGGGAGCCTCGCCCTCCTCTTCCTTCCCCTCCTCTCCTGAATGGGATGGGGGCGGGGGGAGGGGGAGGAGAGGCATGCTATGTATATTACGGAGAGGGGAGGGGGAGGGAGGGGTTGGAAGGCTCCTCGCCCTGGGGCGGGGTCGAAGGCTGAGAAAGGCCAGAACTGTCCCCGGTTTGGCGGGGAATACGCCGAGAGCATCGACAAGCGCCAGCACCAGTCCTCAGTCCACACCCGCCAGCGGTCGAGAGCCGGGAGACATCGCGCCAACACGGACGGGGTCGAGAGCCCACGCGCCAGCTTCGTCAGCGGAGCACCGTCTTCCGTGGCTGTGCACAGCCAGCCTCTCTTCCGACAAGCGCGACGGCCTGTCCGGAGCGTGTGACACATAGCTCTTTCGTCGCCACGGCTCAGGATGCCACGCCCTCCTCTTCCTCCCCTTTTCTGAGTGGGAGGGGGGGGGCGGGAAGAGGCAAGGTGAGGTGTGTGTTTGGGGGGGGGTAGAGGGAGGGCGCGGAGGCAGCTTGGAGGGAGCCGATTGTCGCTCGCCGCCTCTGCAGGAGTTTGGCGAAAGCAGCCGCTCCTTGGTATATAGCGCCTAATGTGCCCCTGACTGATGCCCCAGAGGGGGGAGTGAAGGGGATCAAGAAGGAAGCAGAAGTTTGAATGAACAGAGAATTCTGCAGAAGGAGGAAGTGCTACAGCACGAGTGGAGTATCCAGGACCGCCGACCTGGTTGCACGGACTCGCACGAAGAGATACTGGATGGAGTAAGACGTGGTGAACCAGGACTGCTGACCAGCCGCCTGGAACAGACGGAACACTTCGCAAAAGGAGCGGCGAAATGCCAGGACACGAATGGCACGGCACGAGCTGCCGCGAAGGTGCCACGGACACGCCCGATGGGAACTCGGGATGTTAGGTGAGACGTGTTGCAGCTAGGACCGCTGGCAAGATCCATGGAAGCAAATAGCTGGATGTAGGCAGTGAAACAGCCGAACAGCTGCCCAGAAAAATGAGCGCCGACCAGGTGCGTCGACGAGTAACTGGCAAAAGAGAGTGAGACAGTCAGGGCCGCTAACAAAAGAAGATCCCGTCGACCAGGGGCATCGACGGGCAGCCGGCGGCTGCGCGGAGACGGCTAGACCCCGACTCTTGGATCAGGGCGCCTGCGCGCGAGCCGAATCGAGCAGAAACGCGCGACGAGTGACCGAGCAATACGTGCACAGCCCAGCGACCTCGCAGAAGCACCTTTCCCGAATGCGCAGCCCCCTTGGAAAGGATGCCTCGTTCCGTGGAGCGCCGACTCTGCGTATGTACCGGTCCGTCGCTGGCAACAGGAACCCGGGGACCAAGGCGACGTCGCGCAAGCACGTGCTTCGTTGAAGTGGCCCAGGGACACACAAAGACACAAACCCCAGGATTTCCAGGGAACCGACGATTATTTGTTTTTTCCCCTCCTGACTTGTGAATGTCTCACATCTTTCCCAAGTCTTCCCCAAGTAATACCAACTACCTTCTGCGGAGCTACGAAGAGGCCGCCACGCACACCGCGCTCTGCAGCACCAACGCGCTGGAACGAGGGATGCGCAACCATTCTTCGCTAACGCCTCGCCTAGACACCGTCGGGTCTCTGCAAGTCAGCTGTTGTGAAGCATCCAGCCAGGACGCTATAGAGTGAACCCGTATAGGAAGGATGCGAAATAAGGATGCAAGGGCCTTGGACGCCCTTGTCGAAGCTTGTCGAGCTGGGCGCGGTCGACAAAGATGGCCAAGGATGGACCGAAAGGGGAAGGATGCAAGGGCACCCTTGGAAAGGTCGCTCATCCTTACTCTGCGGGTCGACTGTACATCGGCATTGACATGATGAGAGAGCTGAGCACGCGCAGTCATCACGACAGCGGCAGTGACGAATGTTTCCACCCTTCTTGGACTGTGCAGAAAAATCTTCCGCCGCCAAACCTGAAATCGCGCAGTGGAGGGACGCTGGTACAGATCAGACTCGTAAACGGAAAACGAGCACCGAAGTTGACAGCGTGATCCAGAAATCACCAAGTCTCTCAGACGGCTACACATGCTACACATACGCATGTTCTTCCCCTCGCGGCCTGTCGATCCAACGTAGCACACCCTGGGGTAGGCATGCGTGGATCAATTGGTCAGGGCGTGGCTGACGCACGCGGAACAGGAGGCCGAAGCCCGCCCAGACACACACACACACACAACACACAACACACACACAAACGCACACACACACACACACACGCACACACTTGTGGCGTCACGGCGTAGAAGGTCGAAAAGCAGCAGATGTGCGCGCGCGACGAATTCCGCCCGAGCACTCAGAGACCACTTAAGACACACACACACACTGACACAAACACGCACACACGCACAAACGCACACACTAGGCCCACTGTCAACAGACTAAACGACAGGAATGCACACTTTGCTCATGTGACGAATTGCGAGCTGTCCAATGGTCCGAGATCGGTGGCGTGTGTGCCCAAGCAGTGGGTACAGTGTTCGCCTCCTCGCATTTTGAATCACTCCGTATCGACGATGAACTGCGTCTTCGAACCTGACGGCTTCCGCCGTAGAAGATAACGTAGACCTGGGCACGGTGCCCCACACCGTGGGTGCACGAATGCCACGTGTCCTGTGGCGTCCGTCACGGGTGACCCCATCAGTATGCACACGAATACTCGGGCGTTGCACATTGAGTTTTTCCATGGGCGTGGCAAATTCTCGGCCTCCTGATTCCTGCGCGTCACATCCGCAGCGCAGATTGTAAAGGATGCCGAGGAGAAAGGGAGAGGAGGCAAACCCAGAAGAGGAAGAGGTGGAGCGTGCCCTAGAGATGGGAGTGGACGAGGACGAGGAGGTGGAGGAAGAGGCATAGATGCGGAGGGGGGAGAAAGGGGGAAGGCCAGAGGAAGAGGAGGGGAAGGCTCAGGAGTAGACGCAATGCTTTCCTGGACGTGCACGCCGCAAAGCGAGGGAATCATGGATCAGCCCGCCTATGACACTGCCCAGCGAGGTGCACTGTCAGCACGTGTGCCCCGTGAGAGAACATATCTCGAGCCAAAAATAGATGCCGAAGTTCGGAAGCGGGGGGAGGAAGAGCACTGTCAGCGCACGGACGGGCGGGGAAGGGGACAGGCAGCACGTGGCACGATCCGAGACCCCTGGCACCCCAAAATGAAGTACTTCATTTTGGGGTGACTTCGAAGTCACCCCAAAATGAAGTACTTCGAAGTCACCCCTCGGAGACGCATGTCTTGCGCTCGCAAGCTTCTGCAAGCGGGCACGCCCCGTCCCCGCTGCCGCTGGCTTCCGCTGGCCCTCGCGCCGGGGCACGAGGCGGGCACCTCTCGGCGGTGGCCAAACCTCCCTTTAAAAAAGCCTCCCCTTAGGAGTATCTACCAGACCCCAACCCAACCCGAAGATCCGAATGTGACCCGAATTTCGGGTTGGGGGGGGTACGGGTTCCATGTGTTTTTTCAGTGCTCCCCGACCCCCCCCCCACTGGAAACGGAAGGCAGATTGAGGCCTTCGGGTTGGGTTGGGGTGGTTTGGTAGGTTGTGACCTTCGTGCAAACGGCCTGGGACCGAAACCGACGGACCTGGACCCGCAAACATGACGGCCGCGACGCCCTCCCGCGAACCGAAAACGGTCAATTCTTGGGCGCCCGAGGTATCCGGGGTAACTCGGGTCCGGGGTAACTCGGGTTTGTATCCCCGCAAAAACGAACCCGAGTTATCCCTGACCCGAATTACCCCTGATGATTTGGGGCTCTGGACGCCCGAATTATCCGGGGTAACTCGGGTCCGGGGTAACTCGGGTTCGGAATCCCGAAAAATGAACCCGAGTTATCCCTGACCCGAGTTACCCCTGATGATTCGGGGCTCTGAAATTCCTTTAGTCGACGCGTCAGGGTAGGATGTCTTTCAACCTCCGAACCTCTCGACCCCCTCGGCGGCGAGGCCTCCTCCGGAACGCCCCGGTGCGGCCCCGGAGCAGCAGGGGCAGGCGCGGGGGCGATCGGCAGCTCAAGGGGCACGAGGGGGAAGGGAGCCGCCGGAGGGGCGGCGGAGCCTTCGGCCGTGTCCTGCGCCGCCCTGGGTGCACGGTGCCCGCGGCCGCGCGTTCCGCTCGGCGACGGGCGACGGGCAAATCGGCGCGGCAGAGCCTCTTCTCGGTCGGCGCCGTGCTGTGGATGCCGTGACAGTGGGCAGTGGGCACCCTAAGAATCCGATACTTGAGTTAACCATGCGTTTCAACGTGTTTGAGACCTGTAGAGAATGTTTTTTTACCTGTTTGAGAGAGCGCGCTTCACGGGCGCTCGCCTTGGGAACATTCGGCGGCGCGCTTCGAGCCGGGCGGTGCCCCCCCCCCCCCCCAACACTCGGCGCCGTCGATCAGAACCAGGGGGCCTCCGCTAGGGAGGCGTGAGAGCGCGGTGCTCTGCTCGAGACGAGCAGGCCCAACGCAGGAGGGCTGGGAAAAACAGTGAGACCAAGAACATCGCCCCAGGCCCCGACTCCCCGCCCTCCTCCTCCTCCTCCTCCTCCTCCTCCTCCTCCTCCGGATCCTCCTCCTCCTCCTCCTCCTCCTCCTCCTCCTCCGGATCCTCCTCCTCCTCCTCCTGATCCTCCTCCTCCTCCTCCTCGTCCTCCTCCTGCTCCTCCTCCTGATCCTCCTCCTCCTCCTCCTCCTCCTCCTCCTCCTCCTGATCCTCCTCCTCCTCCTCCTCCTCCTCGTCCTCCTCCTGCTCCTCCTCCTGATCCTCCTCCTCGTCCTCCTTCTCCTCCTCGTCCTCCTCCTCCTCCTCCTCCTCCTCCTCCTCCTCCTCCTCGGACTCTTGTCAACATACTCTTCGAACCTGGGGGGGCAATGCCCGGGCGGCTGTGCCGAGAGCGTGCGGGCGTGCCGAGGCCCCGCCCCCCCGTGTGCCCGCCCGCGGCCGCCCCTGGCGGGCGCCTCCCCGTGCGCCGGGCGCCCGCCTCGCACCGCCGGCGCGGCACGGGCGCACGCCGCCAGGCAACGACGCGGCGAGCCCCTCTGGGCCGGGCCTTTCGAGCTCGTGGCCTGCCGCTGGCCAGCCAGGGGGCCGATGCGGCCCGCGGGAAAGGAGGGCGGCTCCAGGGAGGGTGGCTCGAAGGAGTGCGGCGAGCAGAAGCCGATGGCCGACAACCAGGACGCCGCCGTCCCGGCCGACCGAGGCCACTGCGCCCAGCGTCGCGGCCGAAAGTCCAGCTCGGCGTAGCTTACTGGTTGATCTCGTAGCAGGCAGCACACCACTCTGCAGCCCCAGGGGGGAGCCCCTGGGGCGCCAACCCTCCAGGCCAGGCCGAGGGGCGGCGGGAGAGGGGGCACGCGCCGCCAGGCAGCGCCGACGGGGCCGATGCCCGCTACATCCCGAACCTCCGCCCCGCAGGGGTCGCCAAAAGGCATGACGACAAGCCCCCTCGCGAGAGACGGAGGCCACTTCACGATGTTTGAACTTGCCAGGGAAAAGGGAATCTTGACACTCGGCTCTACTCGCAATCGCCTCGCTGCCACGCGGCGCCGGGGCCCCCTAGCGGCGCCTCCGGCGCCGCCCCTGGCGCGCTCCGCGCGCCAGGTAGGGGGGTCCAGAACCGATCCCAGGAAACCGCGCGGACCTTCGAGTTTATATGTTTATGCCATTGTTTGTTTCTCTACGAGGGCCTTGGAGGCCCATTTGAACGTGTTCCACACGAGGCTGGCCAGCGGAAAATCCGGATTGGCCGAAGGTGCAAGGATGCAAAAGCACCCTTGGGAAGGTTGCCCATCCTTACCATGCGGGTCGACTGTACACCAGACGGCTTGCACATTTACGCTGCTTGGGGCCCACGCCAGCAAGCATCTGCGGTCGGAACTCGGCCAGAAGAACACCTTCAAGAACACGAGACCCTCCGCCGGCCCAAGTACAGCACATCCCTCGAGAACTTGAGATCCTCCGCCCCGGCCAGAAAACACACAGCACATCCGAGGCCCCCCACCCCCCCGCCGGATGCACACGAGCATCCCACGAGCACGAGCAGTGCCAGGAGACCCTCCCCGAACCCCCCTCGACAATATGCCTCGGGCCGGCGGCACCCTGCTGCGAGGGAGGCGCCTCGCCTCGACGCCGACTGGGGGCCCTCCGCGGAGGGCGCGCCCGCGCCCGCGCGGCAACCCCCTCGGCGCCCGCGGCCCCGCCGCCGAGGCCGGCCAACAAAGTGCCTTCTCGACGTAGTCGCGCCCGGGGGCCGCCGTGCCCTCCACGGTGCGGTAGCGCACGGTGACGTTGCCGTTCACCTGGGGTGGAGTCGGGCGTGTCCCTCTGCAGTTGAATAGGGCCTGTCCCCCCACAGGGGGACTTTCGACAAAAAAAAAAAAAGATACGCCAAAATGCTCCCAAAGGGTAATATATATATATACATATATATATATATAAAATAGTCCCCAGGCTATTTTTGGATTATGGTTTGGCTATTTTTGGTGCACTATTTAAACTTCGTTGGAAATCCCCCTGTAGGGGGACAGGCCCGACTTAACTCTACAGGGGGAAAACTCACGCATACCCCACAAAAAAGTAGCCCTGGGGACGACATCTCGACAATTCCAGGCGGTGCTTGAGCACCTGTTGCCCATAGTGTCTGTGTCTCCCACATCCGCCCGTAGGAGGACATCCGCCGGGCGCGGACGCGGGGCCGGGCAGGGGGCGCGCCGAAACAGGAGGGGCTTCAACTAGCCCCTAACAAGTATTTTCCAGCTTCGCTTCGCTACCACAAGCAGGGAAAGTTCTCATTTCAAGCTGGAAATGGCAACTGCTGGTGGGTCTTCGTCGGAAGAATCAGGGAGGACTGAACCTCATATATTGGGGGGCTGCCACGCCGGCTTCGGCCGCGGAGGAAAAGGGATTCGGCCTGATGGAGCGGGCTGATACCAGACAGCGCGGGATGAATCCGGACTGTGCGGCATGAGGCCGGCTTGCGGACCCGGGCAGAGTCAGAACTTGACCTCCCAGGAGTTGCATCCGAAGGGGGGGCATGACATCTGGAGATTCCATGGCGCCAGCCATGATGCCAACGCACGCCCAGTCACCTTAGAACAAACAAATAACACGCCATAAACGTAAACTTTTGGCGCCCCGCGCGCATCTCTTGGATTGCGCTGGACAACCCTTGCGGAGCGCGCCAGGGGCGGCGCCGGAGGCGCCGCCTGGGGGCCCAGCGCGGATCCAAGAAATCCGCGCGGAGCGTCACAAGTGTTTGTTTATGGCGTTTTGTCTTCTTCGATCCATGGCGCCAGTCATGAGGCCCTCGCACGCCCCGTCACCAGCCCCGCCCCCACCTGTCGACGCAGAGGACCAAGTGCGGGCACCGCATCGACGGATCGCGACGGCGGGCTTTTCTTTGTCCACGCCCTGAGCCTCCCAGGGTCGGCGTCCAGACAGGACCGTCAAGGAGGGACCCTGGAATTAGGTCGGGCATGTCCTCCTACAGGCGGGGTTTGGAGAATATGTTTTTAAAAGTTCTCAAACATCGTCCCCATACTATATTTTGACCATTCTTGAATTTTCCCCCCTGCAGAGGGCATGCCCGACTCAACCCTGGATGACAAGCTGGTCCTTGGAAAGAAGTCCAGCCCCCCAGGGGTCCCACGTCGCGAAACATGCGTCGTCGGAGGAGCGGGGGAGGCGTCCCAACTGGACGGGACGAGCCTGGCCAGGAGAGGCCCGATTTGTCGCCCTCTCTTGTGTGGGCAGCTCGTCGGGGCCAGCGTCGGGCCTCGGGACATGCCCTGGGGAAGGGGTCCGCAGGTCCAATTGCCCACGCGCCCCCCAAAAACGGCGCATCGGCCCGTTTTCCACCACTACCACCACCACCACAAGTTGGAGGGGGAGGGGGTCCTCCTGCTCCTCCTCCTCCCCCTCCTCCTCCTCCTCCTCCTTCCTCCTCCTCCTCCTCCTCCACCTCCTCCCCCTCCTCCTCCTCCTCCTCCTCCTCCTCCTCCTCCCCTTCTCCTCCTCCTCCTCTCCTCCTCCTCCTCCTACTCTCCTCCCCCCTCCTCCCTCCTCCTCCTCCTCCCCTCCTCCTCCTCCTCCTCCTCCTCCTCCTCCTCCTCCTCCTCCCCTCCTCCTCCTCCTCCTCCTCCTCAATCCTCCTCCCCTCCTCCTCCTCCTCCTCCTCCCTCCCTCCTCCCTCCTCCATCCTCCTCCCCCCTCCTCCTCCTCCTCCCTCCTCCTCCTCCTCCCTCCTCCTCCTCCTCCTCCTCCTCTCTCTCATCCTCCTCCTCCCCCCTCCTCCTCCTCCTCCTCCTCCTCCTCCTCCTCCTCCTCCTCCTCCTCCTCCTCCTCCCTCCTCCTCCTCCTCCTCCTCCTCCTCCTCCTCCTCCTCCTCCCTCCTCCTCCTCCTCCTCCTCCTCCTCTCCTCCTTCCTCCTCCTCCTCCTCCTCCTCCTCCTCCTCCTCCTCCTCCTCCTCCTCCTCCTCCTCTCCTCCTCCTCCTCCTCCTTCCCCCCCTCCTCCTCCTCCTTCTCCCCCTCCTCCTCCTCCACCTCCCCCTCCAACTTATGGTGGTGGTGGTGGAGACAGACCCAGCGCGTCGGAAATCTCCCAAGCGCACACAGACCTGCGGCCCCAGGACCTGGTCACGGCCAGCAGCGGTCCCGGGTTTCCACAATTTCATGGGGCCCGGCTTGGACGGTCCGAAGCCGTCGTGGCTGCGTATTTGTTCCCTCTCC
>CAUYUJ010015998.1:68546-97602 GCA_963575745.1 Prorocentrum cordatum | reverse complement strand
TCCGCCCGTTGAGGCACCGCGCTCGATCGATTGCCTTGGCTGACGTCGGCCATTTCTTCAGCTGTCGGCGTCGTGACCCTCGCTATCGTGACCTCCCGATGGCGTAGCAGTGGTTTCGCTATCGCTGTGCATGGCCGCGCCCAGCCCCGGTGGGTCCTCGCCCTCGCCCTCCAGGTCGTCGAACGGGGCCCCACGTGGGCCGTCAGGATCGTCGAACAAGCCCAGCCCTGGTGGGCCTTGCAGTTGCGAGGTTCTGCCAGATGAGCCTGGTGGTTCGTCACGTCCTTGCCCTGTGATGAGCGCGTGGGGCTTCATATTGCTGGGCGCAGCCCTAAGACAACCCGAACGCCTGCCGGGCAAAAGTAACGCGGGGTGGTGACAGTCATAGATCGCGACGACGATGCCGTGGAGAACCGCAGCGAATATGTGTGGCTCCGTCGATGACATATTGCCTCAGGTATGCAGACGTGCTCCAGCTGTGGCGACTTCGTCGGCGCGGCAAATTAAAGTCTTTACGACCGGCGTGTTTCGGCCTTGGTGCATGCCTTGATCGCCAAGACGACATTCGACTTTCTAGACCTCGAACATGTCAGGTTTGGCTTGCGGCGCCGTAGATATGTTCCAGGAGGTCGGCCTGAACCCCCGTAACTTGCGGCGGCGCTCCTGCGAGGAACGCCTCGGATCCGTCGACGACGGCTTGGTCGCCCACGAAGACGTGGACAGGCCGATTGGCAGTTGTCGCCAGGTGGAGCAGGGCGAGGGTTTCAGCGGGTTGCGCGGACTTGGCCAAGCGGCGCAACCGAGCAGAGCGACACTGTCCGATGTCTGGCCCGTAGGAGACGCCGAGCCAGCCCTGGCCAGGAGCGGGTGAGCCTGGTTCGCGCAGGCTCCGTCGGTGGCCGCATATACCCACCTGGCCCCCCGCTCTGTGTGTGCACTCCACGAGAATGTCCTCCTCAGGGGGACGCGTCGACATGGGCCGTAGGAGCTCGTCCTGCGCCAAAGTGGCCGGGGTCCATCAGCTACGGGTCTTTTTCATGCAAACCACACTGCATTGTGTGAGGCGGCAGGTTTCTCCATTGTGGATCACTGGTCGTTGTTTCCCAGCTGTCCTTCCCGACTCCCAGCATGGGCATTTCAAGACAATGTGCCCCTGAGCTTCTATTTCTCTGTTGCACCATTTGCCCAGCGGCGATGCCGCCGCCGCCGCCGTCGTCGTCGTCGTCGTCAACGCGGCCGTCGTCGCAGAGAACTTTTGACTAGCGTTTTTGCGGCGGCGGCTATTGCGGCACGTATGCAATGCGAGCGGACACTGGACGGGAGGCCAGGAAAGGCTCGGGATTTGCGACACTGGATGGCCTCAGACAGCTGGGGGTCAAGACAACAATATGAGATAGAAAAACATAGGAAAAATAGATTTCCGAAATAGCTAAAAGTAGCTTCTGCTTAGCTCCCGAAGCGACGGGAACGCGCGCGCGGGATGGGCAACGTCGAAGCCGCGGCGGCGACGCGCCGAATGACACCACGGCCCCGCGCGCCAGTAAATCAAAAAGGGAATGCCGCGCGGGTGCTGCACGAGACGCCACGGCGATGGTCGCGGCGCGGTTTTGCACGCGACGCAAACCAATGCCTCTTCCACATGTCCCTCCTCAGCCCCTTCGCCAGCCTTCCCCTTCCTCGTCTCCGCCCCTCCCCCCCTCCTCCTCCTCCTCCTCCTCCTCCTCCTCCTCCCTCCTCCTCCTCCTCCTCCTCCTCCTCCTCCACATCCTTCTTTCGCTACCTCTCCCCCCCGTCTAATTCCGTCGCGCGCCCATTTCGCCGTGCCCCTCGCCCGCCCCGTCCCGCCCCTCCCCTCCGCGTCGTTTCTTCCTCCGCCGCCCCGCCACCTCCTCTCCTCTTCGCTGCTCGCCCCCTTTCCCGTCCTTCTACGCCACTTCCCCCGCCCACCTCCTCCTCCTCCCCTTCCTCCTCCTCCTCCTCCTCCCCATCCTCCTCCTCCTCCTCCTCCTCCTCCTCCTCCTCCTCCTCCTCCTCCTCCTCCTCCTCCTCCTGCTCCACCTCTCCTCCTCCTCCTACTCCGCTCCGACACTCCTCCTCCCTCCTCGTTCCTCCTTCCTCTCCTCCTCCTCGTCCTCGTCCTCCTTCCTCCTACCTCCTGCTGCTCCTCCCTCCTCCCCCTCCACTCCTCCATCTTCCGTCCTCCTCCCTCCTACTCCGCCCTCCTCCTCCTTCTCCTCCTCAGCCTCCTCCTCCCCCTCCTCCTCCGCCTACTCCTCCTCCTCCTCCGCCTCCTCCGCCATCTCCTTCTCATGTTCCTCCTCCTCCTCCTCCTCATCCGCCTCCTCCTCCTCCTTCCCCTTCTCCTCTCCTCCTCCTCCTCCTCCTCCTCCTCCTCCACCTCCTCCTCCTCTTAGTATTATTAGTATTCCCGTCTCCCTCCGCCCGCGCCCATCGCTCGCGCCGGGCCCGGCCTGGGCTGGCCGCGCCAGCTCTCGCGGACCCCGGGCCCGCGGGAGGCCCGCCCGGCCGGCCGCTGGCGGGCCCGCGGGCGGGTCGCGGCGCTCGCCCCGGAGGCGGCCCTCTGGCGGGCCCGGGGGGGCACCTCGATTTTTTTTTATCTTGAAAAAAAGGAAAAAAAACGCAAACGCAAGGTTCCAGATTCACGCATCTTGACTGCGCGCTGGCCTGGCGGGCGGGGTTCCGCCACTTGCTCGGCCCCGATCAAAATGTTCAAACCGGCAGAAATCACCGCGCGCTATGGAATCCGCGGGCCGCCCTGCAGACTACAAGAAGACGCCGGCGCTGCGACCCTGCACTCATGGCCCCCAACACTACGCGCTTGTTTCGCGCAGCGCGGCCCCGCGCCTGCGAACCTCAAGCAGCGCGGCGCAGCGCAACGCGCCCGAAATGGCCGCGGCAATGATGGCTGCAGTGCGACACATTCCCAGCGCGCGTCCTGATCAACCCGAATTGACGTTGAATTGTTATGTCTACGCTGGGAAAACTATGTCCTACTTGAAACTAATTTGAAACTACTCTTTCTTACTTAAACCTACTCTTTCCTACTTGTTCTATATGGGATAACTAGTTGTTCCTACTTTTCTAGACCATCTTGATCAACATGGCTGGTAGCTTTCTAAGGACTCGTTGTCACAACTCGGGATGCTGACGCATAGGGGCTGGGAAGTGGTTGGCGTGACGAGCCGAAGCGTGGTGGGTCAGAACCACGGGCGCGACACGCTAACCAAAACTTCTCGACCGTAGGGAGCGAACTGCTTTCTGGAAATGCCCACCTCCACGCTTCACCCCATCCTCCACGGACTGTCTCCCCCATTACTAGAAGCCTCCTCCTCCTCCTGCGGGCGAACGCACCTCGAGGAAGGATGCGGGCGAGCGCGCCACGACAACCCGCGAATGGGGGACACCCTCGGGAGCACCCGCCGCCGCAGCCAAGTGATGGGCGCCGCCCTCCTGCGTCCCCCTCCTCCTCCTCCTCCTCCTCCTCCTCCTCCTCCTCCTCCTCCTCCTCCTGCTCCACCTCCTCCTCCCCTCGTTCCTCCCTCCTCCTCCTCCTCCTCCTCGTCCTCCTCCTCCTCCTCCTCCTCCTCCTCCTGCTCCTCTCTCCCCCTCCTCCCCCCCACTCCTCCTCTTCCGTCCTCCTCCTCTCTAATCCGCCTCCTCCTCCTCTCCTCCCAGCCTCCTCCTCCCCTCCTCCTCCTCCTCCTCCTCCTCCTCCGCCCGTCTCCTTCTCATGTTCCTCCTCCTCCTCCTCCTCCTCATCCGCCTCCTCCTCCTCCTTCCCCTCCTCCACCTCCTCCTCCCTCCTCCTCCTCCGCCTCCCTTCCGCCTCCTCCTCCGCCTCTTCCTCCGCCTCCTCCTCCTCCTCCTCCTCCTCCTCCTCCTCCTCTCTGATCCTATCTCCTCCTCTCTCCTGCCTGGCATGCTCACTCACAATCGCCCTGGCTCCCGAGGGCCATCATCATTCAGGATCGTCACCATCGCGTGCGCGAACTCGCCGAGGCTGTACTTGTCCGATTCGCCCGGTGGGGCGAGGTCGACGAAGAACTCCTCTTCGCACAGGACCCTCCTGGCCGATTGGGGGAGCAGGAAGGGCGTATAGGCGGTCGAGGATCCTGGACGTCGCCTGCTCATGTTGGGCCTCCTGGGGTTGATCCAGGCCGCGGCGGCTGAACTCGCGCCACAATCGGGGGTACCAGAGCAACCCAGGGCAAATCCGCCCTCTACTCTGTGTCCCTCCATAGTTCTGGGGCCCCGGACTACAGGTACCCCCCGGACTACAAGTACCCCTCCCCCGGACTACAGGTCCCCCCCCCCGGACTACAGGCCCCCCCCCGGACTACAGCTACCCCCCCCCCGGACTACAAGTACCCCCCCCCCGGCCCTGGACTATAGGTACCCCCCTAGCCCCCGGAACTGCAACCCCCCACGCGGTCGCCACGTAGTCTCTGGAAGCCAAAGCGGCCCGCCAAGATGCGTCCGCACATTTTCACTTAGGCGTGCTAAGAAATTCGCCATCGTTGGGCCAGCGGTCGGGGCTGAGCACTCTCGACGGAGCCAGCGGCGGTGGGGGCATGAGGCTTAAAGGCTAAGGGCAAAGGACCTGAGGACACGCCCTCTTCGTGCCCAGAGGAACGGTGGCGGATTACCATTCTCCGGATGGCAAGGTTTTCAGCAGGATTCGCACACATTGTGCGCTTGCTTGGCTGTGACCTAAGCAGACAGCGCAATCATGCAATATCTGGAAAGTTGTCATTGTCATGATACAGAGTGTCTGTGCGTGCGCGCGTGTGCGTGCGTGTGTGCTTGCGTGTGCGTGTGTGCGGTTCCGTGCTGTTGCGTGCGCGCGTGCGCGTGCGTGTGTCTGTGCGTGCATGCGCGCGTGCGCGAGGGCGTGTCGTGTGCAACGATGTGCGTGAGGTCCCGCGCGCGTAAGTACTAAACACCCGCGTGCGTGGAACCACGCGTGCTTTGAGGCATGACCATATGCCCCCCCACCCCCCCCCCCCCTCCCGGACAACAAGTACCCCCATGCGCGCCCCCCCGGACTACAGGTAACACCCCCCCCGGACTACAGGTACCCCCCCCCGGACTACAAGTACCCCCCCCCCCGGACTATAGGTACCCCCCCCGGACTACAGGTACCCCCAAAACTATTGAGGGACACAGAGTATCCCCTCCCCTCTGTGCCAGGCGCAACGGGAGGAGGGGGGAGGCAAGGGAGGCAAGGGGAGGCAAGACTGTAGGAAGTCACGGGGGGCAGCACGAGCGCGAATTGAAAGGCGTGGCAGCAGGCAGAAGACTCAGGGAGGCCTCCCCCTGCCACGCCCTCTTCCTCCTCCTCCTCCTCCTCCTCTCTTCCTCCTCCACCTCCCCTCTCCCTTGCTCCTCCTCCTCCTCCTCCTCCTCCTCCTCCTCCTCCTTCCTCCTCATCTCCCTCTCCATCCCCTTATTCCTCCTCCTCCTCCTCCCTCCTCCTCCTCCCCTCCTCCTCCTCCTCCTCCTCCTCTTCTTCCTCCACTCTTCGTCCTCATTCCCCTCCTCCTCCTGATCCTCCCCTCCTCCTCCTCCTCCTCATCCTCCTACTCCCCGTCTTCCGTCTCCCTTCCTCCTCTCCTCCTCCTCCTCTCTCTCTCCATCCTCCTCACCCCCTCTCCCCCTCTCCATCCCCTTATTCCTCCTCCTCCTCCTCCTCCTCCTCCTCCTCCTCCTCCCTTTCTCCTCCTCCTCCTCCTCTTCCTCCTCCTACTCTTCGTCCTCATTATCCTCCTCCTGATCCTCCTACTCGTCCTCCGTCTCCTCCTCCTCCTCCTCCTCCTCCTCCTCTTCCTTCCTCCTCCTCCTCCTCCTCCTCCTCCTCCTCCTCCTCCTCCGCCATCCTCCGCCTCCTCCTCCTCGTCCTCCCTTCTCCACCTCCTCCTCCCTGGTCCTGGTGCCTCCTCCTCCTCCTCCTCCTCCTCCTCCTCCTCCTCCTCCTCCTCCTCCTCCTCTCTACTCCGCCTCCTCCTTCGCCTCTTCATCCTCCTCCTCCTCCACCTCCCCCCAATTCCTTTCTCATACAAGGTATAGATCAAAGTGTATGTATAACTCTTCCATTTCGCCACATCCAGGCGTGTCGGTAGAGTGGGCGGAGCGTTTCGCCTGACAATCCCTCATCATGCATGATCCTGAACCTTGGCACCTGCAACAGCTTCAACGGTGAAAGGCATATCGTGTTCCACATGTTGTTCCCGCCATGGCGCCGCGCACATTCGTCCTAAAAGGTTACCAACAGCTTCAAGGATGAAGAATGGCTCCTTTTCAAATTGCGGTTCTCGCCTTCACGCCGCGCACATTCACCGTACGAATTCACAATAAGTTCAAAGGTCAGTATGGCTGAACTGTCATGAACGGTGTTATGGCACGATCTACAAATGTGAAGACCCAACAGTCACGTTAATTCGCGGTGTTGAAGTCCCAAGGACGGTGTTCTGACACGGCTGACTATTCACAAGTGTGTGTTTCAATGGGGCACTTCCCGCAATGAGCATAGTTTGTGCATGTGTCTTCTTGTACAGGCATGTCTTTCTTGTAGAGGCAGGCGTGTGTCATTCTTGCAAAGGCATATGAAGAAGGAACATGGAAAGGGGGTTCATTGCAACATCGTTGATGCGCTTTGCTTTGGGTTTACACTCGTCCTCCTCCTTCTCCGCCATCCGTTGTAAATAACACCTCCCTGTTGCACCCCGAGGCCAGTCGGAAGAGCGGGCTGGGCGTTTCGCCTGAAACGTCCTCACCTCTTATGACCCTATGATCCTGAAACTTAGAAGTTGGAACAGGCTCACGGGCGGAGGGTGTGCCGTCTCAGTATGTGACTCTCGCCTGGGCGCCACGCGCAGTAGTCTCAATCACTTACACGGGCTTCACTGGTTGGGGACGAGTGGTTTTCAACCTATCGCTCTCGCTTGGGCACCGCGCGCATTCGTTTAAAACATGTCACAAAGCTGCACTCATTGAGGGCAGGTGGTTTTCAAAATGAGGCTCCCGCCATAGCGCCGGGCACACTCGTCTCAGGAATTCGCAACAGCTTCACGGATTGAAGGCGGGCCATTTTCAAAAATGCGGCTCTCGCCTTAGCGCCGCACGCACTCGTTTCAAACATTGCCAGGGCTTCACGGATTGAGGGCTGTTCCGGTCCCAACTGTGGCTCTTTCCTGAGCGCCGCGCACAGTTGTCTGGAGCCCCTGCAAGTGTTCCAATGGTCCCATGGTTGGCGTACAGGAAATAGCGCTTTGAAGCGATTCATCACTGTCAGGGCGCAACAGGTACGTTTGATCGTGAGGTTGAAGTCCCAGGCGTGGCTTTATGACACGATACGGGATCGTCAAGACGCAACTGTGAAGTTGACTCGTGGCGCTGAAGATCTGAACATGACTTGTTAGCTCGCTTCAGGATCTTCCAGCGGTTGTCTCCCAACAGGGCACTGCCCTGAGTGGAAGCGAGCCCTAGTTAGGGTCCTTTGCAGAGCCTGGGGAGAAGGATCATGCCAACGCCGTCGATGCATGTTGGGTTCCAGCTGGTCCTGCTCCTCCTCCTCCTCCTCCTCTTCCTCCTTCTCCTCCTCCTCCTCCTCCTCCTCCTCCTCCTCCTCCTCCTCCTCCCCCTCTCCCCTCCCCCTCCTCCCCTCCTCCTCCTCCCCCTCCTCCCGCCCCCCCCCCCCCCCCTCCCCGCGCGCCCCGCCCCCCGCCCCCCCCCCAATTCCTGCCGCGCGCGCGGCGTGCTCGTGTCCCGCGCTGGCCGTGCGGGCCACGGCGCCGGCAGCGGCGGCCGGCCCGTCGAGGAGAGGCGTCCCGCTGCCCCGCCCCGAACAAGAGACACGCCTCGCAAGGCACTGCTCCTCCTCCTCCTCCTCCTCCTGCTCCTGCTCCTCCTCCTGCTCCTGCTCCTCCTCCTCCTCCTCCTCGTCCTGCTCCTCCTCCCTCCTCCTCCTCCTCCTCCTCCTCCTCCTCCTCCTGCTCCTCCTCCTCCTCCACCTAATCCTCCTCCTCCTCCTCCTCCTCCTCCTCCTCCTCCTCCTCCTCCTCCTCCTCCTCTTCCTCCTCCCCCCCAGGCCGACCGACCGCCTCTCGCGCCCTGCGCCGAGCGCAGGCGCAGAGGAAGGGGCACGGGGCGGGAAGAGCCTCTTCCTGCCCCGTGCGCCTTCCTCTTGGACGAAAACGTTGACCTCCACCCGAGTGAACAGCCAGCAGCACGAGCACGACGACGTCTGACCCGTTTGAAATTCTCCGGGCCTTGCCCCCTCCCCCGGAGAAGGGCCAACTGACACGGCGGTGGCTCTCCCGCCTGGCCCAGATCCGCCCAAACTCCGCCGACTCTCCAGGCGTGTGTCAGACGCCTTTCCGTTTGAGTCGTCGCTATCCTCGTCGTCGTCGTCGTCGCAGCCGCTCCACCCCTTTCCATAAGCCCTCCTCTTACAGCGCGCTAGCCAGAGGCAAATCGAGCAACGTTGCAATGGAGTCGAAGGGACGCCCCGCTCCCCGGGGGAAAGGCGGGAGGGGGGGAGGGTCAAGGGACCCCGTTGGTTCCAAGGGGCCTCCAGATAGCCCAAGAAAGACTCAATCTCGCTGAAGATACCTCCACGTGCCAAGGAAGTTCAAGGGGGCTTCTGTTCACGCCCCACGGGGGGAAGAGCATAAGGAATCCTGCTTCTGTCATCGATGGCCTCCAAGATAGCCCCAACTAGGACTTCCAAGAGAGCCCCAAGACAGCCTTAGGAGAGCCCCAAGAGAGGCCCGATAAGGCCCAAGAGGACTCCAAAATGGGCCCGTCAGGGGCCCCACGATGGGCCTCCAAGAGAACCCCAACCAGGACTTCCAAGGGAGCCTCAAGACAGCCTCAGGAGAACCCAAAGAGAGGCCCAAGAGGACTCCAAAGTGGGCCCGTGAGGACCCCACGATGGCTCCAGCAGGGCCAAAGAGACCTTCAAAATGGGCCCAGCGAGACCTTACGATGGCCCGAAGCGGCCTGCCCCTCTCACTCTGTCTCCCATTCCGTGCTTCCCCCCATCCCCTTCATCCCCTTCCATTATCCTCCTCCTCCTCCTCCTCCTCCTCCTCCTCCTCCTCCTCATCATCCTCCTCCTCCTCCTCTTCCGAATGGCGGCGCACTGGCAGGTTATCTTACTGCGTGCACGTGGAGCCCTCGTGCATATTCTCTCCACTTCTTCTCTCGTCCGCTCACCCCTCACACTGCCATTTGGCATGGCCTGGGGTATTGATTCATTAATATCGCGCCCTATCATCTTACAGGGAGGCCCGCGTTACAAGAACCAATGAATTGGCAAGACAACTTGTATCCACGAACGGCGCCGACCCGAGGGTGCAGGATACCCACCCGGCTGCCCAGTGGAAGAAATTGAGATGCACGTTTTTTGTTCTGGTACCCCCCTTCTTCCGAGAATGGAGGAAGTGGGATTTGCCCCAGTTCTGCGCACGGCCGAAGAGAGATCAGGGATTCAGAGCCCTCGTCTTGCGTTCAGGTTAGGCGCACAGCATCTCATACATAAGCTGTTTGGCTTCAACAGACAGGCAGGGAATAGCGCACTCAAGGTGTACAGTCCACACGGAGGTTGGAATGGGTACGTGGCGGCCCAAACCCAAAGCTAATTGGCGACAGAAGCCGATTCGGCCGGGCACGCAGAAGAGGGATCATCGCTAAGCGGAATTCCAGTGGCCCTCTTCTCCCTTCACACAGGGGGCGTTCACTTCAATGCAGCAGCGCCTGCGATTCAATGTGGGCAGAACGTGTATCATCCTCTTGGCCCCTTCTTCAACGCACTGCATTCCGTAAGCATTTGACCCAACGCGCTTAGGCAGCAAGGCTGGACCCAGAGTGCCAAACTCCTGGGGGCCACGTGGAAATGTTGTAAGCATCGTCTCAATTATGATCCCCTCCCCCTTCATACCCTTCCATTATCCTCCTCCTCCTTCTCCTTCTCCTTCTCCTTCTCCTCCTCCTCCTCCTCCCCGAACTCTTCCTCCTCCTCCTCCTCCTCCTCATGATCCTCCTCCTCCTACGACTCCTCATCCCCCTCCTTCTCATCCTCATTATCAACACCATCATCACAATCATAATCATCATCATCATCATCATCATCATCATCGTCGTCGTCCTCATCAGCATCAGCATAATCGAAATCATCATCATAATCGTCATCATCATCATCATCATCATCATCATCCTCATCATCATCATCATCATCATCATCATCATCATCATCATCATCATCATCATGAGCATCATCATCATCACCACCACCACCATCATCATCATTATCAAAATCAGCATCATCAACATCATCATCATTTTCCTCCTCCACCTCCTTTTCCTTCTCCTCCTCCTCATGATCCTCCTCCTCCTCCTCCCTCTCCTCCCTCTTCCTCCCCTTCCTCCTCATCCTCCTCCTTCTTCTCCTCCTCCTCCTCCTCCTCCTTTACATCATCCCACTGTCGATGTCGCGTGCTGCCCGCTGCGCACGGGGTCCTCGCCACCGGCCATATAAGGCCTTCGCAATCGGCCCCCAGCCCGCTCCCAGGGTCCGCCCTGGGCCGCTGTTCGATGCAGGCCCGGCCGTGGCGGCGAGACGCCTCCGAGAGCCCCAGAGAGGACGAACCACGCGAGGGAGAGCCGCCGATGTCTCGACCGGCCCTCCAAACCTTAATGGGCCCTGGAAACGACAGGGCAGTTTTTCTACCGGTTCCGTTTTGCCGTTTTCTGCTGCAGGTTCCGACGCCGTTTTCTTTACCGGTTCCGTCGCCGTTTTTTGACCGGTTCCGGCTCCGGTTCCAATCCTGGAGCCGTTTTCTTGCCGTTTCCGGTCGCAGTTTGATTACCGCTTCAACTTTCAAAGGACATTTTTTTGGAAACGGTGAAAGAACGGCCCTGCCGCTTCCAGGGCCGACAAAGCTCCAAACCCCTCTCCATCGCCAAGAAGCGCAAAGAGTTCTTGGACAGGCTGCATCGGGGCCCTCGGCCCAAGGGCTTCGTTTGTGAGCAGGGTTTGGTCAGACTTCGTCTGCGATCCTGCTCCTGCTCCTGTTCCCTCCCCCATCCCCCTCCCCCGCCCGGTCGCCCCCCATGTTCCTGCTCCTGTCCCCTCCATCCCCCTCCCCCTGATCCCCGTCAATGTTCAATCCTCTCCCCGCCCGGTCCTGTCGTCGATGATGCTCAGCAGGATGACGCGCTCCTGCTCCCCGGGGCCGAACAGCAGCGTGTCCTGCGCCCAGACGTAGTCCTAGCGGGCAGGCGGGAGGGAGAAGACGAGCCGAGCCGAAGCGAGCGCACAGGAGTCGTGCGCGCTCCGCTAGGGATGCATCGCTTCACCGAACCCATTCCCATTTTGACGCGGCATGGGCCCCCCTGGCCGATCTACCCCCTTAGATGGAGATGCACAGCCGAAGCGATGATCCACACACAACTCGTGTGAGAAATCTGCGCCAGCTGTCCGGCAAGCCAGTGAAGAAGCGCTGGCCCAGCTGATCGGGAGGAGGGGTCTCCAGCAGGTGCTCTACTGCAGGCTGTTTCCCTTAGGTTTCGAAGGACACTTCCCCAACTCGGGTGCTGAGAAGGTAGGGATCGGGGATCGGGGTCGGCCAAACGATGCTGCGGTACGGCCCCGGCCGGCTTCTTTTGCAGAGGCTACGGCCCCCACGCCGTGCCCATTGGGGCATGGCGTGGGGGCCGCAGCCTACGCAGACAAGAAGCTGCGAGTCTAAACAGCAGGCCAGCTGGCCGCTCATCGGGCGAAGGCGGATGCGGTTCACTGCCCCGTCGCAGTGGTGGCCTGGCTGTCGCCGCTGGGGGCACCGTGGGCCGCTCTCGCGCGCCTGTCTGGGGCTCATCCTCGGCCGACGCTGCCCTCCTGCTGCTCAGTGCAGCTATGCGTCGCGCTGCCGCCCTGGCGCAGTGGAACATGGTTTTTCCATGTTTGAGACATGTTCAACGCACTTTGTGGACACCTGGAAATTATTGGGCAATATGCTTCCTCTCCATTGATCGTTGTCCACAAAAGCTTACGCCAAGGGTATATTTAGGAGCCCGGGCACGAAGGGCCAACTAAGGGGCAACCTTCCGAGCCCAACGGCAGAGAGCCAAGGGCTCGCAGGGCCAACGTTAGAAAGCCCAGAGGGGGCACCCTGCCAAGGTTTTAGGGGAACGAAGAATGATATAAACATAACAACTCGGAGGTCCGCGCGGACTTCTCGGATCCGCGCTGGACCCCCCTGGCGGCGCCTCCGGCACCCGATCCAGGCGCTCCGCGCGCCAGGGAGGGGGTCCATCGCGGGTCCAAGAAATCCGCGCGGACCTCCGAGTTTTTATGCTTATGGATGTTTTCGCTCCCCCAGGTTTTCCACAAAGACGACCAAAATCCTCTCCAACCCCTCCAACAAGAACCTCCCCGGAGCGGTTCCGGAAGGCTACGCCGGAGGGCCTCGGGAGGGTTCGGGAGCGCTGCGGTCGTTCCGGAGGGAGGCCCAGTCCCTGGCAGACCCTGGACTTTCCGAGGCCACCGACTGCTCGCAGCCCTCGTTGCGTCTCGTTTCCGGCGTCGGCCTGCTGGCACCTACTGTCGAGACTGGCCGGGCGCTGCGCTGTGCGTTCTCGCCCCGCCTGCACGACGCGCTCAACCTCATCTGCGCGCGCGCCAAACTGTCGTGCACTCACGCTCGTGCGGCCGCCCCTGCGGAGAGGAGGAGCCCGGGGACCTCCGCTCGGGATGCCAGGCGCACCGGGGATGGGCGTCGATTTGTATGCAGATGCATCAGACGAAGCTACCCGTATACTGATTAGGGATATCCATAAGAGCCGTGGACCTGAGGCAGGCCGCGACTTGATGGCGTTATTACGGTTAGGGGTTGTATGTTGCGTCACGGCTGGAGGAACCAAAGACTGCAGAATCAGAAGCAATCGACAGTCCGTGCGGACTTTTTGGATCTGTGCTGGGCTCCCCGTTCCCTGGCGCGCGGAGCGCGCCAGGGGTGGCGCCAGAGGCGCCGCCAGGAGGCTCCAGCGCAGATCCAAGAAATCCGCGTGGACCATCGAAAGCTCATGATTATGCCTTCTTTCCTCCGAAGAATGGGGAGGATTTACAGGGCAGGGGGGGCGACGCAGAAGAGCACGGCAAGAAGAAAAGAGGAGCGAGCCCGAGGCGAAGGACGGGCTACGGGGAGGACAACCTGGGTCAACGCTGATCTGGATCTGGCTAGAGCCCGGCCACTCAGTAGATCCACAACCCAGGTCAGCGAACGGCGAAACATGGGGATCGGCTCCACACGGCTGCACGCACCCGGGTCCGCAAGGGGGGGGGGGACTGACCCCCGTTTAGCGCTGACCCCGGCCGGTTACATGCGCACCGGGAAGGCGCTCTGCCGACACAATCCGGCTTCCTGCGAGATGGCGACGGCGAAGGTGTGGTATCTCTTCTGTGGGAGCCTGCATGGTCCCCGGCACTGTCCTATGTGGCGCTGAGGTTGACCAGATTTGGAACACATGTGGGCTCGGGTTTGGAAAGGAGCTGGACAAGCCCTTCCGCTTCAACGGGGAGACGGGGAGAACGAGGAGGGGGTTCCCCCCCGGCAAGTCACGCCCATTATATGATCCCCAGGGCACAATAATCATGAGGATAATACGCTTACTATGAATAAGAAGTATTATCGCACTACGAGCAATAATCGTACACATAAAAAGTGTGTATGAAAACCTCTCCAGAGAAAACAACAACATGTTGGAGCCGGCGCTGGCGCTCGCCCAGCGCGTGGTGGCGGGCTGCTCGCTGGCACACACACTCGCACTCTGGAGGCGGGGGGAGACGAGGAGGGCCGCCGCGGAGGGGGGGCGGAAAAGGGAAAAGGGGCGAGGGCCTGGGATCGGGGGTCGCTTAGAAGGAGGGGCGATGACTGGGGGGGGAGAAAGGTGCACCTCTCGGGCCCTACAGGCCCCCTGCTGGGCCCCTGCTGGGCCGCTCTCGGGGGCCCTGCAGGGCCCCCTTTCTGCAGCCCTCGCCGCCCCTCCAGGTAATCGATCGCCCCCCTGTTACGCGACGCCCAACAGGACGTGAAGAGCTCGACGCAGGTGCTGCGGCTCTGGCCCTGGGCTGCACTGGATCTGCGGGACAGAGGCCGGCAGCCTCAGCCTCGGGAGGAGGAGGAGGAGGAGGAGGAGGAGGAGGAGGAGGAGGAGGAGGGCAAGGAGAGGGAGGAAGGCGAGGAGAGGGAGGTGGAGGAGGACGGCGAGGAGAGGGAGAGGAGGAGGAGAGGAGGAGGAGGAGGAGGAGGGAGGAGGAGGGAGAGAGGAGGAGGAGGAGGAGGACGGAGGAGGAGGAGAGTGGAGGAGGAGGGGGAGAGCGAGGAGGGCGAGGAGGAGAAGGAGGAGGAGGAAGAGAGGGAGGAGGGCGAGGAGGAGGAGGTAGAGGAGGAGTGCCAAGGGGGCAGCCCCCCGGCTGGGCGTAAGGGAAGAGCGCAGGGCTGCCGCAGGCCCGGGGGGCGCCCCCGGCACCGGGCTGCCCCACGCCGGGCCCCTCGGGGCCGAGGGCCGAAGAGACGAGCGGACGGCCTGTCTGTTCTGATGATGCTCCCGGGGACTCACGGCGCCCGAAGCGCCAGCACGGAGGAGCGCGCACGGCGGCAGGGCCCAGACCAGCCTGCATGCAGCAGCCCCTGCCGTACGACCCGGGGGGAGGCGGGAGGAGAGGAGCTGATGATGCTGATGGCGACGATCATGATGACGCTGATGATGCTGATGATGATGACGACGATGGTGATGCTGCTGATGCTGATGATGACGATGCTGATGGTGGTGTTGATGATGATGATGTTGATAAGGATGATGATGGTGATGACGACGATGATGATGACGCTGATGATAATGATGACGACGATGATGATGCTGATGATGATACTGATGATGATGATGCTGATGGTGGTGTTGATGATGATGAGGATGATGATGAGGATGATGACGATGATGCTTATGCTGATGATGATGATACTGATGCTGATGCTGATGATGACGATGAGGTTGGTGGTGTTGATGATGATAATGATGGTGGTGATGATGATGATGATGCTGCTGATGCTGATGCTGATGCTGATGATGATGCTGATGGTGGTGTTGATGATGATGATGACGATGACGACGATGATGATGATGATGATGATGATGATGATGATGATGATGATGATGATGATGATGATGATGGTGGTGGTGGTGGTGATGATGATGATGACGAGTGTGCTGACGACGACGGCGGCGACGAAAGCTTGAGGGGCATCAGCAGTCTGTAGCATACAACGGTGCAAAACGTCAAATCTGAGGCTGCTGCAAGTTACTCCCTGGTCCGTCCGACCCGAGAGGAGGGAGAAGGAAAGGAGCTGGTGGTGATGACGAGTGTGATGACGACGACAGCGACGAAAGCTTGGGGGGCACCACCAGTCTGTAGCATGCAACGGTAAAAACAAGTCCAATCTGGGGCTGCTGTAAGCTGCTCCCTGGCGCTGTCAGAGAATCCGTTCCCCTGCCAGGCAAGCATCGATCAGTTGGCCTGTAATGTGCTGTGCGTCGCATTCGCAAGCATCCAGGTACTGCCCTTCCAAAGCACTCTTGGCTCCCGTGAATTCTCAGAACGCTGATTGAAACGGGAATCCGAGGCGCGCGCAAGCAGAAGGCCACAAGCACCAACTGCTCGCATCGGAATCGGCCATTGGACTTGCGGCCGTAGCAAAGGTGGCCGCAAGCCCCACCCGTTGCTGACGATCCCTGTGTGCGCGATTGGATCTGTGCGAACACGGGGTTATTCGAGAGCATCGGCCAGCGGCGCAGGCAGACGAGGGGAACCAGCGGTCAGACGTCCCGCGAAGCATGGGCCGCACGGATATGATCAGCAACAACTCCCCTCTGAAACTCGTCCATGAGCTGCATCTGACTCGACATGGCCTCGGCGGTCTGCTGCTGATGCTCCCGCGTCCCGCACTGGAGCAGGCTGCCGATGACGTGCCCCCCCTGCGGCTGGTAGCAGAGCCACGGCAGCAACACGAGCAGCTCGCTTTGGATGCGAGCCGTCCGTGCCGTGGGCAGCTGGCGCAGCAGCTCGCCGACCACCTCCGCGCCGCCCTGCAGCCGCAGGCACTCGACGGTGTGGCCGGTGACCTCGCGCGCGAGGAAGCCGCAGGCCCTGGGCAGCAGCCGCAGGCAGGCACGCAGCACGGCACCGCCGTGCGCCGAGCGGAAGAGCGCCGGCACCCAGCCGTGCAGCTCGCCCACCAACCTACGATCACTGTGGACCCGATCCATGCCCCCACCGGCGTGGCCTCGGCCCCACTGGCCGACTCGCCCACCAGTCATTGAACCGGCCTTGCAGACGTGCTGCAGCGGATTTTCGCGTGGAGTTCTGTCAGCGCAGAGCCCCGAAACGGCGAGCGAAAAACGATGCGATTTTCACGTGGGTTGCGTGTAGTGCTCCTTCCTGGTCAAAGGAAATCCGCACGAAACTCAATTCGAAATCCGGAACGAAGCTCTCCAGAACAATCCGGGTCCATCCTATGGTCTTCCGAACGTAATCCGCTCTGCGATGTTGGCGCCATGGCACGAGAGTGTTGTTGTTTCAATCAGCCCGCAGAACAAGGACCCGCGATGTGGACGCGCAGGGGCCCTGGAAGGCCGTGTGGACGCTCTGCCAGCGGGGCGCGGCCGGCGAAAGCGGCAGAGCATGGGCCGAAGGGAAAGGATGCGAGGGTACCCTTGGGGAGTCGTTCATCCTTACTGCGCGTGTTGCCTGTATTCCCCCCCCGTACCGTCCGTAGCGGGAGTGGGGCCGACAACACATTGGTCGGGCCCCGCGGGGTGTGTCGGCGACTCCAAAGGGTGTGGTTTGCAAAGGGTGTGGTTTGCAACCGGCACTCTGGGGAACATCCTGGGGGGCACCCTAGGGGACGCGCGGTGACCTCGATAGAGTTCTCCCGCGCCCCGAGGAGGCCCGACGAGGACAGTGTCGTGCCCCCCAGGCCCCAACGGTGCCGATCGCAAACCACACCCCGGCGTAACCATACCCTTCGTAGTCGCCAGGTGTGCGCCCGGGCGCCGGACGACGACGACGACGACGACGCCTTCAACGACAACGACGAGGACGAGGAGGAGGACGTGCCGCCTCTGGAGTCTGAAGGTCTCTGAAGGTCTCCAGGGGCCCAAGGAGGACGACGACGACGACCAGGACGACGACGACGACGACGACGACGACGACGACGACTGCGACGACGACGACAGGCACCAGGACGAGGCCGGGGACGAGGACGAGGACGACGATGACGACGACCACCACGACAACGACAACGACGACGACGACTAGGACGACGACGAGGACGAGGACGTGGACGAGGACGACGAGGACGACGGCAACAACGACGACATCGACGACGACGAGGACGAGGACGGGGAAGGAGACGGGGACGACGACGACGACGACAACGACGACAACGACGAAGACGAGGACGAGGACGACAAAGAGAACGACGACGACGACGACGAGGACGAGAGCAACGACGACGACGAAGGCGACAACGACGACGGCAACCACGACAACGACGAAACAAGGACGAGGACGAGGACGAGGATGACGACGACGAGCACGACGACGACAGGGACGACGACGACGACGACGACGACGACGACGACGACGACGACGGCAATCACGACGACGACGTCGACGACATCGACGACGACGACGACGAGGACGAGGACGTGGACATGGACATGGACAGGGCCGGGGACGACAAAGACGAGGACAAGAGCGAGAACGACAACGAGAACGAGGACGACGACGGCAAAAGACGACGAAAACGGCGACGACGCCGAGGACAGCGGCGGCGACGACGACGACGACGATGGGCACCTCTGAAGGTCTCCAAGGCACTTCAGACGCCTCAGGAGGTTTCCAGAAGCCTCTGGAGGCGTGACGAGGCCCATCGAGGCCCTCGGAAACGACGAGGACGAGGACGAGGACGAGGGCGACGACGAGGAAGAGGACGACAAGAACGAGGACGACGACAACGGCGACGACAACAGACGCCTCGAAAGGTCTACTGAAGTCTCTGGGGGCCTCAGAATATCTCCGGAGGCCTCTGCAGGCCATGCGAAGCCCTCGGATACGGCGGCGACGACAACGAGGACAGCGACGACGACGAGGACGACGACGAGGACGACGACGACGAGGACGAGGACAGGGACTGGGACATAGACAAGGACGACGATGATGATGACGACGACAACGAGTCACGACGACGACGACGAAGACGACGACGGCCTCCCCTGGAGGCGGTTGGAGGCTCTCCCGTGCCCGTCAGCACTCCACCATGCCCGTGAGCACGGCGCCATAGCTGGTAGTGGGCCTGGACCCCACCTTGTACGTCGCATGGTACTGTTACGGGGGGGGGGGGGGGGGCGACCACCCCGGGAAAGTCGCTAGGGGCATTCAACTATAAAGACAAACAATGTCCACCTGGGTGAGTGTGTGTGTATGTGTGAATGCGTGTGAATGCGCGTGTGCGTGTGCGTGTGCGTGGGCGTGGGCGTGTGCGTGCGTGTGCATGTGTGTATGTGTGGTGTGTGTCTGGTGTGTGTGTGTGTGTGCGTGCGTGCGCGCGCGCGTGCGTGCGAGCGTGCGGTGTGTGTGTGTGTGTGTTTGTGTGTGTGCGTGTGTGCGTGTGTGCGTGTGTGCGTGTGTGCGTGTGTGCGTGTGTGCGTGTGCGTGTGCGTGTGTGTGTGTGTGTGCGTGTGTGAATGTGTGAATGTGTGTGTGTGTGTGTGCGTGCGTGCGTGCGTGCGTGCGTGTGCGTGTGCGTGCGTGTGCGTGCGTGTGCGTGCGTGTGCGTGCGTGTGCGTGCGTGTGCGTGCGTGTGCGTGCGTGCGCGTGCGTGTGCGTGCGTGCGCGTGCGTGCGCGTGCGTGCGCGTGCGTGTGCGTGTGCGTGCGTGTGCGTGCGTGTGCGTGCGTGTGGGTGGGTGGGTGGGTGTGGGTGTGGGTGTGGGTGTGGGTGTGGGTGTGGGTGTGGGTGTGGGTGTGGGTGTGGGTGTGGGTGTGGGTGTGGGTGTATGTGTGTGTGTGTGTGTGCGTGCGTGCGTGCGTGCGTGCGTGCGTGCGTGCGTGCGTGCGTGCGTGCGTGCGTGCGTGCGTGCGTGCGTACGAGCGTGCGCGCGTGTGTGTGTGCGTGTGTTGATGTCTGTGCGTGTGTCTGTGTCTCTGGCTGTGTCTGTGTCTGTGTCTGTGTTTTTGTCTGTGTTTGTGTCTGTGTGTGTCTGTGTGTGCCTGTGTGTGTCTGTGTGTCTGTGTGTCTGTGTGTCGGTGTGTATGTGTGTCCGTGCCTGTGTGTGTGTGTCACCTGGTGGCACAAAGCTGCACATCGTCTTCGTGGTGTTCCTCTTCCTCCTGGGCCTCCTCCACACCATTCGGTGGCACAACGTTGCTCATCGCCTTCATGAAGGTCTTCTCCCCCCTGGACGTCGACCTGGTCAAGTGGCGCGTCCCCCTCTGCAGTGCTTCAGGCTGGTGTTCACGACGTGCCGTTGACGGCAACACCACATCGCTCACCCTCCGGATCTTCGCCTCCGGCTCCTGTCCGCGGCGTACCTTTTCCTGTGCAAGCTCCTCGGCACCGCCTGCACCCCGGGTCCTGCCCTCTCCGGCCGCCTGAGGCCCCGCCCGCCTGTGCCCTGTCTCCCTAATTAGAGCTGTGCGTAGCCCGCCTAGCTTTTAGCGGAAGAGGTTCGCTCTCGCCCCGCCGACCAAAAACTGTGTGTGTGTGTGTCTGTGTGTGTGCCTGTTCCTTCGGGTGTCGCGCGGGGCCTGCAGGGAGCCCACAGAAGGACGCACACGCCCAACCGCGTACATGAACACGGCCCCCCAATCTGCGAGACCAGCCTCGTGATACGAACGCTCGCGCAGCGCGTACTTTCGAAACCAACGTGGATTCATGTGCGCCTACGCCCTTTTTGTCGCTCCTGAGCCGATCCGCACCTCAGGAGGGGGGGCCGGTGGGGCTGAGATGCCGTGGTCCAATGGGGATGGGCGTAGACCACGGTGAGCCTGACCCGCTGCAGCGGCGGCGCCAGCTCCAGCGCCCTCTGCACCGCGAGGCTGCCCGTCTCCTCGCCCGCGGAGGCGAGCTCCAGGACCACGCCTCTGGAGGCCGCCCCCGGCCGGGGCCGGAGTGCAGATGAGGGGGCCGGGCGGCCAGAGGGCCGCCCGGCCTCGCCGAGGCATCGGCGTCGGGCCCGCGCGGGCAAGGCGGCTGCGAGCCAGCCGCAACTCAGCGGGCGAAGAAGCCAAGAAGCTGTTCCGTCACCGTGGGCGCTGCCCCAGGGCGGCTGCACAATCTCTACCTTCACGTGCCACCGTGAGGGCATAAACTGTCCAGCCGCCCTGGGACAGGCGCCCCCGACAGCGAACAGGTGTATTGTATAGCGTTCGTCGCCCGTTAGACATCACCGATGCAGCGGCGAGGCGGCGCGATCCTCCGACCCCCTCTGCTCGGGCCCCGTTGGGGCGGCCCGGAGTTAGGTCGGGCACGTCCTCCTACAGGCGGACGTTGGACAAACACGTTTGAAACATTTGGTTTCAGGCTGAAGGGGCCCAAGGACACACATAAATACACACAAATAAAATAATACCCCATGTTTTCTCACATGTTCTTGGTTTTCGTCTTCCCCCCACTTCCCATATGTTCCCATATTCTCTGGGGGATCGAGGATTCATTGTGTCTGTGTGATTCTTTTCCTCCTGAAAACAAAAAAAACATCCTGGAACTTAATCTACACAAAAATCGCCCCCAGCTGTTTACTATTCTTTGATACAGTCGGGGCGTTGACCTAAGGAACCCTAAATAAGGAATGGGGCCCCTTTCTCCCATTTGTTGAACATCGATTTCGCAGGGAAAACCTCAGGAAAACAAAAGGCGAACTGCAGAACAACCAAGGAGCACCGAGCCCCTCCCCAACGAAAAGGGTTCCTTCTTCAGGGCCCCGACTGTATCCCTCCTGCAGAGGGGCGTGCCCGCCTTCAGCCCGGAGCCTTCCAGCTGCCCCACCGCGCCCCGCCGCTCTGCCTCGCCCCGCGCGCCCTGCAGCCGCTCGAGGAGCTCGGACCGCCAGGCGCTGTCCGCGCGGGCCCTGTTCTCCGCGGTGAAGCGGTTGTGCTCCTTCCGGGTCGGGCGAAAGGGGGGGATAGCAAAGGGGGGGGGGGAAGAATCAGCTCATGTAGCTGATTTTCCCGGCGCCTCTTGGCGCCGGGAGGCGCCCGTGTATCGAGGAATGGGCCCATCGGTGAGGCCGAAACCAGCTGCATGCAGCAAATTTCGTAACCCCCCCTTTCCCAATCCCCCCCTTTCGCCCGGCCCGATCCTTCCAGGACTCCACCTCCACGACCTCGGCCAGCGCGGCGTCACAGAAACGAACCTGGGTAGGAGACCGAGTTCTGACCACGCCCACTTCCCGAGGTGCCCTGCGAACAAAAACGGTTTCCAGTGGTGGAGGTGGGCAGTTTCCCCGCCCCAGGGGAGGGAAAAACTACCCACTTCCACCCCCGAGGGCCTATCATAGAATCAAGGATCCAGAGGTGGATGTGGTCAGAAATCGGTCTTCGACTGGGGCTCCACGAAAGAGCGACTGCCCAGGGGCAGGAGTGGCCTCTGGTGTGCGCGCAGCTCCTCGGGCCGGGGGGGCCGCTGGGGGGAAGGGGCACGCTCGCAGGGCGCAAGCAAGCAGGCTATGGGGAAACCGAGAGGCACCGATGCCGCCACTCTCCCAACCTCTCCCGGGGTGTGCTCGGGCCAGGATCTCGAGGCGAATCCAACGGTGGCGACGAGGGCCTCCGAGGAGGCCCAGAAAGGCGAAAACAAGGGAAGGGTAGCAATCTTACGGTTATCTTTTCCTCCTCTGAGGTTGGACCACTGTGGGGCCGCACCAAAGGTCGCTGCGGCCAAGGTAGGGGGCAACAAATCCACCCCCAGAATAACCGCCCGGGACCGGCGAGGCCGTGCAGCAAAACGCGCCCATAATTAGCAGGCATCGAACAGGGCAGGGCTGGTCAGTAAACGCCCAGGGCCGCTCAGGAAACGCCACTTGTCTGGTCCGCTTGGCTGTTCCTCCCCTGACGAGGGTTGCCCTTGCGCGCCGCGGAGCACCCTCGGCGCACGGGCCTCTGGGGGAGTGCCGGCGCGGCTGCTGCCGCACGCCGTGGACTCCTCCGAGTCGCTCGCCTCGACGGCCGCGGCCAGCTCCGGGCAGCAGGCTGGGCGGCGCGCGGCGCGCAGGGGCTCCTCGTGCAGGCGCATCGCGCAGAGCGGTCGAAGGGCTGCCGGGAGCGGGCGGCCTGGACAGAGGCCTCGGCGAGACCGAAGCGACTGCGGACGGCGGCGGGGGCGGTGGAGGTGGGGATGGTGGTGGTTTTGGTGTCGGAAACGTGATGATGCTGATGATGATGATGATGGTGATGATGATGATGATGATGATGATGATGATGATGATGATGATGATGATGATGATGATGATGGTGATGATGATGGTGATGATGATGGTGATGATGGTGATGACGGTGGCGGTGATGGTGGCGGCGATGCTGATCGTGGCAGGCACGCCGACCGGTGAGACAGGTGCGGCTAGGCGACCAGATAAACGAGAAACATCGTTCCCTGGCCAGCGCCAGGCGGGCCTGGCCCCTAGCCGACTCATGGTGGCTGGTATGGTGACCCAGCCCCGACTTTGTGGGAGTTTCGGGCGGACAACAGGATTTGGGGCAAAACTCGGTGATGTACGCTGGGGCTGGCCTCCCATCCTCGACGTGGGCGCGTTCAAAAAGCACCCTCGGGGGTGCATCACCGAATTCCCCTCTTTCCTGAGCGACTTGATTCATGGGGGGAAACTCGGGGGCTGGGGGGGCGAGCAGCTGCGTGCGAGTTAGTTACATGGCCGCAGGGCCCAGCAGGCGAGTGCTGCAGGTGCCATGCCAGGCCACTGCAGCAAGCAGGGGCAGCACGCCGGCCTGGCCCGTCGGTCCCGCAGCAAGCTCCCGAGGGCATCGCCGAGCGGCTGGCTGAGGCACCGCGCCTGGCCTGGCGCCGAGCCGCGCGGAGAACCCCCAAGAGGCCCCGAGCGGCCAACGGCGGCAGAGCCACGCAAGCTCCTTCTCCAGTTCAGCCAAGCCGACGAACCTGAACCGAGAGCTTCGGATGCGCCGCTGCGCTGGCGGACGGGGCGCGGAAATACATAAGATTATATATATATATATATATACTTATGTATATATAAACAAAAAACAAAAACAAAACAAAACAAAAAAAACGTGAGGCGCTGCCGCGGCTGACCTCCGCGCTGCCAGGCCTCGCGCCCGCGCCCTCCCTGGCCCCCAAACAGACGCAGTGCCCTGGGCCTGGCGCCGGCCACGGCTTCGGCGTCGGCCGCGGCCTCGAGCATGGCTACGGCCACTGCAGCCTTAGGTCGGGCATGTCCCCGTCCAGGCGAATCTTGCAAGAAAGATCAACAGAAGTCAAAACAAATGCCCGAAATGATCAGACATATCAGAACAAAAAAACCTCCCCACACTATGTTCTGACCATTCTGGACTACTCGTCCTGTAGGGGGGCCTGCCCGACTTGACTTCAGGCCCGCGTTGCGGCCCAATGGATGCGTTGGGCCTCGCCGTCTGTTCTGGCCGGCCTCTCCCGAAGGAGCCCCTTGTCAGGGCTCCCAACTTCGCGCTTCGCGCTGCGCGCTGCGCGAAGTGCGAATCACTTCGCACTCTCGCGCCGCCTCCCAGGGGAGAAGAGTCGGCGGTAGACAAACCTCCCTTTAGTAAACCTCCCTTTAGTGAAAACGGCCTGGGACCGACGCCGACGGACCTGGACCCGCAAACATGACGGCCGCGACGCCCTCTCGCGAACCGAAAACGGTCGATTCCTTAATCGACGTGTCAGGGTGGGAGGTCTGTCCACCCCCGAAAGAGGAGGACGAGGAGGAATCGGAGCCGAACCGCGAAGCGCGAAATAACTTCGCGCCCTCGAGGCCGCCTCCCAGGGGAGAAGAGGAGGACGAGGAGGAATCGGAGCCGAACCGCGAAGCGCGAATCACTTCGCGCCCTCGAGGGCGCCTCCCAGGGGAGAAGAGGAGGACGGGGAGGAATCGGAGCCGAACCGCGAAGCGCGAAGTGCGAAATAACTTCGCGCCCTCGCGCCGCCTCCCAGGGAAGAAGAGGAGGACGAGGAGGAATCGGAGCCGCACCGCGCAGCGCGAAGCGCGCAATCACTGCGCGCCCTCGAGGCCGCCTCCCAGGGGAGAAGAGGAGGACGAGGAGGAGTCGGAGCCGCACCGCGAAGCGCGAAGCGCGGAATAACTTCGCGCCCTCGAGGGCGCCTCCCAGGGGAGAAGAGGAGGACGAGGAGGAGTCGGAGCCGCACCGCGCAGCGCGAAGCGCGCAATGACTGCGCGCCCTCGCGCCGCCTCCCAGGGTTGGAGGTCCGTCCACCCCCGAAAGAGGACGAGGAGGAGTCGGAGCCGCACCGCGAAGCCCTCGCGCCCTCGAGGGCGCCTCTGCCCATTGCGGCCGTGCGGCCGCGGAGCCCGCCGAACACCCCCCTCACGAAAAGCGCGAGGCGCGCGCACACCCGCGAGCGCACACGCACTCCTCCTCCTCCTCCTGCTCCTCCTCCTCCCCCTCCTCCTTCTCCTCCTCCCTCCTCCTCCCTCCCTCCTCCTCCTCCTCCTCCTCCTCCTCTCCTCCTCCTCCTCCTCTCCTCCTCCTCCTCCTCCTCCTCCTCCTCCTCCTCCTCCACCTCCTCCTCCTCCCCCCCCTCTGACACACCTCGGTGGCCCCGTCAAGCCTCAGCGCGAGATAGCAGGACACTGGAGACGGAGCAGTATGAGGAGGATGGAGGCGACGAAGAAGAAGAAGCAGAAGAAGGCCAAGAGAAGGACTCGGGGAGGCCAGACGTGCAGTAAGGACAGCAGCAGAGAGGGGGGGGGTCAAACGTGTAAAAACCAGGAGGCCATCGATGACGAGCAACTGCGTAGCATCTTCGCCAGCGTGGACACAAACCAGTGGGCGTTTGCACTCTTGTGTCTGTGGCAACCTTCGTCATGCAACGTCTAAGGTGCATTCGATGCGCTGCGTCTTATCTTGTGCAACATTTGCGGTGCACGAATGTGGTGCAATCTATGGAATGCACTTAATATTTGAGCGTCTTGAAGCTGTCCTCTCTACTGCTCGTGCAAACATCCCACCCTACCACTCGCAACTTGGTCGCAAAACCTCTTAAGCCAAGACCGTGACGGTAGGTACCACATGGCACTTGCCCACGACACCGACGCCGACGACGACAGCGACAACGACGACGACGACGACGACGGCGCCGCCGACACCGACTGCGACGACACCGCCGACGTCGACGACGACGAAGACTACGACGACGCCGACGCCGACGCCGACGCCGACGACGACGACGTCGCCAACGAAGACGAGGTAGGAGGAAGGACGACGACGGCGACAACGACGACAACGACGAGGGAGGAGGGAAGACGGCGACGAAGCGAACGACGAAGAAGGAGGAAGGACGGCGACGCCGACGACGACAACGACAGGGGAGGAGGGAAGACGACGACGACAACGACGACGAAGACGACGACGACGGCGACGAAATAGGAGGGACGACGACGAGACGCCGACGACGGACGACGACGACGACGAGGGAGGAGGACAACGACGAGGGAGGAGTGAAGACGACGACGACGACGACGACGGCGACGAAATAGGAGGGACAACGACGAAACGCCGACGAAGACGACGAGGGAGGAAGAACGACCACGGCGACAACGACGACGGAAGCGACGACGACGCCAAGACGACGACGACGGCGACGACGAGGAAAGACAGAAGATGACGACGGCGACGACGACGAGGACGAGGGAGGAGGGAGGACGACGACGACGACGACGACGACGACGACGCAAGAGCGCGCGCGCACGCTTTTGTGATGCCTTGTGTTTTTGTGGGTTTCTTGGACACACGATTTTGAAATCCTTCCGAAGCCGAAGGTTTTTGAAGGATTCCGGCATATGCGCGCGACGACGCGCGCGTCTGCACTTCGTTCCGTTTTTTGCAGAGGGTTCTCGCGACGGCACACGCGCAAGGGCGTTCGACAGATTTCGACATACGCGCGCGCGAAGCCCGTTTGGTAGCATTTTGTGAAAATCTTGAAACAAACAATGTTTTTTTTTTATATATATATATATATATATATATAAAATCGCAAGAGCTCGCGCGTAAGCTTTTTTTGCAAATCAGTGTTACGAAACCCTGTGTATGTTTTTTGGAAACTCGATTGCGAAATCCTTCCGGCACCGAAGGTTTTTGAAGGAGCTCGGCATGCGCGCGCGACGACGCGCGCGTGTGCACTTCGTCAATTGTTTTGCAAGGGATTGGTGAAAAAGTGCTATGTTAGAACCAAAAAAGTCACCGCATTGTGTTTTTTACAAGGGAACCTCAGGGGGGGGATACCGGTTTGGCTGGGATGACATGACTTCATATTTAGGATGGACGAGTGTGCAGAATATATATATATATATATGAAATTATACTATCCCAAGGGGAAGCGTTAAGTCCGGGGGGGGTAGAGTCTATTCTCTTTTTAGAAAGTTTTTAGAAAGGAGAATCTATGTGTGCAAGCTAAATGGGCCAGGCTACGCGGTGCAAAACATGCGGTGCGACGCCCGAGGTATAACATAAAATCAGCGCTAACATGTGTGATGAAGTCTCTGTGGTGCAACTGGCACGATTCCACGCACGCCGTGCGATGTATGTGTGGTCAGCTAGCTGCTGCACGCTATCTGTTACAATCTAGGTGCTGCGAGCTATTTGGTGCAATTTAAGTGTGCATCAAGACATGCGGACAACACACGCGTGGGCTCGACCACGAAGCACCCGCGAGCGCCCACTGGCCGATAGTCACAACAAACAAAACAACAAAAACGCGGGCCGACGCAGGGGGGCGCCGACGAAGCTCCCACGGGCGGCGACAGTCCGGAAAGGCCAGCCAACCACTCGGCAACAGAAGTACGAAACCCTAGTGCAAGCACTCGTTGGGGAAAAGGAGGGCTCGCGCTACACAATGTTTTTAGTTGTCGTGTTCTTTTCGTTTTCCCTCGTTCTGTCTTCTTCCGTCTTCGTTCCGCCTTGGATCAAAACGAAAACGGTCCACGAGATCGCCCAAACACCGTTTAGCTCGACCCCTGGGAAAAAGGTGGGCATGGAACGGCGAACTGAAGGGGGCGGGCAAACCGTTTTGCGGAACGGCATTGCGCAGCAGGGTATACACTCACCACCTCACGCCCTCGTGCCTGGATCAGCTCGAAGCGGGCCGAGGCGAGCCGGGTCAAAAAGAAAATGGCCGACCACCACCAGGGGCGTAACCCAAACATTCAAACGGCTCTACATCCAGAATAGTCGGGCAGCGGCGCGCAATTCCCCGGGCACTGTTCGCCGCGCAGAATTCAGAAACGGCTGCCGCGCGCGAGCTCCGCCTTCTTCGAGCTGGAGCTGCGTGGGGGCAGCCCAAATGTACATAAATTCTCAGCGCAGTGCCAAGAACTAAGATCGGCTACACGCAAGAGTGACCCTGGGTAAGAGTGACCTTTGGTGCGCGGCTTTTTGGGGGCCGCGGGGGGACCAAACACAAGCGCGCAAGACGCTACTACCGCATCGCGTTCGGCGATCGAGGGACCCCTATGGGCCCGCACCAAAGGTCACTCCGGCGAAAGGTCACTCTTACGTGTAGTCGATAAGAGACAGGAGAGGCACGGCCGGGACGGCGCGCGTCGCCCCTGCTCGTGGAAAGGGCCCTGCGCGTGCAAATTCCGCGGCCTCTGGAGGACCGCGGCCGGCGTCCTGCCGAGGAAAACTTCGAGGCACCTATACGTGTGTACACCTAGAGAGACGCCTGGCAAAGCTGATGCCTCGGAGCTACAAAGGCGACGACGCTCTGGGAGGTCGGGGTCAGGGATGCCCCAGAGGAAGTGATGCGAGATCCCCAGAAAGACAGCAGGAGGGATCCGAGCTGGGCCTGCCTGAAGCCACCATGTGGGCGTCACTGCCCCTGTGTCAAGGGGGGTATCCTGGCCAAGTGGTGCATAACTTCCCATGCGACTCCGAATGGCATGCCACCGTGTGAAGTGTGCGGTCCACGATCACGGACCACCAGTGGGGGCCCGAAATCACGTGCGCGTTATGATTGGTACCTTCCATCTGCAGGCGGCTACCAGGCGTGCTTAATATTGCGACACTGGCTGGAGGCCTCGGCTAAGCAAAACTCCCGGGGATCGCACTCGGTCCTGCGAGCTGCTCGCAGTCATCTTGCGGCCGCAGCTGTCTAGGGTTGGAGGCCGAACAGGCTCAGAAGGGAACTCTGGGGTGGGGGGAGAGCTGCGATCTGCGAGTCAGCAAGTCGTGCCCCCCAGACAAAAGACAAGCCATGTAGACCAAATGTATAAAACCACACCCATCCCCCAAGATATCCGTGCTCTTACGGGGGGGAGCTGAGTTTTCAAAGCCGACGCCCAGAAAGGCCAGGGGAGTGGGATCCTGGGCGCCGCGTCGATCGGCGGCGCGGTTCACGACCCCAAGTCAGGCGGCCGTGCTACTCAGCAGCCTGCTCTCGAACGAGGTGTCGTACCGCGGCATGTAGCTCTCGTCCAGCGGGCTCCCCTCCAGCCCGCGAAGCACCATGTTCTGGAAGCGGTGGACCGGCCAGTCGTACTTCGGGAGGAACTCGCCTGGCACGCCCGCGCCGCGCGCGTTGCTGAGGCCCCGCTGCAGGTTCTGGATGGCGTCGATGTCCTCCTCGTTGATGCGGGCGACGAAGTTGAAGAGGTCCTCGCACTTCTGCGCGTACTGGTCCGGGGCGTCGTCCTGCTTCCTCGGGGGGCCGGCCACTGCACGCCCGGCCACCTACAGAGCCCGCTCGGCTGCCGCGT
>CAUYUJ010015998.1:63546-66046 GCA_963575745.1 Prorocentrum cordatum | reverse complement strand
CTCGCTCCCAGCGTCTTCGGGGGGCCGCCCTGCACGGTGCCACCGTCCAGCCAGCTGCATCAACAATGTGACACCAAGCACCCTGGCACCGAGCGGCTTCGGAAAGGGTCTTGCACAGCCTCGCTGTCAAGATGGCACGCAACAATGCGCGCGAACATGTGAATGAAAACAAGCATTTCGCCGTTCTGGCGAGGGGCCCAGAACTACATACGGCCAGGAGCTGTTGCTTAGCGTGTCTCAGCGGGCCCCGGCGATTGGGTATGTATGGCCTGCGGGAGACAGCGTGTTGCTCCGCTTCGCGGAGCGAGGCGTTGACGCCTGAGGACCAGGACTTAGTTCGCGTGTCGCCCCGAAGCGTGGGCGACCAGAACCGGCGGCACGACAAACTGATCGATCGATCCTGATCGTATCGCTTTACAGGAGACGCCTTGGATTCTCTATGTTCCAACGGTTCGTTCTGGAGAGTTCTGGCGCGTTCGACGTCTGCACCTGTGTCAATCGAATGCGTGCTGTTGCTTTCATGCGCGCTGTTGGAGTTCGCACACATACAGAATCAACTTGGATCCGGCTACTCTTGTACATACCGAGAGAAATAGATAGTTGATCTTTTTCAGCGTGGGGCTCTCGAGGTGAGTGGTAGCCCCATCGGGTGCTCGCCTTTCAGCTGGGGGAACTTCCCATCGTGGAACGGGATGCCTGTAGGGAGTTGCGAGGAAGAGATCTTGGGACGTGAGGGTGTGTTGCAGAAGTCGTTGACGCATACTGGGTTTGACTACCCCTGTCCTCCTCCTTCTCCTTCTCCTCCTCCTCCTCCTCGTCTGCATCCTCCCTCTTTCCCCTTCCCTCTCCTCCTCCTCGTCCGCCTCCTCCTGCTCTCTCTCTCTCTCGGATTAAGGGCGGATGGTCGAAGCCCCGACTAGGAAGATGGCGAGACAGAGAAGCTAGGACGAAGATAAAATCGGGTACGGATACATCGAGAATCTCTGCGATCCGACAGAACTGGAGGATGCATCGGGCGCCGCGGCCTTCTCAGAGCGTTCCGAGACGCTCTGAGAGCGTTCCGGAACGCTCTGGAACGGATCTATCCTTGTCCTAGCCCCGTCCGAGGGGGGGGGACTGGGTGCGTCCCCAGACCCCCGACGTCATGTTTTTTCATGACGTCGACCCCCAGGGGTCTCGACTCCTGAGTCGTTTTTTGACGGTCGCGCGGCCCAGTATGGGTCCCCAATGGCCGAAAATGTAGAAAAACCTCCCGTCATGAGTTTGTCATTACTTGAGGGGGTCTGCCTCTCTCTCTCTCTTTCCTTCTTTCTTCCTCTCTCTCTCTCTCTCTCTCTCTTTCGAACTCCACACTCCTGGCGCCCGGGGCCATGAGGAGGGTCAGCTGCTCCTCGGGTTGCCGGTCTCCCCGGCGCGTCAGCGGGGGAGGAGGAGGAGGAGGAGGAGGAGGAGGAGGAGGAGGAGGAGGAGGAGGAGGAGGACGAGGAGGGGAAGGAAGACGATGACAACGAGGAGGACGACGAGGACGAGGAGGAGGAGCACGACGCGCACGAGGAGGACGAGGACGACGAGGAGGAGCGAGGAGGACGACGAGGAGGGCCCGAAGGTGCCTGCGCAGCTGCCTCGCACGAGCCTCGCCGGGAGGGAGGGAAAGGAGGGGGACGAGCCGGGGCTCGGGAGGCTCGAAGGGGGGGGGGGGGGCTGGCAGGCTCCCGGAGGAGCGGCGGCAGGAAGAAGAGGGAGAGCGCACGGCCACCGCGTCGAGGGCAAGGGGGAACGGGGGGGGGGAGGAGAATGGGGGGGAGGGAAATGGGCGACGAGGGGATGAGGAGCAGAGGGCCGAGGATATGGGGGGGGAATAAGGAGGAGAGCGAGGAGGGGCATGGGGAGGGGAAGGGTGACGACGAGGACGACGGAGAGCTGGGGCAGGGGCAGGAGCAGCAGGAAGAATACGCAGCCCGCCGGGGGAGGAGGAGGAGGAGGAGGAGGAGGAGGAGGAGGAGGAGGAGGAGGAGGAGGAGGAGGAGGAGGAGGAGGAGGAGGAGGAGGAGTACGAGGAGGAGGACGAGGACGAGGAGGAGGAGGAGGAGGAGGAAGGAGGAGGAGGAGGCGGAAGAGGAGGAGGCGCGCTCCTGGCCCTCCTCGTGTGGCTCACGCCTTTGGCGTGTTCCCCCCCTCCCGTGTGCCCCCCCCCCCGTGTTTGCCACACAGCAGCAAAGTCACAACGGCCACACACACACAAACACGGCAAAAGTTCGTGGCGCGACGAGGTCGGCGAGGGTTCCTGACACCGCGTGGACCAGTCCACCCTGCACGATCACGGCGTGCCCTCTGCGCAGGTGGTTCGAGATCGACAGGCTCCAGGCGACTGGCGGCCCTCCACCCTGGACGCCCGCCGCTGGGGCCTCGCCGCGCCGACCCGGCAACCGAGCCTGCCGCACGCGTGGCGCAACCTCGCCCGGGCCTACCCTGCCTCCCCTGACGGACGTGCGGCCAGGAA
>CAUYUJ010015998.1:46046-58546 GCA_963575745.1 Prorocentrum cordatum | reverse complement strand
TCTGTCGAGCGGCTCGCAGGGCAGAGCTTCCTGGGACCGCAGAGCCCCGGAAGGAACCAATGCGCTCGGACCAACAAAAAGTAAAGCCAGACCTCAGCCTGCTCCACAAATCGACCAAGTGCGACATCCTTCCAATCGCGCAGCCCCCTCCCTAAGCCATCGGCAGGCGAGCGCCAGTTGTCGCCAACGCTTACTCAGGCCAGAGACCTTCCCTTTCGATGAGGGCGGGGGGGCCCGCTAACCCAGCGGCGGCGACAGGGGGGACTCCGCGAACACCCGGGATAAAAGCGACATCGACCCCAGGTGCTTCCTGAGGCACTGCGCAAGCAAGAAGAACAACTGCATCCCGTCAAAGAATAGGCGGTGGCGGGCCCTCCGATGCCCGACGCAGGGCGTAGCCGATGGCAAACGTGACGCCTTCCACACCATCCGCGGGGCCCGCCCAGATCGTCTGCCAGCCTTCGCGATGCGCATGGAGGATCCTGGAAGAGCGAGCCATGGCCTGCGCCCCGAACGAAAATTCGGGGGAAGGTGGTGGGGTGGCGGGAGTCGAGCAAACATGAACATGAGCCAGACCAGGCTTGGCCCCACACTCCTCCTCGACCCGCGCGTCGCAGCCGTTCCTCTCCAAGGCGAATGCCTTGCGCGTGGCCCGACCGCGCAGTCTGCGTGCTCCTTGGCGCAGCCCGGGCAGAGTGCTCAGTTGGCATCCGCTGGTGCCGGCTGAGCAGCGCTAGGACCTCTTGACCCTCCGCCTCGCGCGCCCCCAAATGGGAGGCTACGGGGCCCAGCGCCTCCACAGCGCGAGGCTGCGAATGTTCCCCCGGCGCGCCAAACGCTGGCCGGAATTTGCCCCGCGATCTCTCATGGCAGAGCGAGCACCTGAACAGCACCGCAGCGCACGCCCGCCCCGCCGCCCAGTCTGATCCTCCACGTGCGGCGCGGCGCAGAGACGATCTAGCGGCGGTCCGAGGTGGCGCTAAAACCCCGGGGCCCCGAGCGAGAACTGAGCCAACTCCTCCTGGAACCGGACATGCAGAAAGCAGGCGCCCGTCGAGCTTGGTGGCCCACTGCCCAAAGCTACGATTGACCTTCGCACCGGCTTCAACTCTGCCCCCGTGCACAAAGTGCCTCGCGTGCGGAACAGAAGCAGGGATTGCGCTACTGGCGCCCAACCGCTGCCCGTCCGAAAACGAGGCTGACCTGAATCCACCACCTCCCCCCTGACAGCCTCGGAGGGAGGAGTCGCCATATCGGACTCTTCATGGGGGCCCGCGCTGGGCCTAGCCCTGCGTTTCAGCCCCGCCGCTTCCTTGCGCTGGAACGCGGGCCTGCTTTCCCAGCTGGCCAAACTACCGCGGGGAGATGGCTTGGTACTCTGAAGTTCCGGCGCCAAAGGTCATCTTCTCCACGCTGAAATACTTGCCTCGGACCGACGGGTATCCCGCTAGACCACTAGCTCGGACTCTAGCTAAACTAGCTGGGCAAGGCCGACGGACATGATCGCGCGGCCCACAGGCGACCCCGCCCCCTGTCGCACGCAGCCCGATTGCTCGGCACAACAGTATAAGCACCCTTGGCAGCATGCTTCAAAGTCCACCGGATCACCAACGGGCCCGCGAAGCTCCCGACACTGGTAGCCAGTGGCCCCATGACCTCCTCGCCCCCCCCCCCCTCGCGCCCCTCTCGCAGGGAGGAGGTGGGCCATCAAAATATGTTGGCTTTGAAAATGGCAGACTACTCGGGGGGTGTCCAAGAGGAGCGGCCAAAAGGGGGGTGTCCAAGAGGGGCGGGTGCAAATCATGACCGGCGGCATGTGCGCGGCCCAGCGGGGGGCCAGGGACGCAATGAAATAAGAAGAGGCGCCATAACATCCGGGGAAATATCATGGCCCCCGCCATGATACCCCCCCCCTAGTCATCATCCCACTCTGTTCCGCCCCCGAACTACGGCGGCGAACCCGAACGTGGGATCCATGAAGCCGGGCCTCCTCTGCGGCAGAGACGCGACTGCGCGCGAGAATCGCTCTGCCCACAAAGGGGGCCGCCCTCCGACCCCCACGGCTGCCGGGCAGGCCGCGGCAACCGCCCCCCATTGGGCACCTGCGCGCGGCGCCGATCACCTCCTGCCCCGTGGCGCGCGAGGGGCTAGTTGGTCTCGAAAACAACAGCAATGCTGCGCCCCCCTCTGTTCCGCCCCCGAACTACGGCGGCGAACCCGAACGTGGGATCCACGAAGCCGGGCCTCCTCTGCGGACGCGCAGCGAGGATGCGGCAGAGACGCTCCGCCCACAAAGGGGGCCGCTCTCCGACCTCCACGGCGGCCGGGCAGGCCACGGCAGCCGCCCCCCATTGGGCACCTGCGCGCGGCGCCGATCGCCTCCTGCCCCGTGGCGCGCGACGGGTTAGTTCGTCTCGAAAGCAACAGCAATGCTGCGCCACTCTTGATTGCGATGCACCTCTGGGCCCCTGGCCCTATGGCGGTGGCGCTCGCGCGAAGGATTGCCGACGCTGCTGCCGAAGCACCCCCCCCCCGCCGCCCCCCCCCACGCCGCGCACACACCACACACGCACACGCACGCACGCACCCACGCACGCACACGCACAAACACACATACACACACACACACACACACACACACGCACACACACACACACACGCACACACTCGCGCGTGCCCCCCCCCCCCAAAAAAAAAACACACACACACACACACACACACACACACACGCACACACACACACACGCACACACACACACATACACACGCAGACGCACGCACGCACGCACACACGCACTCACGCACACACGCACACACACACACACACCTCACCTCCACTGACTTTAGACTGGCAGCTCTAGGACATGTTCGCAGGAAGCCGAGGCGAGATCCACGCGGCAATGGAAATACCAGTACAATCCAGTCTGTGATCCAGCCTCCCAGCGATCCATCCGCCAGCGATCCATCAGGAAGCGCCTGGGACATCCACCCAGCGATCGATCCACTCATCTGTCAGCGCGAGCGCCGCCAGAGAGATGAGCAGCGCCAGGGGGCGGATTCCAATGCCAAGAGGCCCCCGCGAGCGACGCGCCCCCCCATCGGGAGTGGCACGGGCACTAGGCGCGCCAGCCACGTCTCCCACCAGGCCGTCAGCACGAAGGCCTCCGGCCACGTGGGCACGGGCAGCGCCCTGGCAAACTCCCGGACGCGAGTCGCCGTCAGCACAACCGCCGCCAGCTGCTTGAAGCACGACTGCCTCCCAGTTGAACACGCGCAAAGTGCTGGGCAGAGTCTCATCGAAACTTTTCGCCAACAGCTCAAAGGGGTCGAGCTCGCCATCCGCGGCGGCGCCCAGCGCGACCGCTGCGGGCCCCGCGCCGAAGGTTCGGAAGCTGTCCCCCCCCGTTGCGAGGATGGGAGAAGCCTGGATGGTGCGCGATGACATCTGGCATCGCCTGCACGCTGAGACGAGCGGCCAGCGGGGAAGACGGGGGCCCCGCGAGCAGCCTCCACAGCGTCGCTGCTCCAGACTGGAATGGGGTCGCAGTCGGCGCCTTAGCCAGAGGACGGGCGCCTCCCCCGCGAGAAGCAGCAATGCTTCCACTTCCGCTCCCGACTCGGATCCTCACGCCGCAAGGGCCCGACGCATTCGCGGCGCCAGCGGCGCTCGCTGCGCGACGCCGCGTGCAAATGCCCCGATCCAATTCGGAATCCACCATTGACATACCTCCATCCAACACTTGACTGCCCACCCCGCGGAACGCGTACGCACTTGGCCCCACTGCCGCGGAGGCCGACGACAACTGCTCGACCTGAGCGACGACCCCGCGATTGCATGCGGGACTGACTACAAGTCCTTCAGTGCCTCGCGGGACAGCCGAGTGCGGATCACGCGGCTGGCCTCCGCTCTGCTCCCTGGGCCCAGCACGCGGCGACTTCGCATGTCCACCCAACTGATCACAGGAGCTCCTGGTCGGGCCTTACGGGCAGGCCCACTCGCCCTGGCTGAAGGCCGAACGGCCCCCCCGTGGACCATTTCATCTCCGCAGGGGATCTTGTGTTGCTGCCTCCGTTGCCGTCCATCTTGGGCAACGCATTGGCTCTTGCTTGGTCGCTGGCCGCCGCCCCCTGGCCTGCTGAAGCGTCATCTGTTGATAACGATCGGCGCCGCCGCCCCCTTCCGCCGAAGGAGCTGCGCGTGCTGAACTTGACAAGCCAACTGTTGCCGATGACGCTGGCGCGGCCAGCCTCGCCCGCTTCTTCAAGTATGTTTCTCAGCCAGCCTATCCGGCATCTTTTGCAACTTGGCCCACAAAACCGCACGCGGTGGAACGATTGTTCAATATGACTCCTTCTATCTGCACCCAAGTTCTTCCGAGTTGGTTTGCTGGACCACCACGTCTTCGGGGACAGTGAGCGCATCGACCGCGTAGATGATTCACGTGCCGCACGCTACTGAAAACATGGAGCCGTGATCCAGCCTGGAGTACGCCTCAGCCTTCGCGGCGGGTTGTCGCTGCTGTGGCACGTGAAGTTTGGCAACCAACGCAACACGCATCTATGTGTAATCATCCAACGCAAAGTTGGGCTGGACAAGCCATTTTCGCGGCTCTGACGTACTTTGCTCCAGACGGTCCATCCTACCCGACGTGTTCAGCAGTTTCTCATACATCGCCGTTCCTTTCCCACGAGACACCGGCGAGCTGGAGCTCCAACGGCCGGGGCGCAGGATGTGCTGACACATTGGCCACTTGAGCTGAAAGATCCCTGCGCCACTTCTCTAACTCATTACCACCCCACTCTGGCAGCAGAAACCAGCATTGCAGGGGTGAAAGGGAGGGTCGGGCGCAGGGCCCCGGCAATGGTGTCTGTATGGGCCATGCATGCGCGATGCATCCTCGATTGATGTGTTCGGCGGGGGAACCACTTGAAGCCCCCCGCCTGCACCCACGCGCGAGACTTGAAAGTGAACGAAACAAGGAGGCGGGGGGCTCGGGAAAGGCGACGAAAGCAACGTGCGTTGAGGGCGCAACGAGAAAAAGGTTTGAATAAACGTGTCAAAACCTGCCCAGCCAATCTGACATGTGGAACACTGCGCCTCAGTTATGGGGGTCTGGAGGACCAGGGCAAAATGTGAATTCACATTGTGGGGAAAAGCAACATGTGAATTCACATTTTGGGACAAAGGAAATGTTGATTCACATTTTGGAAAAAAGGAACATGTGAATTCACATTTTGGAATTTGGCATAGGAATATGTGTGAAGGGGGCCAGAACGTGAATTCACACTTTGGGAAACAGAACATGTAAATTCACATTCTGGAAAAAAAGAAAAACGTGAAGTCACATGATGGGAGAACCGCGGGCCCCATTCCAAATCTGCCTTGGGGGTCGACAAATCATCGTTTGGGAACGCACGCGATCATCAATCGCACAATCAGGACACACTTGCACTCCACGTCGCCGCCCCATGCGCGATATGCAAGAACGCCCGCACGCATGAACGATGATGGATGGACGGCGCGTTTGCCCGCGCGGGCAACGCGCTTGCACGAGCGACTGGCCCACCACGACCGCCAACATTGAATGCCAATCATACCCGATCACATACATGAGCGATACATTGAGCTTACATGGGCCATTCAGCCCCCATTGAAGACCCCCTGTTGCAGACCCCCTCTTTCACCCTCCAAAGCATGTGATTGATTTCCTATGCTCCCTGCTTGGTCTGACAGGTACCTGAGCAAGGGCTGTCACCGTGAAGTGCAAGAGAAGAACCACCAATACTAATCGCCAAACCTTTGCGACTACCCCGGTTTCCCGAAGGAGGCCTGGGTTCCTTACCGTTCGGCTGCTCACTGCGGGCTGCAGACCAGCGCTTGCACCAACTCCACGTACCATCTGTTTGCGGATCCACACGAAGCTGCAATGGATCCAACCTCCATCCTGTTATGACATGCCGCTGCAAGGACAGGAAGGTAAAAGATCGGGTTACCCGCGGGCGCGGGAGGCAAGCGAGGGCTGGGGGGCGGACCAGCCTTCGCAAAAAGGAGGAGTCGTAACCTGCCGCGGCTCGGCGGTATCCGTGCGGTTCACATAGAGACCTTGCGTCTTGAGTCAAAGGGGTGGCACCATCACTGGGGATTCGCATGCCAGCTGCGCAAGCACCAGGAGGAGCAGGAGAAGGCGGAGGCGGATCGCCGAGCGTGTCCAAGAGCGACGGCGGGCTCGGTGACTGGTTCAGGAAGACCATGCCAGCGAATACCTCGACGCAAGGCAGGGGCCCGATCCCCAGATCCTCCTTCTCCTCCTCTTCGCCCTCCTCCTCCTCCTCCTCCTTCCCCTCCTCCTGATGATCGTCATCCCCTTCCCCATCCTCTTCCTACCCCTCTTCCTCCATTCTTCTTCCTCACAAGCAACTCCTGCCTGTCGCACCCCGAGGCCAATCGGAAGGGCTGTCCGGACGTTTCGTCTGAGACTTCCCTACCACTTGTGATCTTGAAGCTCCAAAATTGGCAACAGCTACGCAGATGGAGGGCGGGTGGTTTGCACTATGTGGCTCTCGCATTAGCGCCGCGCACACTCGCTTTAACATGTTGCAAGAGCTTCACATATTGACGGCGGCTCGCTTTCAAAAATTTGGCTCTCGCCGTAGCGCCGCGCACACTCGTCTTGAAGCATGGAAGTGTTTCACGGATTGAGGGCGGGTCGTTTTCAAAATATGGCTCTCGCCTTGGTTCCGTGCACACTCGTCTTACACATTGCAAGAAGTTCAAAATGTGGCTCTCGCCGTAGCGCCCCGCCCATTCGTCTTAAATATTTGCAGCACGTGCGCGGATTTCTACTGTTAGCGTACCAGCAATGGTGTTTGGGGATGATTCAGGGCTGTCAGGGCGCAAATGCTACATTGACTCGCGGTGTTGAAGTCCCAAGATTGGTGTCCTGGCACGATTCGGGATCGTCAAGATGCAACAGTCACGTAAATGCGCGGCGTTGAAGACCCGAGGATTGTGTGCTGGCGAGCTTCAACACCTTCAAACGGTTGTCTCCCAACGGGGCACTTCCCTCAGGGGGGAATACATCCATACTGGGGCCTATGAAGGGCAAGCTTGGACGGAGGGATTCTTCCAACATCGGTGTGTTTACACTGGTCCGCCTGCTCTTCCTTCACCTCCCCCTCCACCCCATGCTCCTCCTCAACATGAATATCACCACCAACATCACCGACACGACCACCAGAACCACCAAAACCACCACCCCAATCACCATCATCATTGTCATTAGCATCCTCATCCGACTCATCGACAAAAACATGACCGCCATCACCATCTCATCATAGTCGTCGTCCGAATCATCACCATAATCATCTTCATCATCAGCATCATCATCACCAGCATTACCACCACAAGTATCTAAGCATGAGCACCACAATCCTTATCGTCATCATCAAGACGACTCATGATCATCATCATCATCAACAACAGCATGATGAGCATCATAATCTCCATGTGCATCATGCTCAATATCATCATAATTATCCCCATCATTATCATCATCATTCGTACCATAATCATCAACACCATCATCATGATCATCGTCATCATCGTCATCGTCATCCTCACCGTTATCGTCATCATAATCGTCACAGCAACCATCATGAGCACCCTCATCATCAACAGCACCAGCATCATTGTTATCATCATCAGCAGCAGCATCATCAGCAGCAGCGTCATCAGCATCAGCATCACCATCCTCATCGTCCTCCAACTCCTCCTGCTCCTGCTGCGCATCGTCCTCCTCCTCCGCCTCCTTGTCAGCATCATCTTCATCATCATCAGCATCATCATCATAATCAGCATCATCTTCATCATCAGCATCATCATCATCAACAGCATCACCATCATCAACATCATCATCATCATCAGCATCAGCATCATCATAACCATCATCATAATAATCACCCTTCACCTCGCCCGTCCCTTGAAGACCTCGACGCCAGGCAGGGGCAGGAGCCCCAGGTTCTCCTTGCGCTCCTTCGGGGTGTGCGCGGGCGGCGTGGCCTTGAGGGAGCCGTCCAGGCGATACGCCCACCTGGGGCCCCAAGAAATCGTCCTGATACGGAGGGCCGCCGCCCCTGGGCCTGAAGAGATAGCGCGGCGAGATCTGCACGCATCAACTAGGAGGCCTTCTAGATGGGGACGGAGGAGATGGAATCGGAGGATCGCGCCGCATCGCCGAAGCATCTGCGATGCATCGCCGATGCATCGGCGATGCACCGGCGATGCACCGGCGATGCATCGGCGATGCACCGGCGATGCACCGGCGATGCACCGGCGATGCATCGGCGACGTCGGCGATGCAGCGGCGACGTTCGGCGTGAAGCAAATCGGGCCCCACATCGAGCCGCATCGCCGATGCGTCGGCAATGCGGCGCGATCCTCGGACCACACCGACTCCGACCCCATCCAGAAGGCCTAGACCAACTGCCCTTGACCAGGCCCATCCTGGGCCTGGCCAGGGAGAAGTGAATAGGCCTGGCCAGGGAGCCATGTCCACCGCTCCTGGGCCCAGGATGGGCCTGGCCTCGGGCGGTCGATACATGTATAGATCTCGTCGCCCGGATAGAGCCCCAAGTGCGCCGACCGGGGAACAAGCAGGGACACAAACATAAACTTTCGGAGCTCCGCGCGGATTTGTCAGATCGGCGCTGGGGGGACCCTGGCGGCGACTCCGGCGCCGCCCCTGGCGCGCTCCGAGCGCCAGGGAGGGGGTCCAGCGCCGGTCCAAAGAAAGTAGCGCAAACCTCCAGCAGAGAATGATTCCCAATCAGACCTTGCCTCTGTAGGGGTCCTAGCGGATTCATGTGGTTAGGTCAGGTTTGCCACCGATTTCGGCGGATCGCCCGGGTGCCCGGGTGCTTTACAGCCTTACAGCCCTTTAGGGCTATGGGGCTATAGGGCTATAGGACCATAGGGCTATCTGGCTATTGGGCTATAGGGCTAGAGGGCTGTAGTGCTATAGGCATATATATATATATATATATAGAGCTATAGGGCTATATGGCTGTAGGGCTATAATGCTATAGGGCCACAGGGCTATAGCGCTATAGGGCTATAGGTATATTGGGCCATGCGTCGATAATGCTATAGGGCTATAGGGCTATAGGGCTATAGACTTATAGCCCCATGGACCTATAGCCCTATGGCCCGATCCCAAAAGCCCCATAGCCCTATGGCCCTATAGCCCTACAGCCCTATAGCCCTACGGCCCCATTGCCATATAAACCTATAGCCCTGGAGACCTATAGCCCTATGGCCCTACAGCCCTATAGCCCCATAGCCCTATAGCCATACAACAATTCTGATTGGGGTTCTTCTCTAGTATCATGTATGTCATGCTCTGTTCCTCTATGAAGAGAGCACTCCCCTTCCACCGAAATCCACAGGCTGCAGGACGCTCCCTGGGGTGTCAGGAGGCAGCCCCTGGGAGGTCTATGTGGGAACGATGAAGACCTATGTAACTCGATCTAGCCTAACTCGAAACAGTCCCGAGTCGAACCCAAACTTGATGGAAAATAAACGACATCAAGCGGGCTCCTGTCGGTTCTCGACCCGGGAAAGCCCCGCGCAGAAGCTGAGTTCAACCTCCCAGGAGTTGCAGCCTGCAAGGCAAGCAAGTTTGCTTGGCGGCCCGGTGACCAGTGGTAGGGGCACACGAGCTGCTTGCAATTCTTCTGGCTCGAGCTGCAGACGCGGGCGCCTCGGTGCCGACACGTGTTGTAGAATGCGTGGATCTTGCGCTGCTTGTCGCATGTGAGAATGATGGAGGTGTCGCCGAACTCCACGAGCTTCACGTCGCCCGGACTCGCCAGCTCCGCGACGTGGGCCGCAGCGAACCACTGCGTGCCGAAGATCCGCTCGCGCTCCGCGTGGGCGTAGGACTCGTCGGTGTAGAACGCCGGGTGGAGGCACTTGGCCTGCTCGATCGGCCCCGCCGTGTGCAGGGCGAGCTCCTGGATGGCCCGCGGAACCTATGATAGGTTGGGGGCAGGAGGAGGAGGAGGAGGAGGAGGACGAGGAGGAGGAAGACGAGGAGGAGGCGGAAGAAGAGGAGGAGGAAGAGAAGAAGGAGGAAAACGTGGGTGGCTGGGACCCAGCACTCGCGTCCGTGGGGCACGCCTTGGAGGCGCGCCTCGCCTGGGCTCGTGCTCATCCTCGCACCCCCGCGTTCGGCACCCGCCACGTCAGGGCTCCCGGGCTGGTCTGCTACGGTCGGTGGCTCTTGCCTGGCGTGTCGCGGCCGGGGGCCCTGGCGACACGGTATGCCCAGTAGGGTGGTAGCGCGTCGATCGGCTCCGCGGGGACGGAGGCTGGGGAAGGCTCGAGTCGTGGACTCTCGGAGACCCCGGCGTGGTTAGTGTGTCGCGCCGCAGCGTGTGGGGCCAGAGCTGGCGGCGCGACAATGGCAAGGGCGAGTTCCCGACTATCTCTCGGTCTCCCCAAGAAGAGCTCCGATCCAGCGAGAAGATTACTCCAGATTTCATAAGAAAGGGAGGGGGGTCTCATTTCGGGGGGGGTCTCTTCCAGGCTATCTTGGAGGGCCTGGGGGGTCTGGGGACGATGTTTTGGAGGGTTCTCCCACGGGGGAGGTCTGAAATGGCTTGTCTTGGAGGGTCCAGACCCCCTCCCTTTTATTACGACATCTGGAGTACCCAGGGGGGATCCCAGTCGAGGGCAGGGTGATCATCAGCTCACATGTAGACGTCCGCCGCCAAAATCTCCGCCGAGCCTATCCCAAGCAGCGGCTCGGCGTGCTCCGGGAGAGAAGGCCCTCCGCTGCCCCTTCCGTCCAGCACGGGGCCCTGAGAACGCTCAGAGCACACCCCGGGCACTAGTGAACCAGCCCGCTGCTTCGAGCCGCGGCCGGCCGCGGCGTCGAGCCCCCCTCACACGAGCATCAACTTTTTTTGCCTGGCGGCTCGAGGCAAAAGCTTGCTTGCTGCTCGAGGCTCGTGGCACACTGCCCTTCGCCCTCGGGGCCCGAGCGATCCCCGCCCGAGCACGCGAAGGCGAGGTCCCCGGGGAGCACCGGCCCACGCTGGGCCTGGCGGGCGGCCACGGCGTGCAGGGTGCGCGAGGCGGGTCGGGGGCCTCCTTTCCAACTGACGCGCACCGCACAGGGCTGGACCTATATAAACCTTGTTTTTCGTGCTGTTCTCGTTTCGCTGTTCGTCTTGCCCTGCCTGCTTTCCTGTACCTCCCTGCCAAAAACGACAGACAAAACACAGCCGGAGTCCAGCCAAGCAGCGTGTGGGTCCAGCCCTGGAGTAGCAGCCCCAATCTGTCGTGACCGCAGAGCCGCAGAGCGAGGGCAGCACGGAACGCCGGGGCCACGCGGGGGCAGAAAACAGGGGAACGAAAAATGGCATCAACATAACACCTCGAAGGTCAGCGCGAACTTCTGGGACCCGCGCGGGACCCCCTCTTCCCTGGCGCGCGGAGCGCGCGCGCCAGGGGCGGCGCCGGGGGCGCCGCCAGAGCGGTCCAGCGCCGATCCGAGAAACCCGCGCGGACCTCTGAATATGTTTTGCTTATGCCACTGCTCTTTCCCCAAAAGGTCGAGACCCCTTCCACGGGACCAGTCTTTCATCCCGAGTCGCTTTGTCACGCTCCCGGGGCCTGGCAAGGGCCCCTGGAGGCCCAGAATAGCGAGAAGCCTCGCGCCGTCGCGACGTTTTTGCACAACGGGTCAGGGTTTCTCGGCTGAGCTGCCCCGGGCTTCTGGACGCGGGCAGCCCCTGGGGCGCGGGGATGCGTGCCTGCCCTGCCTGCCCTGCCTCCACCCGGCCAGGGGCGGGCGCACGAGGAGGGCTGCGGCTGTGGAGGGCTGCCCGGCCGCTCTCCCTCTGCAGGGGGGAGGCTCCCTGCAGAGGCGGCCCCTTCGGTTAGGTCGGGTGTGTCCTCCTCCTCCTCCTCCTCCTCCTCCTCCTCCTCCTCCTCCTCCTCCTCCTCCTTCTCCTCCTCCTCCTCCTCCTCTTTCTCCTCCTCATCCTCCTCCAGTGCTAGAGGCGGAGTTGGGAGGAGAACCATGAAAAGTGGATGCTTTACAAAAGCATGGTCCTAAAAATAAGAGCAGCATCGTTCCCAGACTGTGTTTGGACTCTGTGTTTGCACTGGTTCCCCCTGCAGGGGGGGGGGCGTGCCCGACTGAAATCTGGAAGGCGCCCCGATCCGAACGGCGGTGCAGGCCACTTCGGCCAGTGGCCCGCGTGGCACGCGCGCGGATCCGAGGGGCACAGCAGGCCCCATGGATGAGGGGCCCGGGCGAGGCCCCATCACCACCAGTCTTTGGAGGAGGAGGAGGAGGAGGCGGAGGAGGAGCAGGGGGAGGAGGAGCCATGCACTTCTTCCGCGTCCGCGTTCCGCCTCTGCCCCGCCCCTGCTGGTCCTTTCCCTCCGCCCATCATGGGCAACAGCAGCACCACCACCATCATCAGCATCA
>CAUYUJ010015998.1:21131-41131 GCA_963575745.1 Prorocentrum cordatum | reverse complement strand
GTGTCATCATAGTGTCGTCGTCGCTGAGGGCCGTCGCCGTGTCGTCGTCGCTGCCGCCGCAGACTTCTCCGTTGTCGTCGGCCACGTGCGCCCCGCCGACGTCAACGGGCCGCTTCTGGCGGGCCGACAGACCACCCCGATCCCGACCGATCGGCGGATCGGCCTCCTCCTCCTCCTCCTTCTCCTTCTTCTCGTCCAAGGTCCTCCTCCACCTCCTCCTCCTCCACCTCCGCCTTCTCATCATCAGCAGCGTGAATCAGCATCGTCACAATCATCGTCATCATCACCAGCATCATCTTCATCATCAGCGGCATCACCATCATCATCATCATCATCAGCATCATCATCATCATCATCATAATCATCATCAGCATCCTCATCATCATCATGATCATGATCCTTATCATCATCATGATCATTATCATCATCATCAGCGTCATCGGCATCATCATCATCATCATCATCATCATCATCAGCGTCATCATCATCATCATCATCATCATCATCATCATCATCATCATCATCATCGTCATCAGCATCATCAGCGTCATCTTCATCATCAGCATCATCATCAACATCGACAGCCTCCTCCTCATCATCATGAACATCACCATCAGCAGCATCAGCATCACCATCAACATCATCGTCATCGGCATCCTCATCATCATCATCATCAACGACAGATGCATCAGCATCGTCATCGTTATCATCACCAGCATCATCAACATCAACATCGTCACCATCAGCATCACAACCCCCATCCTCACCACCATCACCAACATCATCAGCAGCATGACCATCATCATCATCCGCATCATCAGCATCACCCACATCATCGTCATCACCCTCGTCATCATCATAAGCCTCAGCGTAATAATCAGCATCCTGATCATCAGCAGCATCTGTAGTATCAGCATCATCATCACGAGCATCGTCTGCATCCTCATCACCATCACCATCACCATCACCAGCATCAGCATCATCATCATCATCATCATCATCATCATCATCATCATCAGCCGCACCAACATGATCATCATCATCAGCGTCATCACCGTCGTCGCCGTCAGCAGCACCATGACATAACCATCGTAGGCATCATCAGCACTCTCAACATCATCATGACCATACTCATCGTCATCATCAGCAGCAGCCTCATCGCCATCATCACCACCATCAGCATCATCACCAACATCATCATCAGCAGCATCGCCGTAATCATTGTCGTCATCATCACCAGCACAATCATCAACATCACCACTTCCATCACCATCGCCGCCATCATCGCCATCATCATCATCATCATCATCATCATCATCATCATCATCATCATCATCACCAGGAACATCATCATACTCGTCCTCGTCCTCGTCCTCCTTTTCTTCCAACTCCTACTCCTATTCCTACTCCCCCTCCTCCGTTTCCTCGATCTCCGATCGAGGCCCGGCAGACGGATGAGGGGCGTCTAAGCTCATCTCGGCCAACATCGTGCGCAACGGGCGCGCCGGGGGGTCCAGGTCTCAGGCCGCCTGGTGGCGGCCCGCAAGCGCTGTGGGCGCGACGACTTGGACCGAGCCGGCTTGAGCGAGATCGCAGGCGGCGGAGGAGGCCAGGGAGAGGGGAGAGGGGGAGGGAACGATTGCAGAGAGGGGGAAGACGGGGACAAAGAGAGGAGAAGAAGTAGGAAGTCGACGAGGATACGGTGGTGGATGGGAGGGAAACGAATTGGAAACAACGGGGAGTAGGGGGAGGAGGAGGGAGCGAACACAAGGCGCTCAGGATTGTAATGGCAATGCAGCAAGCCTCGGGACATGGAGACCGCCGAGGACTCTCCCACCAGAGCCTGAGGAGGTCAAGCCAGACCTGGGCTGCTGAGTTGCTCCGATACGGCTCTGCTAATGTGGGCTCACCAGAGCCTCGCCGTGTCCACGAGGGTCTTCCGGGGGCCGGGAACATGCTCCTCAACCCGTCTCCTCCTTATCTCCTCCCCTAATCCTCCTCCTCTCCTCCTCCCTCCTCCCTCCTCCACCTCCTCCTCCTCCTCCTCCTCCGCCTCTCCTCCCCCTCCCCCTCCCTCCTCCTCCTCCTCTCCTCCTCCCCTCTCCTCCTCCTCCTCCTCCTCCTCCTCCTCCGCCTCCTCCTCCTCCCTCGCCGTCGCTCGGACGCCCGTTCCCCGTGCCTTTCTCTCGTGTAGTCGTTCGCGTACGACTTTTTTTCCGCCAGAGGGACCACGCTGCTCCGCAAGAGGGTCCTCGCCGCGAACAGGCTGCACAAGGCCCGAGCGATGCAAGGCTCCGCCCCCCCCCGCCCCGAGAGAGAGGGCGCCGTCTTTCACTCTGCGATATTATTCTTATTATAACTTTCTTTCTTCATCCTCATCACTTATTATTCATATTTTTATTTCTTTTCTTCTTCTTCTTCTTCTTACTTATTCTTCTTATTCTTATTATAACCTCTTTCTTATTCTCCTCACTGATTATTATGCATTCTTTTTCTTTTCTTATTTCTCTTATACTTAGGGAGGAGGAGGAGGATGCTGAGGAGTGAGGGACGATGTAATGACGGCGCATGCGGAGGTAGGAGGGGACGGTGTTGTGAGGATGGAGGAGGGGAGTAGGAGGAGGTAGGCGGAGGGAGAGGAGAACGAGCTGCGAGCTAGCAGGAGGAGGGATGCGGAGGGGGGAGGAGGAGGAGGAGGAGGAGGAGGCGGAGGCGGTGAGGGGAGGGGGAAGGGGAGAACGCGGACCCTTTGGAGTAAAACGAGGGATGATGAGGAGTAGCAGGAAGGAGGAGGGGAGGAGGGAGGAGGAGGAGTCGGAGAGGGCGCCGAGGGCCGCGGCGGCCGAGGTCCTGCCCGCCCCGGGCCGTGCCGTCGCGCGTCTCGTAGGGCACGCGGAGCGCCCGCGCGCAGTCCCCCGAGCGGCGCACCGCCACCCTCACGGACCTGTCGGCCTCCTCGGGTGGGGGGGGCGAAGAAGAGCTTCCTCGTCCTCCTCCTCCTCCTCCTCCTCCTCATCGTTCCTCCCTTGCTTCTCCTCCTCCTCCTTCCTCCTCCTCCTCTCCTCCTGCTTCTCCTCCTCCTTTCCTCTCCTCCTCCTCCTCCTCCTCCTCCTCTCCTCCTCTGTTCTCCTTCTCTCTTCACTCCTCCTTCCTCTTCTCCTCTGTCCTCCTCCTCATCCTCTTTTTCCTCGTCCTCCCTTCTCCTCCTCTTCCTCCTCCTCCTCCTTCTCCTCCTCCTCGTCCTCTCCTCCTCCTTCTCCTCCTCCTCCTCCTCCTCATTCTGTGTTCTCCCTCCTCTTCTCCTCTGTTCCTCCTCCCTCTCCTCCTCTTCCCCCTCCTCCTCCCCCTCCTCCTCCTCCTCCTCCTCCTCCTCATCTTCGGGTCTTCTGTTTGTCCAAAAACTGCTCGCGTTCAGAGCGAAGGGCTCTCACCATGTGCCCGTCGCCATCGAGCCACGCACTCTCGCACACGCACACAGACACACACACACACATATGTATACAAGTGGCACGTGTGTGCCCAGGCACATACAAAAAATGAAGGGCGTCTGAAGCAGGAAGACACCATGACTGCAGGATCGGAGATGGAGAAGGGGGAGCTGGGGCGGCACCGCCAGGGCGTGCCTAAGAGAAGGGTAAGAGGCAGGAGGTGAACGCAGAAGAATCTAAGATCGAGGTCGCACTCGAGCGCAAGTAGGGTTGCCACACCTTGCGATGTGTGTACCAGGGCCCCCCAGGAAACCTCAGGAGGCCCGACTTGGATACCGGAAGAGGCTCCAGGAGGCCCCAGGATTGTGAGTGCTGTGTGTGTGATGTGTGCTCTGTGTTGTGCGCGCTTGCTGTGCGTTGTAGGTGTTGTGTGTGTGTTATGTTTGTCTAGCGTGTGATGTGTTGGGTGTGATGTGTGTCTCTGTGTGCGCATGTAGTTCGGAGGCCCCAGGAGGTCCCAGGAGGCCCCAGGCGGCCTCAGGAGGCCCTAGAAGACCCCAGGAGGCTCCAGGAGGCCCCAAGAGGCTCCCCTCGGGACCGTGAAAAAACGACTCAGGACGAAGAATCGGTCCTGGGGAATGGGTCGAGACTTCTGGGGACCCCGCACTGAAAAGATCACGACGTCGGATCTCTGGGACCGACCCCCACTTCCTGGGGCAACGGGGAGCAGGACCTCCTGAGTGCATTCACCGCTTCGGACGTGTGGTGTGTGTATGTGTATGTGTATGTGTATGTGTATGTGTATGCGTATGTGTATGTGCATGTGCATGTGCAGGTGCAGGTGCATGTGTATGTGTATGTGTATGTGTATGTGTATGTGTATATGCATGTGTATGTGTATGTGTATGTGTATGTGTATGTGTGTATGTGTATGTGTGTATGTGTGTATGTGTGTATGTGTGTATGTGTATGCGTGTATGTGTATATGTGTATGTGTATGTGTATGTGTATGTGTATGTGTATGTGTATGTGTATGTGTGTAGTGTGTCGTGTGTGTAAGTGTGTGTGAATGTGTGTAAGTGTGTGTAAGTGTGTGTAAGTGTGTGTAAGTGTGTGTGTAAGTGTATGTAAGTGTGTGTGTGTGTAAGTGCGTGTGTGTGTGTGTTGTGTGTTGTGTGTTGTGTGTTGTGTGTTGTGTGTGTGTCTGTGGGGGGGGGGAGGTGGGGTGTGAGATGTGGCGCAGTGGGAAGGGATGGGCGGGAGGGGCAGGACGTCAGATGTGGCGCGAGCGCACCCAGCTGCGCCCACCTCCCCTTCGCCATCTCCCCACTTCCCCTCCGCCGTCCTCTCTTCCTCCCTCGCCCCCGCCCTGCTGGTCCTGGATGACCCAGCTGCTGCTGACGAAGGTGACGACCGAGACGCCCGGCGAGCTGCCCCTGGGGCCGCGAGAAGGGCGGGCGGAGGGGAGACTTGCGAGAAGGGGGGAGGGAGGGGAGGGGAGGGGAGTGGAGGCGCGACTTGCGAGGGGGGGGGGGGGGAAGGGGAGGGGATTGAACGGGGGAGGGCAGGGGCGGGGAGGTGGAAGGAGGAAGGGCGCAAGGGGATGGGAAGGGCGGAGCGAACGTGGAGGGGACGTGAGGGGCGGGGAGGGGAGGGAAACACTGGACAGAGGCGATTGTCGCCTTTGGGTACAGTGGAGGCCAGTCCACAAGAAACCTTCCACAAGAAGCCGCACCCTGGGACCCCAGGAAGTCCATTGATTCTCGGTGTGGGAATGTCACGCTTTCAACGGCACGACCATCGAAACCCAAGTAATCAACCCAGGGCACCCTGGAGGCAAGCAGGGTGTTTCTTGGCAAGGGTTTCCATTGTAGGTTGGCGGGATGGGCGAGGAGGGAGGGACGTGGAGGGAGGGAGGGAGGGAGGAGGCCGAGGAGGGACGAGAGCAGCAGGCAGCAGGGCAGGGAGGGGGGAGGCGGCAGGAGGCGGCGAGAGGAGCCGGGGAGCACGAGAGGGCAGAGGGACGGGGCAGAGGGGCAGGGAGCGAGCTAAGCTCAGGTCGGGCATGTCCTCCTACAGGCGGGTGCTGTAAGAAAAATCTATATACATATATATATATATATATATATTAAAAAAGTCAGCAGATGGTCAAACATAGTCCAAAGAGCACGAACAATCGTCACCAGACTATTGTTTTTCTATGATACTGTATTCTTCCTCTGGAAGGACGTGCGCCCGACTTACAGCTAAGCAGTGTTTTCCGTTCTCGTGAGAGTTGCGTGCTCCCTCGTTGCCTTCGTTCGGCCCCTGCTGCCAAACGAAATCGAAACGAAACCGGCCCACGAAATCGCCAAGCACAGTTTAGCTCGAGCTCTGGAGAGGGGAGCCTTGCGGGTTGACGGGCGTCGGCGACGAGGACGCTCTGTGCTGCAGTGCTTGCGCATTCTGGCGAGAGGGTCACCGCGCGAGCGTTCCGAACGACGCCCTCGGGCCCACCCTCATTGCGTGGCATCCTCTCTGGACAAGCGCGCAGTGACTCCAGGCAGCGTTTGCGCACTCGCCAGTAGATGAACGCGCTGTCCAACATATAACACAACGAGGCCTTCTCAGTAGCGCAATCGTGGATTGCCTGTGCGACTCTTGCGCACAGGAGGCTCCACAAGTGCACATGATCGAGAACGGCACTACTCGCTACATACCATCCGGACAGACAAAGCCTCCCTTGTCGCCCGCGTGAGATTGCACTGCAACGCCAATGAGGTGATCTCGCGTGCTGCGCACACTGCCGCATGGCACCCACAAGGCAGAAGTCGTCCAGTCTTGGCAGCCCCAGGCCCGGCTGCAACGACCACCAAACGATCATGGCATGGCATGGGATGCACAGAGACATACTAATACTATGTGTCCGCCTTGGAGGCGCGCGTCCGACCCGAACATATAGTATACTCATCTTGTAGTATATCGTTTCTCGAGCGGTGTGGCCAGAAAGCGCCCGCCACGACGCATATGCTATAAGATTTCTCGATGCGCGCGTCGCCCCTGGGGGGGCGACGCACATATAGTATAAGTATGTTGGGGTGTTGCCGATGGCATTGGACTGCCTCGGCCCCGCACAGCGGGCCCTGCGCCTCTCATACAGCCATCGTGCTGCTACCACTGGGAGTGCTGAAGAGGGAACGGCACGGCGCGCTTCTCCGGCCACGGCGAGCCCCCGCCACGGACAGACTCCCGAGGAACTGATCCTCCTCCTCCTCCTCCTCCTCCTCCTCCTCCTCCTCCTCCTCCTCCTCCTCCTCCTCCTCTTCCTCCTCCTCCTCCTCCTCCTCTCCTCCTCCTCCTCCTCCTCCTCCTCCTCCTCCTCCTCCTCCTCCTGGAACAACGGGCACGGTGCCCCACAAGAAGCGTAGTCGAACGCCGACGGCGGCCGCTGTTGGGCGGGCGGCCCTCTGCCTCCGGCGGACAACGCCCACGGCGGCACCGGCCGCGAGCCCTGTTCAAAATGAAGGGCAATAGCTGTCGGCTCTGTGCCGATCGCTCGTGCCGAGTGGCCATCGGCTACACGTATTAATGAGTGACCTCGGCAAGAGGGAGCTTCGGTGCGCGGCTTTGAACGGGGGCACGCGGGGTGGCCGAACCCAGGCGCGCAAGCCGCTGCTACAGCGCCGCGCTCAGCGATCCGCGGAGCCCCCTGGGCCCGAACCAAAGCTCACCCCAGCCCAGGGTCACTCTTGCGTGGGCGAGTTCGGAAACCCTGAACCTAAAAAAGTTTTCATCTCTTGGGGGCACATCACTCACTGCCGCCACCTTCCGGCAGCCTTCCGCCGGCCTCGTTTTGCTTCATCCGACCTTCTGCCACCCTTCTGCCGCCTTCCTGGGCGGAAGAGATGACAACTCATTCTATCCTCGAAGGCAAGGCACTTTTACGCAGCAGCTCCCTCAACGGCCGCGGAAAACCACCGGTCAGCGCGAGGAGCGAAGACACCCGGGACACCCTGACGGAAAGCATCTGGCTTCTTGATGCGCGCCCCCACTTGCAGTCTGGGGAAGCCAAAAGGTACCGATACCGCTGCTCCCCCGACCTCTCCCAGGGCGCGTTCTGACCCGGATTTCGAAGCGCATCCAGCGGTGGCGACGACGGAGGCCCAGTAGGCCCAACAAGAGGGAAACAGGGGGAGGTTACAGGTATGGGTACCCTTTTCCTCCTCTGGTAGTCGATCTATCCCGACCGCCCGTGCCAAGCGGCCACTGCGCTTGCTCTGCTCGGGCGCGCGCTGGCCGAGCGGCCACTTCGATCCCTTCCATAGAGGAAGACATGTGTTTTTGTTGCTGACGTTTGCGAGTAGGCGCTTGGCGAGTAGTGGAACGCGCTCGGTGAGTTTTGCAGCACCCAGGCCGAGGAAGGGCCCCCAGAGGCCGAACAAGGCAAGTTACACCAGAGAAAACATCTAAGATCTGGATGGTTCGAAAATTAATTTGAGGGAGTTTCTGTGGAACTCACGTCATCCTCACCCCTGGCGCGAAGAGCACGAGCCCAGAGCGGCCTCCGGCACCGTTTCCGGACGGATCCGCTGGATCCGCCGACGAATCCCAAACCGGCGCCCTCGCCTGAGACATCCTCACAAAACGGGCCCCGGGGGGGATGCCCAGAGGAGCCCAGAGCGGCCTCCGGCACCGTTTCCGGACGGATCCGCTGACGAATCCCAAACCGGCGCCCTCGCCTGAGACATCCTCACAAAACGGGCCCCGTGGGGGATGCCCAGAGGAGCCCAGAGCGGCCTCCGGCACCGTTTCCGGACGGATCCGCTGGATCCGCTGGATCCGGTGACGAATCCCAAACCGGCGCCCTCGCCTGAGACATCCTCACAAAACGGGCCCCGGGGGGGATGCCCAGAGGAGCCCAGAGCGGCCTCCGGCACCGTTTCCGGACGGATCCGCTGGATCCGCTGGATCCGGTGACGAATCCCAAACCGGCGCCCTCGCCTGAGACATCCTCACAAAACGGGCCCCGGGGGGGATGCCCAGAGGAGCCCAGAGCGGCCTCCGGCACCGTTTCCGGACGGATCCGCTGGATCCGCTGGATCCGGTGACGAATCCCAAACCGGCGCCCTCGCCTGAGACATCCTCACAAAACGGGCCCCGGGGGGGATGCCCAGAGGAGCCCAGAGCGGCCTCCGGCACCGTTTCCGGACGGATCCGCTGGATCCGCTGCCGACGAATCCCAAACCGGCGCCCTCGCCTGAGACATCCTCACAAAACGGGCCCCGGGGGGGATGCCCAGAGGAGCCCAGAGCGGCCTCCGGCACCGTTTCCGGACGGATCCGCTGGATCCGCTGGATCCGGTGACGAATCCCAAACCGGCGCCCTCGCCTGAGACATCCTCACAAAACGGGCCCCGGGGGGGATGCCCAGAGGAGCCCAGAGCGGCCTCCGGCACCGTTTCCGGACGGATCCGCTGGATCCGCTGGATCCGGTGACGAATCCCAAACCGGCGCCCTCGCCTGAGACATCCTCACAAAACGGGCCCCGGGGGGGATGCCCAGAGGAGCCCAGAGCGGCCTCCGGCACCGTTTCCGGACCGCTGGATCCGCTGGATCCGCTGGATCCGGTGACGAATCCCAAACCGGCGCCCTCGCCTGAGACATCCTCACAAAACGGGCCCCGGGGGGGATGCCCAGAGGAGCCCAGAGCGGCCTCCGGCACCGTTTCCGGACGGACGACCTGACGGCATAACACGCCTGGATATGCCGACGGGGGCGAAGGAGGAGGAGGAGGGAGGAGGAGGAGGAGGAGGAGGAGGAGGAGGAGGAGGAGGAGGAGGGGGAGGGGGCAGGCGAGGGAGCCCCGGCCCTGGGGGAGGGAGGGAGCCCTGATGGGCTTCCGGCACCATGGAGAGGTCCTGTGGGGCGGCCGCCCCTTCTTCTCTCGGTCGTTTCCCTCTCGCCCAGAAGCGCGCGCCCCTTCTTCTATATATACAGAAACTCCCGATCAACCGCAGAGCGGCGGATGTTAATATGGATATTGAGATCGATTGCGAAATCGATAGTGAGATCGGTAGTGGGATCGGTAATGAGGACGATTGTAAGGTCGATCGTGAGACCGAGAGTGAAGTCGATTCAAGTACATCGATAATGAGATCGACCGTGAGATCACTCGTGCGATCTATAGTGAGATCGCTTCTGAGATCGATAATGAAATCGACAGTGAGATCGATGGTGAGATCGAGGTGGGCAATGAGATCGATGGTGGAACCGATCGATAAGAAGATCGACCAGGAACCCGGGAACCTGGGAACCCCGCCGCCCACCGAAATCGGCCCGGAGCCTGGAAACGGGAACCCCGCAACCCAGAACCGGAAAGCCGGGAACCCGGCCGCCGACCGAAATCGGCGCAGAACTTCGCCAAATCCTTGAATATCCGCTAGGACCCCTTCAGTGCAAGCACCGATTGGAGAAGAAAGCCTCCCGCCGCATTTGTTGCACGACTCGCGAGGATCCGACAGCTGCCAGGCCCAGATCATTGGATACCGATTATTGTTCGGTCGCGACCGGTAGCGACCGATCGGCACTCCACATCGGTCGCGACCGATTTTGAAGCAAATCGGTCGCGACCGATGCCGAAATCTGAAGCGAAGTCGGTAGCGACCGATCTCGCCGGTCGCGACTGGCTTTCCCAGTATCCAGTGATCAGGAGGGCCGCGGGGCACCTGGGGCCAGGGGGCACTTCTGGCAACAACCCAGCTGGGGAGGATGCAGCCGGCGCCCGCGGCCGCTCCGGGGCGCTCCAAGGAGGCTCCGAGAGCAGGGCGGGGCGCTCTGGCTCGGGTGTTCGCGACCGAGGGGGGGGGGGTCGAGCCTCGAGGAGGCGCGGACATGGACCGAGGTCCGGCACACAAAGAAGGACACATCGAAGAAGGCGGAGGAGAGGAGGAGGAAATGGAGGCGGCGGAGGAGGATGCGGAGGAGGAGGAGGAGGAGGAGGAGGAGGAGGAGGAGGAGGAGCACGAGCTCGCCGAGATCGTCCGACCGGCGTGCACCTCCGAGGCGCCCTTTTGGGCCCGGGGTGGCAGCTCCAGGGGCCGTGCAGAGGCCCCCCGTGCTGCTGCAGTCCCTTGCGGGCGGGCCAGGCGGGGGGCGGCGGCGGCGGCGGGCCGCGCGCCGTCCATGCAGTCCCTTCGGGGCCAGGCGGGGGGCGAAGGGCGGCGGGCCGCGCGCCTGGGGCCGCGCTCGCGCTGCAGCTCGGCCGCGAGGCGGCCGCGGTCGAGCTGCTCGCCCGCGGGCGGGAGCACACGGCGGCCGCCCGTGAGGCACCGCGCGGCGTGGATCCTCGCGGGATGGGGCGCCCGCCTCGCGTCGCGCCCGCATCGCGTCGTCTTCGTCGTCTTCGTCACCGTCGTCGTCGTCGTCGTCGTCACTGTCCTCGTCCTCGTCCTCGTCCTCGTCCTCGTCCTCGTCGTCGTCGTCGTCGTCGTCACTGTCCTCGTCGTCGTCCTCGTCGTCGTCGTCGTCGTCGTCGCTCGTCGTCGTCGTCGCCAACGTCGTCGCCCATCGTGCCACTGGGCGGCGCGCCTGCTTCCGACTCTGGTCTCGCGGTCTCCGCCTCTCTCTGTATCCCTCCTCCCCCCCCCTTCCCTCCGGACCTCCCTCCGTCCTTCACTTCTCCGCGTCCCCCTGCCACATCCCTCCTCCTCCCTCCCTCTCCTGCTTCGCATCGTACACACCGCTGTGGCCTGGGTGTCGGCTGGCAACGCGTGATCGCTTACACGTGTTACACGTGCCAAGGTCCGCTGCGTGACGTGAAAAACACCGACTTCGCAAGATGGATTCTGCGCCGCCCTTAGGCCTGGTTGAATGTCCCAGCCCACCACAGAAGCATCACTCGGACTGCGTCGCGAAGCTACCCTCTGGCCAAGCAGTTGCATTAAATCTGAACAACACACACCTGAGTGCCATGACCGTTCCGCTGGATATGATTCTGCAGCATCAGGAGCCTCACACGTTCTCTGTACTCACAGAGACTGGTTGAAGCCAACATCGAGAGTTCTCACGAGGCAGTCTGCTCTAGGATCTGAAGTGGTGACCAGGCAGTATCAGGAGCCTCACTCGTTCTATGTACCCAGGTAGATTGGTTGAAGCCAACATCCAGAGCTCTCACGGGGCAGTCTGCTCTGCGATGAGAAGTGGTGATCAGGCTGTCCGACGCCTGTCGTACCTCTACACATTCCGAAGTAAAGTCCCGCGCTGTGGCTCCAACACGCCCTGCGCACCATTGAGGGATGATGAAGCGTATCCGAGCAGCAAGCACGCAGACTCTCTGAATTGTCCATGGACGCCGCGAGGCCGAGAGCATCCCAGAAGTCTTAGGTCGGGCATGCCCTCCTAAAGGCGGACTTCAGACGAAATGTAAACATATAGCCAACAAACAATCAAAATGCCCAAACATAAATGAATAATCATGTTTTGACAATGTGTTTTCAACTTATGTTTCCAACATTCCTCCTGTAGAAGGACACGCCCGACTTAACGCTACGTTTTGGTTACAGGCCGCATCGGAGCCGTTCGGGCCCCCCTGGGAGCTGTCTTCGGGGCCTCCACGAAGCTTACCGCGGCCCCCTGGAGCCCAGTTCGCAGCGACGGCCGCCGTGGGGCACGCTGGGAACGCTCTCAGGGTAGTCGCACAATTCTTCGGAGCCTGTTCTGGGAGGTCGTCTTCGGAACTCCGAGAGAGAGAGAGAGAGAGGCCAGGCGGTGTTGGCGAAGCCCCTCGACCCTGCAGCCTACTGGGCCGACGGGCGCATCATGACGTCTCGTCAAGTGGGAGAAGAAAGAAGCGCAGGAGAAGGAGGAAAGCGTAGGAGGAAGGAGACGCAGGATGAGTAAGAGAAGCAGGAGAAGTAGAAGAAGGAGAGGAGACGAGGAAATGTAGGACAAGTATGATGATGAAGAAGCGTAAGAGAAAGAGGGGGATAGGAGAAGGAGGAACGGGAAGGGGGCCCATTCTGTCACAGAGGGCCTCCGCCTCTCCGAGAGCAAGAGCCGTTCTGTCACTTTGTTCCGGATTCTGGATTACGGTATTCACCCTGCTACTCTGCGGCCGAGCTGGTCCTGCTCAGTGGCCATCCGTAGCCGCCGCGAGGACGAACTATTGGCGGGCGCCGAGTGCGGAGCGTCTAAGGTTACAGGGGGGCGGCAGGCTCTGGGGAGGGCAGACTCCCAGGAGGAGGAGGAGGAGGAGGAGGAGAAGGAGGAGGAGGAGGAGGACAGGGAGGAGGAGGAGGAGGAGGAGGAGGAGGAGGAGGAGGAGGAGGAGGAGGACGGGGAGGAGGAGGCGGAGGACGAGGAGGAGGAGGAGGAGGAGGAGGAGGAGGAGGAGGAGAACGTTACGAGCTCTGACGAGCTCGACAGCATGTCTAAGAAAGGAGGAGGAAGAAGAGGAGGACGAGAAAGGGGAGGAGGAGGAGGAGGAGGAGGAGCCCAGCGTACCAGGGGAGAGGAGGAGGGGGAGGAGGAGGACGAGGAGGAGGAGGAGGAGGAGGAGGAGGAGGAGGACGGAGGAGGAGGAGGACGGAGGAGGAGGACGGAGGAGGAGGAGGCGGAGCAGGAGGATGGAGGAAGGGGCTTTGGGGGGGTCGCAGGACGAAGCGCAGACGCAAGCGCAAAGACAGGAGGATCCCGATGCGCACGCCGTCTCCTGCTGTCTGGCCTACCCGCACCGGGAGCCATACGCGGCGCGTCGGGCCGTCGGTGGGGCGCGGCAGCTTCGGTCCAGGGGTCAAAGTCCTGAGGCTCGCCTGCATCTGCGATCCGAGGGACTTCATTGAAGGGGCCCCAGGACACACAAATAAATACACACAAATAAAAATATGCCCCATATTTTCCCATATTTTCTGGGTTTCTGTCTTTCCCCCCACTGCCCATGTTTTCCCATATTTTCCTGGGAGTCGACGATTGAGTGTGTCTGTGTGTTTCTTTCCCTCCTGAGCATCTGCGATCCGAGGGACTTCGTGGGCGGCGCCTGCTACGGAGGCGATTGCTTTACTGGACACGTACGATGAGAAGCCCCACGATAAAAGATCTCTGGGGGGCGTGGGTCGGCGATCTCTGAGCTTCCCGAGGCGCCCCAATGTGCCATCGGAGAGTCAGATATGTTCATGTGGGGCACCTGCTGAAAGGCCGATGTCTCGTGCTCAGTGTTTAACGGGCGAAGAACGGTATAAAATAAACTTGTTCGCCGTCGGGGACACCTGCCCCTGGGCGGCTGGAAAATTTATACCCTTACGGTGGCACCGTAAGGGTATAAACTTTCCAGCCGCCCTGGGACAGGCGCCCCCGACAGCGAAAAAGTTTATGTTATACCGTTCTGCGCCCGTGAAAGTGTGCCTACCTGGGTACTGTCTAGCCCTCTCGGCGGCTGCTGCGGCGGACATGCCGGGAACCACGCCGAACACCCCCCGCTGACCGACGGCGCCACGGTGGCACGGCCCACCCCGCCCCCTTTTGGCGGCCAGCCGCTCCTCGCCGTCGCTCGGACGTCCGTTCCCCGTGCACGCTCCGACGTCGTGCGCTTGTGCTTCGCGAGATAAACCAAGATGCTCCTCGATGGTCCTCGCCGATCAAATTAGACCAGCGCGTTCCACCACCCGCAAAGTACCTACTCGCAGGTGGCCCAGATCCGCCATGGGGGGGTTTACGATAGATGACATCGAGGCAGATCTGCTGTCTTTCGGACGTTTGCGAGTAGGCGCTCTGCGAGTAGTGGAACGGGCTCGGTGAAAAATGCACACGTCCGAGCGATGCCGAGGCTCTGAGAGCAGCGCGCGCGTCCGGGGGTGCCGGGCTGCTGGCGGGGCGGCTCCTTGCCCTCGCCATGCTGAAGCGCTTCGGTGCGAACCTGGCTTTCTTTGGCGCCCGCAGTGCAGCGGGGGAGGCAGCGCGGGACTCGCACTAGGTCGGGCATGTCCCCCTAGAAGCAGAGTGTCAACGACAATAGTTGAGCAGGGACCGACCGTCCGGGCATTTCTACAGGCCTACCACGAAATGCTCTTCGAACCTTAAAATGCTCGAAGAACAAAAACAAGGTTCTGAGAACACAAACCCAATGAGTCAAAAGGAGACAGTCCCAGCCAGAAGTTGTCTAAGAACAATTCGTGGAGACCACACGAGGTTCTTAGAACATTTGTTGGTGGTCCTACAAGCATCCCAGGACGCTTCGCCACTGCTTGGAATAGACAAGATCCAAGCAACGCTCTAACATATGCATAATCAATCGAGAAAAAAACGTCCCCATACGGTTTGTTTGTGAAGGTTCCTCCTGTAGAGGGGCATGCCCGACTTCAGACTCGCACCGAAGGGGGCGCGACACGTCTGCGAACGCACCTGGTACTGTCTGCAGCTGGAGACGACCTCCTCTTGAACGTCATCAAAGCAGCGTCCAGGTGCACGCCCTGGGACACATTCCCGCGCATGCTGTGCAGCACGGGCGCCAACACGTGCTGTGCAGCATGGGCACCGAGAACCGCAGCATTCCCCTCAGTCGTGGGCTCTCGTGCGAGGGCGCTTGAGCACAGAGCGCGGAACATATCCAACGGTCGACCGGAGGAGAAGGGGAAGGCGGAAGAGCAGGACAAGGGGCGACATAGAAGGAGGAGAGGCAAACCGGCGGATGATGGAGGGAGGATGCAAAAGGGAGGATGCAGAACGAGGATGAACAGAAGGGAAATGGTTTCCCTTTTCCCACCACCCTCGCCTCTGGTCCCAGCTCTGGCTCCACGGCTGCTTCCAGGCTCGTCCTCGAACCTCCCATGGAGGCCCAGCCCCTGCATGCTGCAGCATCGGCTCGCACTGCGGCCACCCACGGAGGAGGGCCGAGAAGCGTGGGGAGGGAGGAGGGAGGGACGCGGCATCGCCGGTACACTCGTGCTGCCGTAGCAACGGCACAACCGTCGCCCGGCTGGGGTGCCGAGGGGAAGGGCGGGCATACATTGGCGGCGCGCACAAGAGGGCAGGGGGAGGGGGATACACTTCTTGGAAGGAGGCTGTTTCTTAGAAGGCGCCGGCCTTATATCTACAGACGAGGCGCGCGCCTTCCAAGAAGCAGGGGTGCTGCTAAGAAGCCTCCCCCCCTCCCCCTCCTCCCCACCCCCCTTGAACCCCCCTACCCTCCCATCCTCCCCCCTCCTCAGGATCTCAAGCTCCTCGCCTCCTCCCTCTCCCTCCCTCCCTCCTCCTCTCCTCCCTCCCTCCACCTCCCTCCCTACCTCCCTCCCCTCCCCCTCCATCCCTCCCTCCTCCCTCCCTCCCTCTCCTCCCTCCCTCATACCTCCGCCCCATCCCTCTCCTCCTCATCCCTACTCCATCCTCCCTCCTCCCTGCTTCCTCCATCCTCCCTCCTGCCCTCCCCCCTCTGCGCGAGGCTGAATGCAGTCAAGCTGCGACCACAAGGAGCACGGCACGAGGGGCACAGGCCCATGTTGGTCCCAAGCGCGCCCCGGGTGCACGAGGGGCGCCGGAGGAGCAAATCCCGGTAGGACCTAAGGGAGCAGCGAGCCCCTGCCGAGCCCGAGCTGCTCCTTGTTTTTAGGGGGCAACATGCGAACCCTACCCTTACCCCCCACGATTTCTGAGGGGGAGGGTGGGGTTCACTCCGTTCGGGAGGGTGGGGTTCACTCCGTTCGGCAGCTTGGCCGCACGCACCACAGCTCTAGGCTCTCCGACCCCCATGGCCCCCCGAGGCAGTACGGGGGCTCCTCCTCCTCCTCCTCCTCCTCCACCTCCTTCTCCTCCGTCTCCTCCTCCTCCTTTTCCACCTCCTCGAGGGCCTGTCTCACGAGTCCATCGCCTTCGGGGCGGGGGATCTCCTCCCGACAGCAGCGACACGAACTGGGCAATGAGCGCGGACCCGGCCCGAGCCAGTGAGGCGGAAGAGGGGCGCCCACACGCGAATGGAGGCCCATTCAGGAGCGAGGCGAAGTGGCAATAGGAAACCGCCGCACGTTTTGCCGTCGGCGGCGAGGCAGAGGCAGTCCGCACCAGCGTGAGGCGCATCGGGGCGAGAGCCCGCGCGCGCGCGGCGGGCGCGGCGCGAGGAGAGGCCGCGGCCTCCCTGCAGGAAAGCCTGGCACTCCTGCAGGCAAGTCTTCAGTCAGGTTCGGGCGTTGGTAGAGCTGGGTTTAGAGGAACCTGGTTTGTAATCTGTACCAGGGGCGCCCCCCCGTCCCATGTCCACTAACCGGAACTGCCGCCACCCGGAAAAAACACCAGCTGTGGCAAACCTGGTTTCGTGATTCTGGCCAATTCGAAGGCTCCGGGGCCCTACCACTAGCCGGGTCCCCTTTCCCGGGGTCCTGGCCATACCCGACAGGTGTTGAGGAGAAACGGGGGGAACTCAGACCTCCGAGATCCTGAGTTGATCCATGCGCAAGTCCTGGAACTCTCTCGAGGCGGAGACCGTTTTTTTTGGTTCTGGATGGCTGCGGCTGGCATTCAGGGGGTCCGAGAACGGCCCTTGGAGGTTTTAAGAACTGGAGCATGATTTGTCTGCGTTGTGTTCTGGGGAGGGGACTGAGACATGTGTGCCCCCCCCCGAGCGGGGATGCCATCAGTGGTGGAAAAGGGCATCAGAGCCCCATACCTGCGACTCCGAGAACCTCAGAAAGTGATTCTCTCCTGGCGTGTGTGCACGGGAACGCGCGTGGGATACATTGAAGAACAGAAGGAAGGCGCGCGGAGGAAAATGAGGAGAACGAGGAGGAGGAAAGGGGGAGGAGGCGCGAGGGACCGATCTGGAAACCAATGGAGGGCGCAAAACGGGAGGAGGAGGAGGAGGAGGAGGAGCAGGAGGAGGAGGAGGAGGAGAAGGAGGAGGGAGGAGGAGGACAAGGAGGAGGAGGAGGAGGAGGAGGAGGAGGAGGGAGGAGGAGGAGGAGGAGGAGGAGGAGGAGGAGGAGGGAGGGGATGGGGAAGAACAGGACGAAGAGGAGCGGGGGAGAGAGAGGGGGGGGACCCACGATCGAGGATGGAGGCCTCTGGTCTTTGGACGCTTCGGGGCCTCTGGGGCGCCCTTTCGCCGTGGCGGGATCCGCCTCGGGAGGAGGGGGGCCGGTCAGGGACATGGAGGGGGGGCGGAGCGAGGGACGAGAGAGGAGAGTGGGCAAGCTGGGTGCGCTCGCGTCATACCTGACGTCCTACCCATCCATCCCTTCCCTTACCATGGCGTAGATCCCCTTTCTGCTCGCACAAACGGATGTCGCAGCATGGCATAGCATTGCATGGCACAGCATGGTGTTGAAGATCAACGCGTAGCATGACATAGCATGGCGTGGCGACGCCCCAAAGTGGGAAGGAAGGGGCTTCTGCGGCCCCAGAAATCAACGAATCGGCACTGGATGTGTAATCACTTCCGATGGTTTTTACGGAAGGCCTTTTCTATATGTTAGTGCCTACTTGGAAGGACCGCAGAATACAGTGTCATGGCACTAGAAATGAGGACGCCAACGCTGCAGCGGGAGCACGGTTCGGGACGAGCGAAAGCGCGAAAATGAGGCCAGCGCCGCAGCGGGAGCACGATTCGGAACGAGCGGAAGCGCGGAAGTGAGGCCAGAGCTGCACAGGGAGCACGATTCGGAACGAGCGGAAGCCCGAAAATGAGAGGCCAGCGCTTCAGCTGGAACAGGATTTTGAAAAGAAGAACAGTTCCGGGAATCCCGTGAAAAAGCTGCACGCGGAGGGAGGCCGCATACCTTCCGGACGTCATCATGGGAGAGAGGAGAGTAGCATTCAGGTTGTGCAAATGGAGAGGAGGAGGAGGAGGAGGAAACGGAGGAGGAATGAGGAGGAGGTGGTCGCGCGTCAGTCGGCGTGGGAGTGGTCGCCCGCGGCGGCGGCCACGAGCCGGGCCGCCCTCGCGAGGTCGAAGCCCTCCGCGGCATCGGCCCTGCACCGCTCGTACGCCTCGAGCACCGCGGCCCTGGAGACGAGCTTGGCCGCGGCCTCGGCCCTGTAGCGCGCCGCAGCGCCGCCCGACATCATGTCGAGCTTCCCGAGGACCTCGCCATGAAACGCACCCGTGCCGAATCCACGTCGGACGCGTGGAGCCCGTGTGGAATCCGTGCCACATCCACGTCACATTCACGTCGAGCTCGCGTCGAACCACCGTCGGAGAGCAAGGGGATCCTGCCGCTCGCAAGGCCCGAAAGAGAGACCCGAAGGGAACAGGTCTCGGACCCCCGTCATCGTGCGACTACTGGCGTTAGGTCGGGCATGTCCCCCTAAAGGCGGACTGTGGGCGCACAATGAAAAAATGCCAAACAAATATTCAAACATATTCGAACATAGAAAAAGATCGTCCCCAGACTATGCTTTGACTTCAGTGTCGTCGATGGGAGCCCTGTTTTCCAGGCCGCCAAAAAATCAAAGACATCGAAAACATGCTCCCAGATATTAGAAACATAATCGAAAAATCGTCCCCAGAATATGTCTGGACTATTGTTGAGTACTCCTCATGTAGAGGGACACGCTCGACTTCAGAGTCGCCGAACGGGAGCCCTGTTTTCCAAGCCGCCAAAAAATCTAATACACCAAACTAATGTTCTCAAACATTGGGAACATCATCGAAAAATCGTCCCCAGGCTATGTTTTGACGATTTTTGTTCCCATCCATCCTGTGGTATCCGGTCCTCGTTTTGAAAAGACAGCGCCCCGCGTTCCTCACTCCTTCCTCCTCCCCGTCCTCCCTCCTCCCTCCTCCCCTTCCTCCTTCCTCCCTGCGCTTCGCCCGCCCAATACAGCTCTTCGCGGCCCCAAGGAAGCTCCGCCGAAGGCCCCACTGGGACCGCCCGCGTGCGTCCAACACACCAAATTTTGTATTGTCACCCACCCAGTACAACGCTTCGTGGCCCCATAGGGAGCTCCACCGAAGCCCCCAAAGTCCGCGCGCGCCCCGAAACATCCAATTTTGCATTTTCACCCACCCAGTACAGCGTTTCGTGGCCCCATAGGGAGCTTCGCCGAAGGCCCCACTGGGACCGTTCGCGTGCGTCCCGAAAACCCAACCTGGCATTTTCGCCCACCACGTACAGCGCTTCGTGGCCCCATAAGGAGCTCCACCGAAGCCCCCACTGGGAGTTCGCGCGCGTCCAAAAACCACCCAATCTGGCATTTTCACTCACCCAGTACACCAGTTCGTGGCCCCATAGGGAGCTCCACCGAAGGCCCCAAAGGGACCGCCCGCATGCGTCCAACACACCAAATTTTACTGTTTCACCAACCCAGTACATCGTTTCGTGGCCCCATCGGGAGCTCCACGGAAGGCCCCAAAGGGACCGTCCGCGCGCGCCCCGAATCATCCAATTTTGCACTTTCACCCACCCAGTACAGCGCTTCGTGGCCCCATAAGATGCTTGCCGAAGCCCCCAGCGGGACACTCCGCGCGCGCTCCGAAACACCCAATTTTGCTTTTTTCACCCACCCAGTACATCGCTTCGTGGCCCCATAGGGAGCTGCACCGAAGCCCCCAGCGGGACACTCCGCGCGCGCTCCGAAACCACCAAATCTGGCATTTTCACTAACCCAATACACC
>CAUYUJ010015998.1:0-21031 GCA_963575745.1 Prorocentrum cordatum | reverse complement strand
CCTCCTCCTCCTGCTGCCGCTCCTCCTCCCCCTTCTGCTCCTCGTCGCCATGCCCCCCTCACCCACCTGCCCATGCAGCTCGCTGCTCCCCTCGACCTCCGCCCTCCGCACCCTCCCCGCGGCAGGGTGCGCCGCGCGGCGGCGGCCGCCGCCGCGGCCGCCGCGGCGGCACCCCTGCGGCGCGGCGGGCTCGGCAGGCGGAGGCCACATGGCTCGTTGCGTTCGGGGGGGGGGGGGGGAGAACTGCGCAGCCGTTGGTGTGGGAACGTCACGCTCTCCACCGCAGAAGCATCGAAGCCCAAGAAGCACAGGGCACCCTTGAGGCGAGCGGGGTGCTTCTTGGCACGGGTCTCCACTGTGAGCCCCTGTGCGCGCCGCCACGGGGTGCCACAAGAGAGCTCGGGCTGGTGAAGCTCCTGGGCCGCGGCGCGGCGGGGCACCGACGCCGCTGCTCCGCGGACCTCTCCCAGGGTGCGTTCTGCTCAGCGCTTCCAGGCGAGCCCAGCCGTGGCGACGAGGGAAGTGAGCAACCAAAAAGGAACCCCTGACCCTTTGGGAAGGGGGCCTAAGTTGGGAGGGCCAACAAAAACATTAGGGATAAGGGGCTCTCTTCTGCAGATGCATCGAACCAAGCCGCCAAGATCTACGATCCCTGATGCAAAGACGGGGGCCTCAGTGAGGTTACGTCTTCATTGGGTTATTAGGGTCAGGGCTTCTTTCATTCTCGATGAGGAAGGGTGGCGGCATCCGGATCTCTTCCTCCTCTGATCCCGCGTGGCGAGTCGCCGGCAGGGGCGCGGCCGTAGAGCGCCCACTCCTTGCCCAGCCGGTCGAAGAGCGGGCAGTCCACCCGCGAGAGGCCCCGCTCGGCCAGGTGCGCCCGGAGGCCCTCGGCCTGGGACGCAATCTCCCGCACCTCGCAGCCGTCCAGCGTCGCGCCGCCGCCGCCCTGCGGCCTTCTCGGCACGAGGTCCGGGTCGGGCGAAACGTAGATGCGAGCAGAGGGGGGTTAGGGCGAAGTCGGGCGCGTCCCCCTACCCAAGAAATATTCCCAAAGGGTCCAAAAATACTTTAAAAAAACAGCCCCCAGCCTATTTTTTGACTGTTTTGGAAGATTCCTCCTGTAGAGGGACAGGCCCGACTGAAGGTTAGGGGGGGGGGGGGAATGCTTCTCGGAAGGAGGCCGCCTCCGAGGAGGCGCGGGCCCTGCCTCTGCGGGGAAGGCCCGCGCCGCCCAGGCAGAGCGGGGCGCTTCCGAGACGCATCTCTTCCCCCCCCCTCCCCCAATGATGGCCTCCCCCTCTCCTGCGCGTGGCCGAGGAGTCGGAGGAGGAGGAGGAGGAGGAGGAGGAGGAGGAGGAGGAGGAGGAGGAGGGGAGGCCAAGAGTCAGTCTTCCCCCGCCTCCCCCAGTGATTGCCCCCCCTCTCCTGCGCGTGGCCGAGGAGTCGGAGAGAAGGAGGAGGAGGGGAGGCCAAGAGTCAGGAGTAGGCCTGAAGGGAGGTGGCAGGAGAGGGCTTCAGGATGCGACGATGATGTGCAGTCGCCTCACTTCGATTTCTTTTGACCTAGTGGCGTGTAGATAGTTGGCACACGTGCAGCACGGAATCACCCTGCCAGCAGGTGCTCCACGGACCTGCTTCGTCCCCCGGTGGCCCCTGGGGCCCAGACACAGCGGCCCCGGGGCGCCCTGCGGGGCCCCCGCGAGGGATCGACGACGAGAGTGCCCCAAGAGATGGCTTCCAGCGACGACTTCCGATCGGACCTGCCTGCTGCAGCAGCCGTGGGGGGGGGAGCGCACCAAGCGCACGCAGCCGATGTTCCAAGCGCCTCCCGGCGCCAACGCATCGAGGAGGGCGCCCGGCGGCGGCGTCGGAACCGGCCGCACGCGGCAGGGTTCTGAACCCCATGCTGCAGGGGCCCAGGGACACACACACACACACACACGAACAGACACGAATCCCAAGATCCCCGTGCAAAGTCACATGTCTCTGGGTGCTTGTCGTCCGCTCCGCTCCTGCGCTTATTTGTGCCTGTGTCTTTCCCTCCTGAACCATTCTTCTCAACACTTCCGCATCCTGCCAGTGCAGAGCCATGAGCTCAGACTCGTCGGGAGCGAAGTTGCTGATCTTTGGACTTTAGAGATAAAGCATCCTCCCCCGTTCGTCCGACCCGAGATGTACACGACCGAGAAGGTCAGCGAGGGGCTCTCCAGCAGCGAGATGCCGTAGACGTGTTCCAGCAGCTTGCCCGAGAGCCCGAACAGGCCAGTCCACACGGCGGCCGTCCAGGGCGACGCCCTCCCAACGACCACGGCGGCGAGGAACACCGCGAGGCAGAGCTGGCCGGGCCCCGCGAAGGGGGCCATCCCGGACAGCGCATGGGGTGGGGGTGGGGGGGGGCTTCGGGCCGAGTGGGCTACGGAGGGGAGGGGATCCCTCGTCCCTCATATTCCTCCTCCGCCTCATCCTGGGTATCCTCCTGCTCCTCCTTATCCCGTCTCTTCTCATTCATATGTTGTTGTTGTTGCTCCTCCTCCTCCTCCTCCTCCTCCTCCTCCTCCTCCTCCTCCTCCTCCTCCTCCTCCTCTTTTTCCTTCTCCTCCTTCGCCCCGTCATCCTGCCAATTCCGCCTCTACCTCCCTCCCCTCCGTCCGCTTGCGAGCTTCCTGGGCCAACTTGGGAGCGGCCCTGCCCAGAGGAGCCGGAAAGCACATGGTCGTGCGTTATCATCTTCGGCCAGCGGCACGGCAGCATGCACGGCGTCCCCGCAGGCAGCGCAGGTAGCAGTGTGGGCTCCGTGGCGAGGCCTCTCTAACATTGTCTTGCAGAGAGGCGTGTGAGGAGGTCCTCTCGACGGCCAGCGCGTCACCAGGATCCCAGCACATGACCGGCCCGCAGCAGTCGCAGGGGGGGGAGGAGGAGGAGGAGGGGGGAGAGGGACGGGGGGGGAGGGGGGGGGAGGAGGAGGAGGAGGTGGAGGAGGAGGAGGGAGGAGGAGGAGGAGGAGGAGGTGGAGGAGGAGGGGGGAGGAGGAGGAGGAGGAGGAGGAGGAGGAGGAGGAAGAGGAGGAGGAGGGAGGAGGGGGAAGGAGGAGAGGAGGAGGAGGAGGAGGAGGAGAGGAGGAGGAGGAGGAGGAGAGGAGGAGGAGGAGCAGGAGGAGAGGGGAGGAGCAGGAGGAAGGAGGAGGGAACAGGAACAGGAGGACGAGCATGCTGAAGGCAGCCGCCGCGCCCGAGGAGCACAGCGTCTCCGGCCGTGGGGAAGGCGGGGGCCCAAGACCCGTGGCGGGCGCGCGTGCAGCCGCGCGTCGCCCATCCGCAGGACGCTGTGGTGCGTGCACCAGCGTGTGGAAGAGCAGACAGGCAGGGGCAGAAGCTGGCACTGCGCAGCGGCACCTCGTGGCAGTGTCGTACCGGCTGCACCGCAGGGGTCAGCTCGTGCGTGAAGGGCGAGCAGGGGAAGTTCCCTCAACCACAATGCAGGGAGCAGCTCGTGCGAGAAGGCAGGCAGAGGCAGCAGCTGGAACTGCGAAAGGACGATCGTGGGAGAGGGCTACCAGCTACATGCAGGGATCCGCTCGTGCGAGAAGGAATGCAGTGGCAGCAGGCGCTGTTAGAGTGACCCGTTGGAACACGATCATCCGCAATGCGTAGACAACTTTATGTTGCAGGGATCAGCGCGTGCGGTAACGCAGGCAGTGGCAGTGGGCGCTGCCCGCGCTAAAGGAGCTCGTGGGAGAGCATCGTCAGACACAGTGCGGGAGGGGGCAGAGCTCGTGGCAGTGCCAGACTACGGCAACTGCACGGAGGAAGCTCGTGGCAGCCGCGCCCCTGCGAGAAGGACGAGCGTGGGAAAAGGGATCGGTTCATGCGAGCAGGCAGGGCATTGAAACAGCTGGCCCTGTGAAAGGGCAACCGTGGGCGAGGAACCACAACTACGTGTAGGACCAGCCCGTGTGAAATCAAGCAATCGCATCAGGCTCTCAGTGCCGAAGGGGCCCGGGAGCGATAATGAGCTTCTACGGAGGGATCAGCTCGTGCGAGAAGGCAGGCAGTAGCAGCACGCTGTCGGTGCACCTCCTCCTCCTCCTCCTCCTCCTCCTCCTCCTCCTCCTCTTCCGCCTCCTGCTCCTCCTCCTCCTCCTCCTCCTCCTCCTGCTCCTCACCCATCTCTGTCCCACTCCCCTTCCCTCCCCCTGGACCTCCTCCTTTCCCCTCCTATTACTGCCGTTGTTTCGTTCTCTATGCTCCTCCCTCACCATCCCGTCTCGTCCTCCTCCTCCTCCTCCTCCTCCACCTTCCTCTGCATCCCCCCATTACCTTGTATACGGCATGACTCCTCCCTGCCGCGCCACGAGGCGTATCGGTAGGACGGACAGACCTCTGGCCAGGGACGCCCTACAGCTACAAGAATGGAGGGCGGTTCCTTCGTCCAAGATCGTGCAACCAGTATAATCTCTAGCACGCGTGGACTCCACACGGTGCTCTGTTGCCATCTGTATGGGGTTGTCTAGGTGGTGAAATCAATGTGGTACAATCCAGGTGGTGCAACCCATGTGGTGCAATCTATGCGGTGCAAAGCAACGCTAAGCAGCACACAACAATGCAAAGGCACGCACAGCAGTGTACATTGCAACGCAACACAGCGCATGCACAACACTGCACATCACTACAACACCACGCAAAGCAACGCACAACAACACAACGCGAAGCACTGCCAAGCAAGATACACAGACATGCAACGCAATGCGATGCCATACAAGGAACTGCACATCAATGCGAGGCAATGCAACGCAATGCAACGCAACGCAATGCAACTCAATGCTAAGTAATGTAGCGCAATGCATGCGAACCAATGCAAAGCAACGCAAGCGAAAACAACGCAACCGCAATGACAACCAATGTAAATCAACTCAGGCCAACACACAGAAACCAATGCATATAAAACGAATGCATTTCAACGCACCGCAAAGCAATGCAACCTAATACAGGCCCAGGCGGCGACGGGGCAGCAACGGCGACCACATAGCCGCCAGACCGACGGTGAGGCCCAGAAGACGGGGCGGCGACGGCGACCGCATGGCCACCAGGCCGACGGGCAGGCCCAAACACGGGCAGCGACGAGGCGGCGACGGCGACCACATAGCCACCAGACCGACGGGCAGGCCCAGCGCCTTCCAAAAGAAATGAGAACCCCTCAATACAAGCACTGCCTGGGGAACACGGGGGGCGGACCATTTCAAGACGGGAGCTCACACCTCAGCGACGGCAGATCCAAGGATGGAGGCGGATATGTTTAAACAGCGAGCTCTAGCTTCGCAGCGTGAAACGCACCAGATGGCACCAACCGTACAGCGCCGCCAATGGGTAGGAGAGCCCAGCATCAAATCGACGAGTCGGATCGGCAATCGAAATGCATCCGATCCGAGGAAATCAGTAGCCGAGTCAAGAAACATCAAATCTGCGACAATCGGCAAACAACCAAGGCTCCATTGAGACATCGGAGCCCGAATCGGAATCCGAAGCCGAATCGAATCAGAATCGAAAGTCGTCGAACTTGGAGTGTGAATCGGACAGTGGGAATCGAGAAGAGCCTTGGCCTCGGGGCACCAAAGCATTAACGAGAACACCGCAGCTCTCAAGGCACCGTGAGGGCACCAGCCATGTGGCACCACGAAGAGTGCATCAAGGCGAGAACGATGCACCGCAACCATTCTATACAGAGTATTGGCGACAGAGGATAAGACAGAGCTAGGACGAGGATATCATCGGGTGGGGATGAATCGAGAATATCTTGGACCTGGCGGTTCTGGAGGAAGTATTGGGAGCCGCGGCCTTCTCAGGGAGGATGAGGAGGAGGAGGGGAAGGAGGATGAGGGGGAGGAGGAGGAGGAGGAGGAGGAGGAGAAGGTGGAGGAGGAGGAGGGAGGCAGAGGAGGAGGAGGAGGAGGAGGAGGAGGAAGGAGGAGGAGGAGGAGGAGGAGGAGGGAGGGGAGGGGCTGAGGACGAGGAGGAGGAGGAGGAGGAGGGGAGGAGGAGGAGGAGGAGGAGGAGGAGGGAGGAGGAGGAGGGGAGGAGGAGGAGGAAGGAGGAGGAGGAAGAGGAGTAGGAGATAGCAGGGGGTGGAGAGGAGGAGGAGGAGGAGGAGGAGGAGGAGGAGGAAGGTGGGAGGGAGGAGGAGGGGAGGAGGACGAGGAGAGGAGGATGAGGAGGAGGAAGAGGAGGAGGAGGAGGAGGAGGAAGAGGAGGAGCAGGGGTGAGGATGGGGAGGAGGAGGAGGAGGAGGAGGAGGAGGAGGAGGAGGAGGAGGAGGAGGAGGAGGAGGAGGAGGAGGAGGAGGAGGAGGGGGTGCCCGAGAGGAGCCAGCGGCAGAGCGCCACACAGCGGGCGTCGGGGCAAGAACGAGAACCCGCGACCGCTTGATACGGTCGGACCTGCGCCAGAAGAGCACCCCTCGGGAGCACGAGGTCCTCTGTCGGCCAGAGCACACAGAACATGTAAAGGGGCACCCTCCCCAGCACAGGGCAGTTTTTAATACAGTGTTTTGTTTAATATAGGATTTTTCAACGATTAATGTATGACGTGTATGAATACTTGTATGCATGCACCCATCGTTGTTTTTAGTACTCAATCCCTGCAATTATTCTACACGATCCGCACGCGGAGCCTGTATACAAAAACGGCACCGCATGCACACGAGCAGCAGTCGACACACGGAGAACACTGGGGCACCCTCCCAGAACCGACCTCGATCTCATGCGTCGGTCAGACGGTGCATCCAGAGCACACCAGCCACGGAGCACCTCTCAGGGGGCACGAGGGCAAGAACGCGAACCGCTGCTGGCAATATAGAGAGCACCACCCATGGGACGCCAGAGCCATACCGAGATGTCGCGCCGATCATCCATGATCCAAGCGAGACCCCCCTTATTGCGAGCACTGGTTGGGGAAAACATGTCATCCCACCACCTCATCATCCTCATCATCCTCGTTCCGCCCCCTCCCCTCATCCCCTTCACCCCCCCTTTATCCCTCTTATCTTCACCGTTCTCATCAATATCCTCCTCGTCGTCCTCATCATCCTCCTGCTCCTCCTCCTCCTTCCCCTCCTTCTCCTCCTACTCCTACTCCTAGTCCTCCTCCTCCTCCTCCTCCTCCTTCTCGAACTCCGCATGTTCTTCGTCATCCTCCTCCCCCTCCCTCCCCCCACACTTCACGTCCTCCTTCCTGCCAGAACTCTCCCGTCCCCGCAGGCTGGCAAGGGGGAGGGGCTGGGCACTCGTGCTCCAGCAGCGGCAGCATGTGCACGTCGGCGGGTGCCCCGTACTTCTGCCTGCGGTCAATCGCGGCTCGTCCAGGCGGGGGGCAGGGGGGAATGGCGGAGGAGGGATATGGGAGACGGAAATGAGACGACCATGTATACAGGTGCACGTCGTTCCTCATCTTCCCCTCCTCCTCCTCCTCTTTCTCCTGCAAAGCTGCCCTCCTCCGAGAGGGGTAAGGAGGGAGGGGAGAGGGCGCGGACGCCTCAAGACAGCGCAGCTCGATGAGCCGCGAGTGCGCGGGCTGCCGTCACATGCCGTGCAGTCGAAAAGCAATGCGACGCTGGAAGCGTGCGTGGATGAGTTCGGGATCCGACGACCGGGGAAGAGGACGGGCAGGGAGGATGCAGGAGAGGTACAACAGACACACATACACACACACACACACACACACACACACACACGGCAAGACGTCTTGCTGAAAGACATGCCGATGAAGGTCGACCCTTCGGGGGGTCCTGACGTGCCCCAGGGCTCCCGTGGGTCCCTGGGGCCATCGGGGGATCCGAAGCTCCATCGGGGGATCCGAAGCTCCCACGGAGCACTCGCCGGCTGGCGGATGTCGCAGCTGGTGCGCCTGCAGTATAGGAGGCGGGCCCGGCATGTGTAGGGCATGGCTCGAGCTTCTGAGGATGGGGGGGGAGCAGAAGCTCCCACGGAGCACTCGCCGGCAGGCGGATGTCGTGGCTGATGCGCCCGCAGTGGGAGGCGGGCCCGACGTGTGTAGGGCATGGCTCGAGCTGCTTTTGGGGGGGGGGGGGGGGGGGGGGAGGGGGGGGGGGCTCCAGGAGCGCCCCGTTCACGCCTGGACGGGGCCACAGCGGGCCCCCCCGGGGAAGTCCAGGGTGGGCCATCTGCGAGGAGGGACGGGCGGGACGCGCAGGGCAGGGGAGGAGGGAGGAGGAGGAGGAGGAGGAGGAGGGGAGGAGGAGGAGAAGGAGGAGGAGGAGGAGGAGGAGGAGAGAGAAGAGGAGAGGAGGAGGAGGGGGGAGGAGAAAAGGAGGGTGGGGGGAGGAAAGGAGGAGGGGGGGAAAGGACGAGGAGGAGGAGGAGGGGAGGAGGAGAGAGGAGGAGCGGAGATGACGGAGGAAAGGACGAGGAGGAGGAGGAGGAGGAACGGAGGGTGAGGGGGATGAAAGGAGAAGGGGAGGAAAGGAGCGGGAGGAGGAGGAGGAGGAGAAAGGGGGATGCGGGGGGAAGATGGAGAGAGGATGAAGAGAAGAAGAGCAGGCGGAACAGGGCGGGGGAGGGACGACGGAGGAGGAGGAAAAGGGAAGACAAACGAGGTGGGGGAGGATACGGGGAGGACGGGGCGCAGGAGGAGGAGAGATGAGAAGAGGAGGCAGGATGAGGGGGAGGAACATGAGGGGCGGGTGTATGTGAACATACTTGTTTGTTGATTCGGTGGATCTGGGAGGGGGGTCTCTGAGAAACAGATGTACGTGAGAGGGCACAGTCAAAGTGGACGGGGCTAGATGCGTGAGGGAATCCCGTGGGGAGGAGTGCTAGGGCGGAACAGGTGAGCAAACAAGAAACATAACGTAGTAGCCGCACAGAAGTCAACCTGAGGGAGAGGCTGTCCAGGGCTTGAGAACTAGCAGCCAAGACATCCGACCACCGAAGGAAAACATACGCAATTACATGCATTTCTAGATACACATGTATACACACATACATACATACATATACACATTTACACTTATACAGAGATACAGATCTACAGCTGCACAGAGAGAAAGGAAAGCGAGAGAGAGAGAGAGAGAGACATAGACGCAAGACAAAGGTACTACAAGCATGCGCGCTTAGCGCGGATATGTTCAAGCGAGGCACGAGCATAGGGTCTGTGCTGAAACCGTGGAGCTGGTTAGGGACGTTACAGGATAAACTGTGATTGACTGAGAACGAGCAATCAGGAGGAATGCTGGCATAGAGAAGACACTAAGGGGAAGGGCGAGGGGGAGCTTCAACGGCGAACGAAGAGGAGGAACGAGGGACATGGGAGTGAAGCGTGATGGCTGTGGGTAGGAGGGCTCAAGAGTGAGGGAGAACGCATGATAGGACGGGCGACGAAGGATACAGCACATGGAGCAAGATGTAGCACCAAAACGTCGGAGAGAACGGTCTCCCGCCCAAAGGGGCAGACGCCTCATCGTGTTCGGTTAGCGGCCACGCCTGACGCCAGATGATCATCGCTTCAGTGCAGCGCTGCTGATGTGCTCTGGATCTGCACACTTGAAGCTTCCAGACCGTGGCGCGACACACCTACTCAGCCGAACAGACGTGCCTCGGCATTGAGACAAGCACTCATATGACGACAAACTGTACAACCCTGCATAAAACCCATGGGATCCCAAAAAGGCTCGTAGTGCCTCTTCGCATCCTCCTTCTCTTGCGTACACTTGTCTTCTCGAGTGCAAGGCTTCGCCCTGTCTTTTCCAGGTCGGCCTCGGCGATGGCCATCCCGCCGCGACGGGCGACGCGGGCCCGTAATTCTGTGTTAGTCTTCTGCCGCTGCACGCTGCAGCGCCCAGGGAGGTAAATATTAGAAGGCGTCTCTGTGCTCATGCAACGGTAGGCTTCCTACGGCTTGCCGACCAATTGAATCTGCGACTGAGGTGATGAGCATGAGGCCATCGCAGGGCGACAGAAGGGGCTTCTACCAACCGTGGGGATGGAGTCCGGCTCGGATGTGGATCCTCACCTGGACGACGAACAGAAACGGTTCTTACGCGAGATGGCGTAGCGACCTTACGCGGCAGCTTACGCGGGCCCCCCGCGCGACACGATGCGCTGGGGATGAGGGCTTTCACGCGCGACCATGCGCGGAACGCTTGCGCGTCGATGTCGATGAAGACGACCGCGTTGTTCTGCGTTGCTCACCTGTCAGCTCAAGGGGCAACGTCGCAGCCATGAGAGGTACGGCAGGTGCGTGCCGTGGCGACCCCAGGGCCCAGCGCTGATCTCTCACGACGCGTGGATCGTTCAACCTTGAGAACGGTTGGCGGCTGGTCGATCGCCGAATAGTCTCAAGATCGCCGACTCTGGGCCATGGCAACGTTCAACCTTGAACGCCCGCGCTGGGGTCCTCGCCGTGTCGGCACGACGCGAAGCCACCACAGGCAGGTGGGCCGGGGGGGGCACCAAAGCCGGCAAGGGGCACGGTGCGGGCTCCCCGCCTCACGAGCATCAGCATCTCGTCGATCTCCGCCCTGCGGGCCGGACGGCGCAGGCGAGCCCGCCTCGAACGTACCCCTGCCCCCAAGATCGGCAAGCCCAGGGCGATGGCAGTGCAACCGTCGGGACGTGCCCTCGGAAGCCGAGGCAGGGGTGCTGCCAGACACAGGGATAGGGATGTGCTTCGGGCTCGTCACAGACGGGGCAGCGTTCTACCAGGGCGCAGCTCTGTGGTGGGCGCACGTGGGCCGCTCGCAGCAGAGCGCGGCGGGAGGCATGGCGCACGAGCTCTTGATGAGGCCTCGCGCCGGGGGCCCCGTCGGGCGAGGCCACGCCGGAGCTCAGACGTCTGGACGCACTGGCGGCACGCACGAGCCTCAGGCAGCGGCAGCTGGCAGCTGGAAACCGAGCGCGGCCTCCCCGCGGCGTGCAAAGGCCGAGGACGGAGGGCTCGGCAAGCGACACGCACTCGCTGCGCACGCTGACCTCTGCTCTGCCTCTGCTCATCACCCCAGACCGCGCCGAAACTGCTGCGGCGCCTTCGTTCTTACCAACATGCCGTTGGCGCGCTGGGGCATGCTGGGAGGCTGGGCGGTCCCCAGAAGTCTTCCACAGCCGGCCCTTCCCCCGCCGCGCGCACCGGCCCCCCGCGAACGCTGCCCCCTTCTGCTGCTTCCCGGCGCCCCCCTGGGCCGGCTCTCTGGACTGGGCGACGACGGCCAAGATCCCGGGGGACGTAGAGGTGGGGCTGGGACAGAGGTGGGGTTGGCAGGAACACCGCCCCAGACGGATCCTGGACGACAGAAATGTGAGCATACAGCTGGGGCTGTTCCCTAACCCTACCATGGGATAACCCCCAACGCCCAAAATATGCTCAAACACGTGGCCGGTTCCGGAAGCCCTGAGCCCGACAATGCTGCCACCTCTTTAGGGGAGCACGTCCTGCTTCCGCCGGCTTCCGAGGCCGAAGGCTGGCCTCGTCTTACCTTCGCGGGCGTCCGCCGCCCTTCCGCCGCCTTCCGCCGGGGAAGGGATGAGACCTCCTCCGGTCCTCGATGGCGGGAGCCTTTCCTGGAGCGCGCCACGTCCCCGCGAGGCCCCAATGGGCCCCCGAGAGACGCCCCCAAAGAGACCACCGGCAAGGCCGTGCGAGGCCGAGACAACAGGGAACAGCATGTGAAACGTCCGTCGCCTCGGGAGAGTGTCACAGGGCGCTGCGCGAGAAGCCACGAAGGCGGCCCAAGATGGCCCTAAGGGGCCCCAGGATGGTCCGACCACCTCCAAGATGGCCCCAGGGCCGCCGCAAGAGGGCCCCGAGGGAACCTCGAGGCCCGCCAAAAAGCGGCCCCAGCACGGATCAGCCGAGCCGCTTCGGGAGGGCTCGGCAGCGCCTGCAGCCAACCCGTGTCGGAAGGAAGCACGATAGGGATGCGAGGGCCTTGGAAGGCCATGCCGACACGCTGCGAGCGGGGCGCGGCCAGCGAAAGCGGCCGAGGATGGGCGGCGGAGGCAAGGATGCAAGGGGGCACCCTGGGGAAGGTTGCCCTTCCCTACTGTGCGGGTTGGCTGCAGAGCCATCGCGCCCAGGACGACCCGCAGATCCCTGAACGACCCCCTCGAGGCCCTCGGCCCCAAAGAAGCTCTCGGGAAGCCTCCGAGCACCTCAAGAGGACGCAGCGCGGCAACCAGGCAGCAGCTTTACTGCTGCGCCCCGCTTCAGCATCCCAGAGCCGCCTCCCGGACGGGCCTCCCCCGAGGCCGGCGACGTCGGCGACGCGTCGGCGACGTGGGCGTGGAGAACCTCCGGCTCCGCTTCGAGCCGCAGTGGCGAGGCCTCGGCGACGCGGCGCGATCCTCCGACCACATCGGCCCCGACCGCTTCTGGGAGGCCCGGGTCCTGGGCAGCCCAGGACGGCCCAAGATTGAAGGGGAACTGGAACACACAAATAAATACACACAAATAAAAATATCCCCCATATTTTCCCATATTTTCTGGGTTTTTGTCTTCCCCACCACTTCCCATATTTTTGCATATTTTCCTGGGAGTCGACGATTAATTGTGTCTGTGTGTTTCTTTCCCTCCTGAAAGATGCCCCCCCAGAGGGGCGGCTCCGAGACGACGGAGCCCCGAGCGCGCAGGAGGCCGGCCTGCCCGGGCCGCGCGAGGGCCGGGCGCCGCAGAGCCGGTCGGGCAGTGCAGGCCTCGCCAAAGATGCACGGAGGCGCTGGGCAACATCGAAGCGCTCGATGCAGTGAAAACGTATAGTAAGGACGGGTGGTAAGGAGGCAAGACCCTTGGAGGCCGAAGTTGGGTTTTTTTTAGGGCGGCGGGCGACCAGTGATAATGGCAAGGACGAGCCTCAGAGGCAAGGACACAGGGGTACCCTGGATGAAGGCGCGCGTCCTTACTAGGCGCGTTGACTGTAGTTCGGGCACGCGTTGGGAGACGCGTTCTTCAACGCTGTGAGGGTGCTGCTGGATTTCGGGCCCCCCTGCGTCTGGGCCGAGTGCCTCATGCCACCATTGGAGTATCGCCGGCCATGCGAGCACCCAAAACAGCAAGCGTCAAGGTATGGTTGGCGAGTTTCGTGTGACAGGAGAGCAACCTTCAAGAACATGAGACCTCCGCAGGCCCAAACGGAAACGGAAGAGCATTCGAGAGTGCCCTCCCCCAGGATGCACCAGAACATCCAACATGCACGAAGAACACGCGGGTACCCCACCGAACCGACCTCGACCTCATACCTCAGCCCGACTCTAGGGGGAACAGACAATGGCACAACGCTCAACGGTCGACGACCCCGCGCTGGTTTCGTGGTACGGCGCTGGACCCCCTCCCTGGCGCGCGGAGCGCGCCGCCAGGATGGTGCAGCGCAGGTCCAAGAAATCTGCGCGGAGCGTCGAAAGTGTGTGTTCATTTACGAAGGGGCCCTGGGACACACAATCCCACCAGCCCTTTGGGCGTGAGTGGTTTAGCGAGCTCTCTCTGTTCTCAACCCCCCAACCCCCCTTCTTCCCCTTCGGGGAGGGGTTTACCCCTCCCCCTACCCCCTCCCCCTGGGCCTGGAGAGGGAGTCCCGCGGGTGGTCAGGGGGGTCTTTTTCGACGCCTGGGAGGGCCAAAAAACGACGACCCTCACGAGGATTCTGGCTCCGACGGGGGGACCCTCTTGTAGCCCCCTCCTCTTCTGTGAAGCCAAAATCATTGCTTTTACGATGGTTTTGGCCCCATTTTGGCCTCCCGAGGGGGCCGCGCTCATCTTCCTTCATAGCAAAATCATTGATTTTACGAAGGTTTTGGGCTCATTTTGTCCTTCTCAGGGGGCAGCGCTTCTTTGCGCTTCTGAGGAGGTCGCAAGAGGCCCCAAGATGGCCCCAAGAGGCCCCCAGGAGCCTCCCAAGAGGCCTCCAAGAGGCCCCCAAGAGGCCCCCAAGAGGCCCCCAAGAGGCCCCCAGAGGCCCCAGGGGCCCCCAAGAGGCCCCCAAGAGGCCCCCAAGAGGCCCCAAGAGGCCCCAAGAGGCCCAAGAGGCCCCCAAGAGGCCCCCAAGAGGCCCCCAAGAGGCCCCCAAGAGGCCCCCCCCAAAGGCCCCAAGAGGCACAAGAGGCCCCCAAGAGGCCCCACGAGGAGCCCGAACGACTCACACCAGGACGAGGGGCCCGAACGACTCACACCACGAAGAGCCCGAACGACTCACACCACAAGGAGGGGCCCGAACGACTCACACCAGGACGAGGCCCCGCTCACACCACGAGGAGCCCGAACGACTCACACCACGACGCGGCCCGAACACCACGAGGAGCCCGAACGAGTCACACCAGGAGGAGGGGCCCGAACGACTCACACCAGGCTGAGGGGCCCGAACAACTCACACCACGAGAAGCCCGAACGACTCACACCAGGACGAAGAGCCCGAACGACTCACACCACGAAGAGCCCGAACGACTCACACCAGGAAGAAGGGCCCGAACGACTCACACCAGGACGAGAAACCCCAAACGACTCAAATCACGAGGAGCGCTTTCTCTCCCTCCTCCTCCGCCTCGTCCTTCTCCCGCTCCCCCCACAAGGAGGATGTACAAGGAGGCGGGAGGAAGGAGGAACAGGGGAGATATGCGGGGCCAAGCGGACACACGCCTGAAAAACACGACTGTCGGCATGCTTCGCAAGAGTTGCTGCTGTGAGATGGGCTGGTGGGGATACGCGAAGCGTAAATAATTAAATACACACAAATATCAGGATTCCCCATTTTTTTCCTATATGTTCTGGGATACTGTCTTCCCCCCACTTTGGAATACTTGTGTCTGTGTGTTTTTTCCTCTCCTGAGTGTTCTCCTTCGCGTTGCAGAGGCGCGCGGCCTCGGGCGGGCTCACCCGGCCCTCGCCGCGGCTCGCCGCGCCCGCGCCCCTCCTGCCGCAGACCCCCGCTTGACGCGGCGGGGCGGTAATTACCAGCCTCGAACGTATCCCTATCCCTAAGATTGACACGCCAAAAGGCGATGACAATCTTAGGGACTCGCCCTCAAAACATAGGGAAATCCCTAAGATTGGCATCGTGATGAGGAGGTGCCTAGCACAGGGATAGGAATATGTTCCAGGCTGGTAAGGTAGAGGACGGCTGGCATGCAGCTGCGGGCAAGATGCGTCTACGTGGGCGTTTCCGGGAACCGTGAACCCCAAACATGGTTTCCTCTCTTGGGGGCGCCTGGTTCACTTCCGCCGCCTTCCGCCGAGCTCCCGCCGGCCTCCGCCGGCGGAAACGGCCTCGTTTCATTTCCGCCGACCTGCCGCCGCTCTTCCGCCCCCTTTCCGCGGCGGAAGAGACGGCAACTCCTTGCATCCTCGAAGGCGGGGCCCTTTTTGAAGCTCCCCATGTGTCTACATGTCCACTGCGTCGTGGAGTGTCGGGCGCCCCTCCCCAGGAGGCAAGAGGCGCCGTGGACACGGACAACAAACTCTGGCCCCCGAAAGGCCAGATGCTTATATGCAGGGCCGCTGCGACTCGACCTTGCGGTGCCTCTCCCCAGAACGACCCAGACGCCACCGCCGTCGTCGTCGTCGGAGGAGGAGGCGAAGGATGAGGAGGAGGAGGAGGAGGAGAAGGAGGTTGGGGGTGAGATCGAAGTGGAACGGAGAGCCCCCCAGTGGAAATCGGTTTCGGTCTCGGGCTGGTGTCGCGCGTGCGGGCGAGGCGAAGATGCGTGGGCGGGCGAGAGGAATGACCCCGCCGTGACTAGGGCGGGGCACGACGAAAGACCGCCCCTCAGGTGGGCCAGCGTGGCCGGGGATGTTCCGCCGTGTTGTCCCGCCGTGGTGTCCCGTCGGTGTCCCGTGGGCGTCCGCGGCGGTGGCCAGGGATGTCTCGTTGGTGCTCCGTCGGTGTCCCGTCGGTGTACCGTTGGTGTCCCGTGGGTGTCCTGTTGGTGCCCCGTTGGTGTCCCGCCGTAGGCGTCAAAGTGATCGATAGTGGTATCGACAGTGAGATCGAGCGAGTGACGTCGATCGAGAGGGATTCATAGTGAGGTCGAAATGCAGTTGATTTTGTTGTGTGCCGAGGTCGGCCGTGAGATCGACAGTGAGATCGATCGTGAGATCGAGAGTACGACAGATATAATAAGGTCGCTAGGGTGAGGTGGATGGAGTCACATCGCCAGAGTCAGATCACTAGAGTGATCTCGATAGAGTCGGGCGAATAGAATGGGATCGACCGTGTGAGATCGATCGTGAGATCGATAGTGAGGTCGACAGCGAGAGCTGCAGTGAGCTCGATCGCGAGATCGGTGATGAGATCCATTGAGCAAGACGTTGGTCGTCCAGGTACGGATAGAATTATGTCGGGCCTGTCCCCCTACAGGGGGATTCTCGACGGAAGAAAAATACACCAAAAATGCCCCCAAAAAGACACAAAATACCCAACAAATAGTTCCCAGGCCATTTTTGTATTATGTTTTGATCACTTTGGTTTTTTTTTATGTTTCGACGAAAATCCCCCTGTAGGGGGGATAGGCCCGACTTAATGATAGAAGTCCTGCCCGCAGCCGCGCCCACGGCACTCCCGCCCGCAGGGCGCCCCTGCCGCGCCCTGCCGACAGCCTCCTCCCCGCGTGCCCCACAGCCGCGTGTCTCTCCTCGGGGCCCGCCTGCCGGGGAGGAGGAGGAGGAGGAGGAGGAGGGGGAGGAGGCGGAGGAGGAGGAGGACGAGGAGGAGGACGAGGAGGAGGAGAGGAGGAGGTGGAGGAGGAGAGGGAGGAGGAGGAGGAGGAGGAGGAGGAGGAGGAGAGGAGGAGAGAGAGGAGGAGGAGGAGGAGGAGGAGGAGGAGGGGAGGAGGAGGAGAGGAGGAGGAGGAGAGGGGAGGGCAGGGCAGGGCAGGGCAGGGCAGGGGGACAGGTCGGAGGAAGGGCGGGGGGGGGGCGGAGGGGGGGGCCAAAAGGGGAGAGGGCGGTGGGGGAGGACGGTGGCGTGAGGGGAGGGGATGACGGTGGGGAGGACGGTGGGGGAGGACCGTGGCGTAAGGGGAGGGGGAGGACGCATCGCCCCCCTTCTCCCCGGCGCCCTACCGGCACTCCCCTGCCCTCCCCCCCCCCCCCAGCGGGGCCTCGCCTGGTGCTGTCGGGCCCGAGCACGAGGCTGGCCTGCTCCGGGGCCCCCCGCACGCAGCCGTCCCAGCCCACGTCGGCGAGATCCGACCACGCCCCCCGCAGAGCGGTGCGGGGGGCCGACAGAGGCGCGGACGGGGAGGAGCTTTTGAAGGAGCCCTGGGACACACAAGTAAGTGCACACAAATAAAAGTATTCCACATATTTTCCGATATGTTCTCGGCTTTTGTCTTTCCCCCCACTTCCCATACTTTCTCATATTTCCTGGGGAATCGACGATTAATTGTGTCTGTGTGTTCCTTACCCTCCTGAAGACTTTGGGAAAGAGGGAGGCAGGCGTGGGCAGTCAGAGCCCCCGTCCTCTGACGCTGGGGAGGAGAGCAGAGCGTCGCGAGGAAGCACGACCAGAGCTCGGGCCTGCCAAACCCCCATCGTTCTCGAGGTATGCGGTCGAGACCCGGTGGGCAGCGCGCCGCTCCGCCGGCTCTGGCCCGCCCCGCTGCGGCGAGGCACGCCGTCCCAGTCCTGGCCCCCCAGCGTCAACGTCCCGAGCCCCTCCTGGCCTTCGGTCGGGCGTGTCCCCCGACAGGCGGAGTTTGACGAACAAATCAAGCATACTCCAGACATACTTACGAATGGTATCAAAATATCGGACGATCGCCCGAAGACTATTTTTTTGAATGCTCCTCCTGTGGAGGGAGACACGCCCGAAACTTCCTTCCTGGCCTCCCGCCACGCGGAGCGGGGCGGAGCGCGGCACAGCACGCCCGCTCGCATGGCCCGTGCGCGCCGCCGGCGCCGCCGGAGGGCGGCACGTCGCGCGGGAGGAGCCCGTGGAAGCACGGCCCGAGGCGCGTCTCGGTCCGCGACACGCCTCCTCCTCCTCCTCCTCCTCCTCCTCCTCCTCCTCCTCCTCCTCCTCCTCCTCCTCCTCCTCCTCCTCCCTCCTCCTCCTCCTCCTCCTCCTCCTCTCCCCTCCTCCTCCTCCTCCGCCTCCTCCTCCTCCGCCTCCTCCTCCTCCTCCTCCTCCTCTTCCTCCTATCGGGCGCGGCCCGAGGCGCGTGTCGGCCCGCGAGAGGGCCCCGGCGGCCGAGAGATGGGCCTGGGCGGCCGCCGCGCCGTGCTCCGCGGCGCCCGGGCTGGCAGGCAGTGGGGGCCCATGCCAAGAAGCACCCGGCTTGCCTCACCAGAAAAAATACATGTTTTAGGTTTTTGAGCTGATATGCAAGGAAGTTGTCTCGTCGTATTCCGTCAGAATACGACGAGAAAGCTTCCTTGCATATCACGTGAAGAAGTGGTGCTCTTGACACGTGAAGTGGTGCTCAGACTGAGCACCACTTCACGTGTCAAGAGCTCTACGAGGGTCCCGGCGGTAACCTGGTTTGACGGTTTACCGCCGGCTCCCAGGACCTCGTAGAGCTCTTCGGCATCGATGAGCTGCCCTGGGTGTCGTGGGTTTCGATGGTTCTGCGATGGAGTACGTGGCGCTCCCACACCCAGAAGCAGTGGACGTCCTGGGGTTCCAAGGTTGGGTTTCTTTTCTGAAAGGTCTCTTGTGGGCTGGCCTCTACTGCGGGGGATCGAACAATGACACAAACATAAAAACTCGGAGGTCCGTGCGGATTTCTCGGATCCGCGCTGGACCCCCCCTGGCGGCACCTCCGGCGCCGCCCCCTGGCGCGCGCCAGGGAGGGAGGTCCAGCGCCCATCCGAGAAATTTCGCGCGGACCTCCGAGTTTGTGTTTACGTCATTATTCGGACCTCCGTGTTTTTATGTTTATGCCATTTGTCGTTCCCCGGTTGAAGGGTGAAGGGGGGGCGAAGCCCCAGAGACAGAGAGAGGAAAGGACCAGCCTCGAACGTACCCCTATCCCAGAAGATTGACAGGCCAAAAAGGGGACGGCATCCCCAAAGATTGACAGGCCAAAAAGGGCGTGCGCCCTCAGGAACTGAGGGCATTCCCCAAGATCGGTATCGAGGTAAGGAGACGCCAAGCAGAAGGATAGGGATACGCTTCAGGCTGGCGAGAGAAGGCGCAGACTGGTGGCGCGGCCGCGGTCAGCGCTGGATCCGGCAGCATCGTCGCCGCCAGTCCGCGTGGAAGCCAGGAGCCAGATCGGCTACACGTAAGAGTGACCCTGGGTAAGAGTGACCTTTTGTGCGCGGCTTTGGGGGGGCCACGGGGAGGCCAAATCCAGGCGCGCCAGCCGCTGCTATCGCTTCGCGCTCGGCCATCTGGAGGCCCATCTGTGCCCGCACCAGAAGGTCACTCCGGCGAAAGGTCACTCTTACGTCTGGTCGACCAGAGCACGGGGCAGCCCGCGTCAAGACGCCCGGGCCGCCCCTCAGAGGTCAACTTGGAGTGAACCGAGCCCCGGGGACCCCGACCTGCGACCGTGTGTCCACGCATGCACCGGGGCGTCCGCGGCACACTCTTTTGGCGACGCCGGCGCGCCGCAGGGGGCCTCCTTCTGTGGCAGGAGACGTCTCGACTCCCCTCCCAGAGGTCAGACATTTGGGGCCCAACCCTGGGATATACGAGGGGGGGCCCTCCCTCCTGGATCGGGGTGCGTCCGAATAATTAGTCCGAATAGTCCCCCAATTGGGGTGTATCCCAGGAGTCCCCTCCTTCTCTGAGCTGCTCAACTGCTCGCCGAGAAGTCGGGGGCTGGAGGAGAAACAAGTGTCACGCGCGCCCTGGCTCTTGCACAGAGGAGCTGCGAAGGACTGGAGGCCGCGCCTCCTTCTTCCAGAGGGGGGTGGCCCAGGGGGAGTGGCCGAGGGGGACGAGCCACGACGAACCACGAACCACGACGAAAATAAGGGGCTGGCCCAAGGGGCGGTGGCCCAGGGGAGCTGGGGCTCGGGGGTGGCTCAGGGGAGCCGGGGTGGCCCAGGGGGAGTGGCCGAGGACGGGACGAGCCACGACACCGAACGAACCACGAACCACGACGAAAATGAAGATGTCGGAGCTCTAGAGCACAGCTGTGCAAGTGAATAAAGGGTTCCGCGGCCCAGGGGGGAAAACTGGGAAGCCTGGACGGAGGGGGGGTCCCAAGGGGGGGTGGCCCAGAGGAGCTGGGAAGCCTGGACGGAGGAAGGCTCCCAAGGGTGGGTGGCTCAGGGGAGCTGGGGCTCAGGCTGAGGGAGGGGGCCCAGGGGGACGAACCACAGGGGGTCCAGGGGAGCTGGGGCTCAGGCTCAGGGGGGGGGCCGAGGGGGGCGAACCACCACGAGCCACGACGAAAATAAAATGTCTCCGCGGCCCAGGGGGGCTGCCCTGGGAAGCCTGGACGGATGGGGGGGTCCCAAGGGGAGGAGCGGCAGGGGAGCTGGGGCTCAGGCTCAGGGAGGGGGCCCAGGGGGACGAACCACCACGAGCAACGACGAAAATACATGTCTCCGCGGCCCAGGGTGGGCTGTCCTGGGAAGCCTGGACGGAGGGGGGGTTCCAAGGGCGGTGGCCCTAGGGGAGCCACGACGAACCACGAACCACTACGAAAATAAGGGGCTGGCCCAAGGGGGGGGGGGGGGTCCCAGGGGAGCAGGGGCTCAGGTCAGGGGGGGGGGCGCGAGGGGCCGACCCACACGAGCCACGGACGCAAATAAAGGTTTCCGCGGCAGGGGGGAGCTGCCTGGAAGGCTTGGACGGAAGGGGGGGTCCCAAGGGGGGTGGCCAGGGGAGCTGGGGCTCAGGCTCGGGGGGGTGGGGGGGGCGGGGAGCGAACCATTACGAGCCACGACGACAATGAAGGGTTCTGCGGCCCAGGGGGGGCTGCCCTGGGAAGCCTGGACGGAGGGGTGGTCCCAAGGGGGTTGGCCCAGGTGCCCTGAAAAGCCTGGACGGAGGTGGGGTCCCAAGGAGGGGGCCAGGGGAGCTGGGGCTCAGGCTCAGGGAGGGGGGGGGGCAGGGGGGGGCGAACCACCACGAGCCACTACGA
>CAUYUJ010015997.1:266806-301388 GCA_963575745.1 Prorocentrum cordatum | reverse complement strand
CCCCTCAGTGTTGTGCAAGAGCCATGACACGCGTGCCACTTGTGTTAGTAATAGTAGTAGTCGTGGTAGTATTAGTCTTAGTATGATTATCAGCATTAGTATATATATACATATTACCAGAATTGTTAGTATTAGCACTACTACTACAACTATTATTCTTATTAGTATTATTACTAGTAACAGTACTAGTAGTGGTGTGATTATTATTAGTATCATCATTATTATTGTTAATATTAATATCATTATTATTAGTAGTATTATTATTAGTAATATTATCATTAATAGTATTAGTAGTAGTAGAAGTAGTAGTAGTAGTAGTAGTAGTAGTAGTAGTAGTAGTAGTCGTAGTCGTAGTCGTAGTCGTAGTCGTAGTCGTAGTAGTAGTAGTAGTAGTAGTAGTAGTAGTAGTAGTAGTAGTAGTAGTAGTAGTGATAGTAATAGTAAAAGTAGAAGTAACAGTAGTAGTAGTAGTAGTAGTAGTAGCAGCAGCAGCAGCAGCAGCAGCAGTAGTAGTCAGTAGTAGTAGTAGTAGTAGTAGTAGTAGTAGTAGTAGTAGTAGTAGTAGTAGTAGTAGTAGTAGTAGTAGTAGTAGTAGTATAGCAGTCGTATGCTTCCTGTTCGTCCTCCTCCTGCTCCCCCTCCTGTTCTCATCCCCCTCCATCCTCCTCCTCATCCTGCTCCTCATTATCATCCTCCTCCTCCGCCTGCTCCTGCTCCTGCTCCGCCTGCTGCTCATGCTGCTGCTCCTCTTCTTCCTCCTCCTATCCTTCTCATCTCCCCCTCCTCCTCCTCCTCCTCCTCCTCCTCCTCCTCCTCCTCCTCCTCCTCTCCTCATGTTTCGTTGAATTACACTCATCCTCCTCCTCCTCACTCCTCCTCCTCATCCTCCTCCTCCTCCTCCTCCTCCTCCTCCTCCTCCTCCTCCTCCTCCTCCCCTCCTCCTCCTCCTCCTCCTCCTCCTCCCCTCCTCCCTCCCTCCCTCCCTCCCTCCCTGAGCCCTCCTCCCTCCATCCCTCATACCTCCCTCCCTCCCTCCCTCTCTCCCTCCCTCCCCCCCTCCTTCATCCCTCCTCCCTCCTCCCTCCTCCTCCTCCCTCATCCTCATCCTCCCCTCCTCCCTCCTCCCTCCTCCCTCCCTCCCTCCCTCCCTCCCCTCCCGTCCCCTCCGCTTTTGCTCCCCGCCTCCGCCTCCGCCTCCTCCTCTCCGCCTCCTCCTCCTCCTCCTCCTCCTCCTCTTCCTCCTCCTCCTCCTCCTGCTCCTGCTCCAGCTCCTGCTCCTGCTCTTGCTCCTGTTCCTGCTCCTGCTCCTGCTCCTGCTCTTGCTCCTCCTCTTCCTCCTCCTCCTCCTCCTCTTCCACCTCTTCCTCCTCCTCCTCATCCTCCTCCTCATCCTCCTCATCCGCCTCCTCCTCCTCTTCCTCCTCCTCCTCCTCATCCTCCTCTTCTTCTTCGTATTCTTCTTAGTATTATTAGTAGTCGTATTCGTCTTATGCATTTTATTCGTATTGTTATTCTTCATGTGTTTCTTCGTATTAGTATTATTTGTAGTATTCGTCGTATTCGTCTTATTATTATTCTTATTATTATTAGTATTCTTCTTCTTCTGAATATTATTACTATGAATATTACTATTATTTTTATTAATATGATTAGTATTACTACTATTATTATTATTAGTATTAATAGCAGTGGTATTCTTATTATTAATAATAATAAGAATAATAATAGTATTATTAGTAGTATTAGTATTGTTATTATTAGTAATATTACTATTATTACCGGTATTAGTATTATTAGTAGTAGTAGTAGTAGTAGTAGTATGCTTATTATTATTGTTATTAGTATTACCGCTAATAATATTATTGGTATTAGTAGTAGTAGTATTATTAGTATGAGTATTAGTATTAGTAGTAGTATTAGTATTATTATTAATAATACTAATAATACTAGTATTAGTATTATTCGTATTAGTGTTACGATTACGAGTATTAATAATATTACTAGTAGTATTAGTATTACTACTATTAGTATTACAACTATTATTGTTAATAAAAATATTATTATTATTATCATGTTTCTTCCTCCTCCTCCTCCTCCTCCTCCTCCTCCTCCTCCCCTCCTCCTCCTCCTCAGCCTCCTCCTCTCCTCCTCCTCCCTCCTCTCCTCGCTCCTCCTCCTCCTCCTACCTCCTCATTCTCCGCCGCCCCTCCTCCTCCTCATCCTCCTCTTCCCCTCCTCGTCCTCCTCCTCCTCCTCCTCCTCATCCTCTCCACCTCCTCCTCCTGTTCCTCCTCCTCTCCTCCTCGTCCCGTCGTTCCCTCCTCCTCCTCCTCCTCCTCCTCCTCTCCTCCTTCTCTCCTCCTCCTCTCCTCTCCTCCTCCTCCTCTCCTGCTCCTCCTCCTCCTCTCGTCCTCTTCCTCCTCCTTCTCCTACCCCCCTCCTCCTCCTCCTCCTCCTCCTCCTCCTCCTCCTCCTCCTTCCTCCTCCTCCTCTCCTCCTCCTCCTCCTCCTCCTCCTCCTCCCTCCTCCTCCTCCTCCTCCTCCTCCTCCTCTCCTCTCCTCCTCCTCCTCCTCCTCCTCCTCCTCTCCATCTCCTCCTCCTCCCTCCTCCTCCTCCTCTCCTCCTCCTGCTCCTCCTCTCCTCTCCCTCCTCCTCCCTCCTCCTCCTCCTCTTCCTCCTCCTCCTCCTCCTCTCCTCCTCTCCTGTTCCTCCCCCTCCTGGTCGTCGTCGATGTCTTTCAGGGTTGGCGGCGCCGGCCGTCAGGCCTTCACAATAAGATCGTCGGAAATCTGGGATGCTCGATCCCTCGACCCCCGGGTCCTCCGAACCCTCGATCCTTCGAAACCTCGATTCCTCGATCCCTCGATCCCTCGACCTTTCGATCCCTCGACCCCTCGATCCCTCATTCCCTCGATCTCTCGATCCCTCGAATTCTCGATCTCTCGATCCCTCGATCCCTCATTTCCTCGATCTCTCGATCCGTCGATCCCTCGATCCCTCGAACCCTCGATCCCTCGATCCCTCGATGATGCCGCGCTGCTTTCTCGCCGCCTCGGCCCTTCGGGAGCGGCCCGCGGCCAGGCGGCGGCGCTCTCACGGCGAGCCCTCGCCCGGCGCGAGCAACCGCTGCAAGGCGGCCTCCAGGCGCAGCCAGCGGGCCACCTGCGCGGAGGCCTTCGGCAGGGCGGGCACGCGGAGTTCCCTGCTCCCGGCTACAGGATCCCTCCTCGTTCCTCCCTCCTCTCTGCTCCCTCCTCCTCCTCCTCCTCCTCCTCCTCCTCCTCCTCCTCCTCCTCTCCTCCTCCTCTCCTCCTCAGTCGGACTTTGCCCTGGGACTCTGACGCCTCCTCCTCCTCCTCCTCCCCCTCCTCCTCCTCCTCCTCCTCCTCCCTCCTCCTCCCTCCCTCCTCCTCCTCCTCCTCTCCTCCTCCTCCCTCCTCCTCCTCCTCCTCCTCATCCTCCTCCTCCTCCTCCCCTCCTCCTCTCCCCTCCTCCTCCTCCTCCTCCTCGTCCTCGTCCTCGTCCTCCTCCTCCTCCCCTCCTCCTCCCTCCTCCCTCCTCCTCCTCCTCCTCCTCCTCCTCCTCCTCCTCCTCCTTCTGTTTGCTCGCCGTAGTGTGGCAGGGAACGGAGCAAGAGCGTAAAGAGTGGCCATGGGATCACCTGCGTCAGCGAAAGAATCCGTGACTGAGTCCTCGACCTGGTCTGCGTCAACCATGATCGCGAACCACGCCTTCCGGATTTGGTCGGGGGTGAACTCGCGCAGCACCTTGCGGAACGGGAACTCCGAGTCTGCCTCGGCTTGGAAATCTAGGACCCGGGCTTCCTTCGCGAGGCCCTCTCCGACCGCGCGATGGGCCGCAAGGCTGATGGCCCCGTCGAGCCCGACCTCTTTTGTGATGCGGGCGAGCACCGCTGTGTAGACGGCACCTTGCGGGGCGCAGGCGGCAGCAGTCGCCTCGTCGATGAAGGCCTTGACGCGCTCCTCAAACGCCATGCCCCCGACAGGTTAAGCGTTCGGTTGGCACGTCCGCTGATGGACTAAGTGAACCGGATAACAACATAGAAGAAAACATCGGGACGCCGGCTGTGGATGGACAGTCCGGTGGCAGGTAAGGGCACGAGGGACGCACGGCAGAGGAGCCGGGGGCATGGGAGAGGGAGGAGGGCGAGGAGAAGAGAGGAGCACGCATCGTATAAGGAATATTGTTTGTTGGAGCGGAGTGCGCATGAACACAATCAGTTCCGTCAGCGCTTGCGCTTCAGGCGGTTCGGAAGCCAACTCTGTAGCACGACGCATGGCAGATCGGACGCTGGGCCCTTCGATAAGCCCCGATCTGATGGCCACTGTAAAAAGGCGGACCCGGTAGGCCACTTTCTGATCCTGTGCCACTTGGAAAGCACCGACGTGCGGAACCACGGGGCTCCTGGGTCGTCAGGGCACAGGATTACGACGCGCAGGGCTGCGCCATCAGCAACAGCGGAGTCTAAACATTGAAAAGTCTCTCTTCGCAGTGCGCGTGGCGGGTGTGCCCACACCACGTGGCCGTGTAGCTTGGCCTCAAAAGCAGAAAGTTCTGGAAAACGCCACTCGGGGGCGACTGCTGTGACGCCGAGCCTATCGGCGAACAGATCCAGCGTGAACTGAAAGCCACATCTGGCTTCGATCTCTTGAAACAAGGCCTTGCACAGCGCGGCGTCCCTGTACCGATCGTCGCGCAAGGAACGCGCGAAGTTCAAGAACCGAGAGCCCGCGTCTGCAATGGCCTTGCTCCTGCCAGGTATATGCAAAGCCAACGCCCAGCATTGCGCAGCCCGTTCGGCACTCTCGAGACGATGTGCCAGAGATTCGAGGGAAGGTATCCACCCACACCGCACATTGACGTAATGCACGGCTGCGGGACTGTCGAGTCTGAACAATACTCGCCAACCTTTCAAAACAGGCAGACTACCTAAGGAGGCATTGGACTACAACCCACAACTCCTTGTAGTTTCCAAAGAGTTGGGCTGCGCCTCCCGAGCTTCAAAGATGTCTGGCCACGTATCAGAGACGACGCGGCTGTTCCAGCACAGATGGTACGACCACCCGTGCATCTTGGAAGCGTCGCACTCCACGACCCGGATTGCGCCTTTTCGAACAAGAATCGCCCAGTCAGCGAACTCACATGCTGAGAGGGCCACCGCCACAGTGCAAGGAACGCACCGGGGGCGTGCACATGGACGAGCAGACGCGCGCCAGGGCCGCGCGACTGAGCTCTGAGAGAGTCGCAGGGGAGTCGGACACAGGGCTGGAACGCCATGCCGAATACACCCCCGACGAATTAAAATCGGCCCAGAGAGGGTGTAGCCGGCGACGCAGCTGCGGAAGGAGCTCCGCGATGTGCGAGGCCAAACCTACTGCCGACGCTAGATGTTTGCTGTGGAGCGCACGGCGTTGGTCTGCCTCGAGAACGGCAGCGCGCAACTCGCGACAGCGGTCCGCCTTATCGGGTGCAACGGTGATAATGCATTCAACAATGTCAAAAACCGAACCGATCCAGGTTTGTCGGCGCGCTGGGGCTCGGATGCCTCCAGGTATGGCGCTGACGGGGATACCGCACCGCAACAGAAAACGGACCGCTCGGCACAGGTTCCGCCAAGCCGTGCCCTCGTCGGGCGTTGCGCATAGAATATCGTCCACGAAGTCTAAAAGATCCACTGCGGTACTAAATCGGAGAATACTACTACTACTACTACTACTACTACTACTACTACTACTACTACTACTACTACTACTACTACTACTACTACTACTACTACTACTACTACTACGACTACTATACTACTACTACTACTACTACTACTACTACTACTACTACTACTACTACTACTACTACTACTACTACTACTACTACTACTACTACTACTACTACTACTACTACTACTACTACTACTACTACTACTACTACCACTACCACTACCACTACCAACACCACTACCATACACTACACTACTACTACTAACCACCACCTCCACCACCACCACCACCACCAACCACCCCACCCGACCACACACACCACCACCACCACCTACTACTACTACTACTACAAAGCTACTACTACACTACTACTACTACTACTACTAACGACTACTACTTCACTACGAACTGACGACGACGACACGACTTCGACTACGACTACACTAGCGACTACGACTACGACGTACGACTACGACTACGACTACGACTACGACATGACGAAACTACGAACTAACGACCTACGACTGACACTACGACCTCGAACTACGACTAACGACTACGACTACACCTACGACTACGACTACGACTAGACTACTACTACGACTAACGGCTACGACTACGACTACGACTACGACTACGACTACGACTACGTACTACGACGACGACGACGACTACGACTACGACTACACTACGACATACGACTACGACGACGACTACGACTACGACTACGACTACTACTACTACTTCGACGACTACTACTACTACTACTACTACTACTACTACTACTACTACTACTACTACGACTACGACTACGACTACGACTACAACTGCTACTACTACTACTACTACTACTACTACTACTACTACTACTACTACTACTACTACTACTACTACTACTACTACTACTACTACTACTACTACTACGACTACGACTACGACTACGACTACGACTACGACTACGACTACGACTACGACTACGCCTACGACTACGACTACGACTACGACTATTACTACTACTACTACTACTACTACTACTACTACTACTACTACTACTACTACTACTACGACTACGACTACGACTACGACTACGACTACGACTACGACTACGACACGACTACGACTACGACTACGACTACGACTACGACTACGACTACGACTACGACTACGACTACGACTACGACTACGACTACGACTACGACTACGACCTACGAATAATGATAATATGTCACACTTCGTCTTCTAAATTACGGTAGCGGCGCGTACGACTACTACTACTACTACTACTACTACTACACTACACTACGAACTTACGACTACGACGACACTACGACTACGACTACTACTACTACTACTACAACTGCTGCTGCTACTAACTAAAAATTCCTGGCGCTTGCACTCGCCTCGCACGGCCCTGGGGGGGGGGGAGGAGGAAGCCTCCCCCAGGAGCGGAGGGTGCGGACCCGACCCAACTGCCCCGCAGCGCGCGGCCACTCCGAGGCCAAGCGGGCAGACGCCGGTCGGGCCCGTGGGGGAGCACCACCCCCCCCCCACACCCCCAGGGCGGGTAGGGCGGGCCAACGACAGCTCGTGGGCACTATGGACCAGAAGAGAGGGCCCCATTGGGCACGTGAACGCAGCAGGCCGCTATGGGCCGCAACGAAGCCACTATGGGCCGCAAGGAAGCCACTATGGGCCGAGCGAAGCCCCCAGAGGGCGGAGGGCCGAAACCCGACGCACGGCACGGTATTTATATCCCGCCCCAGTGCCAGGCGGAGGAAGCACGGCACGGCACTGCACCACACGACGCGAGCGGGAGGCGGAAGAGGGTCGACCCGCGCGCGGCCGACCAGCCGAGCGAGGGCGCCCCCGCGGCCAGCCGCGGGGTCGTTCACAGCGCGGGCGGATTTGTGCCAAGCAATAACTTCGTTATTCCGACCCCACAAATCCTGGCGCTTGCACTCGCCTCGCACGGCCCTGGGGGGGGGGAGGAGGAAGCCACCCCCAGGAGCGGAGGGTGCGGACCCGACCCATCTGCCCCGCAGCGCGCGGCCTCTCCGAGGCCAAGCGGGCAGACGCCGGTCGGGCCCGTGGGGGAGCACCACCCACTGCAACGGCGCGCCCGCGGGCCACGCCCGGCGCTGCCACCCACTGCCCCCGCGTGCCGGGGGTGCGCCCACGTGTGTGCCGTGCAGACACGACCACCAGACTGCGCGGGGTGCTCAGCCATCGCCATCGTCGCTGGACGACTCTGCCAAATGGGCTTCCGCGACCGTCTGCCGCTCGAGCCGGGAGACGTTAAGGTATTTCATCCACGCGGGCTGTTGCCAGCCGCCCGCGCGAAGAAGGTCGGTGACCGGTCCGCCCCTGGCAGCGATGTCCTGCGCGTGCCCGCGCCTGAACGCGTGAGTGCCGAATGATTCCGCGTCGTGGCGCCCCATTTCGCCCAGCGCGCGGCGCAGCCGAGCACGTGCCGCGCCTGGGGACCACGCAGCCCAGATGGGCTGATGAGCTGGCACGCCAACTAGCCAGGCCCCAAGAACGTGTACGGGACAGGTGACCGCGCACTCGTCGCACCAGCACTGCCGTGCCATCACCGAGCGGCTCTCGCGGTTCTTTCTCCTGGAGAGGTGCAGCTCGATCTTTTGATCGCCGACAACGAACGCGGAGGCCACGCCAGCTGCGGCCGCGCCATCTTCAACCCGCACCGCGGGCAGGGCCTCCGAGGGTAGCCGACGGAGGAATGCGTAGGCCGCCAGGCACAACATGGCGAAACGGCGACCCTCGTCACTGACGCGCAGGTGCGACACCAGACGGGCGACGTCGCGGCCCTGAAGGGCCATGCGCGCCTTCGCCTGCCAGCCCGAACGCTTCTCGATGGCGTTCTTAGCGGCGCGAACCGCCAGGTGCCTGAAGACTTCCACGGGCCTTGCGCGCCAACTGCCGCCGCGGGCGGACGCGCGCGTTGCCGGAAGATGAGAGGCGGGCGCGCGCCGGCATGCCACGTGGCACGCCTTCTTCACGTAAGTCACATAATTGCTGAAGGTCCCGGCGCACCTGAAGGTCGTGGACCACAGAAGCAGCCCCTCCAGGGTGGGCGGCAGTTCATTCCCCCGTCGCTTTAAGACGCCCCTTGCGAATGTAACCCAGCACTCGAACCCGCTGCTGAGCGCGGGCAATGAGCGCGGGCATGCGCCCAGGAGAGCGCTCACCCGGGCCCTGCGCGCCCACGCTTTACCGGCCGCCGAGGTGGTGATGAGGGCTCTGGCCCGAGCAGCTTCGGCCCGCGGCCCGCGCATGTCACGCCGACCCTCGCGCCCAGCGACTGAGAGCGCCCACCGGACCGCGGTCACGGGGTCCTCCGGGGGAGCTGCATGCGCCCTGCCGCTGTCCTGGCGCCCGCGTTTAGCGCTGCGAGCGACATGCCGCAAATTCGCGCGCACCGTGGAGGATGACGTGACGGATTCGCTCGAGGGCGACCGCGTCGCGATGTCGGTCCTGCGACGGCCGACAAGGGGGGGGCCCGCGACGAACGCGTAACGCGCAAGCAGACCTGGGGGCAATCCCGGGCGACGGGGCGGGCGCAGGAGAAGCGCCCGCGCTGCCCCTGCCCAGCGCGGCTGGCGCGCCGCCGCGCTGGGCTGCCGCGATAGCCGCGCGGACCACCTCGCGGGCGTCGCAAGATATGCCGCGGCGCCCCTGAAGTCTGCCAGGGTGACGCCAACCAAATCGCTCACGGCGTCGGCGCCGTTATCGGCAAGCAGCTCGGCAGCGGCGAACACATGAAGAGGGCGTGCCTCAGGGCAAACCGCGCGAAGCTGAGCGAGCAATCCAGCCAGCGCCATCGCGCGAACACCGATGACATTCTCCAGGTGCTCCGACAAACCAGAGATGCCCTCGCGCGCCCACAGGCGAAGCGCGACCGCGACGTGCGCGAGGGAGGACGCCAACCCCTGCCCGACCTGGCGGGCGCACCCTGACCGATGAGTGAATGCCAGATCCATTGCACGCACGCCCAGCGCCCGAGCCGGTCATGGCCGGCGATGAGGAAGCCACGCGCTCGGATCGAACAAGGCATCGTCCAGCACCGGAGGAATCCACTCCGCCCCCAAGCGATACAGCAGGGAATATGACTCGCGCGACGGCAGGTCGGCGATGTTGTCCACCGACGCCACACGCTGAACGTGCAGAGTGCAATTCGCATCCAGCGCCATGCGCCAGATTGAGTGGACCAGGCAATTGTGGTCAAACTGCTTCGCCGCACCGGACCGGACAGCCCACTCGCTGCCTGAATTATCCGAAAAGATGTTCACGCATCGGCCCGACAGGAGCGGCTCAAAGGTGGCCAGGCCCAGCGCGATGCTGAGCACCTCCAGACCGCCGATTTGATTGTCACGCCTTTCCCTGAAGAGCCGAAGCAGAGGCTCAGGCGGGGCGACATCGGTGAAGACAATGCGCCCGTCAATGAAAAGAACCGCGGCCACTCTAGCTGGATTCCCCCGCGCGTCGGAGAGCAATTGGACAGACCTGGTGTCTGGCGCCTGCCACTCCCGCGTCGTGGTGAAATTTCTGGCGAGCGCTTCGTGCCACCATTGCAGGCAGACTCGCAGGTGCGCCGGGATACTAGGATGGCGCGCCCTTGCGTGCTCACACAACGGCGGGAGCAGCGCGCGCCCGAACCGCCCGAAGGTGTGGGAGGCAGCCCAACAGAAGCGGCCTGCCAACTTGGACGCGCGCCCGCGCTCGAGCGCGCCCTCTTGAAGAGCAGCAGCGATCTCGGCGCGCCACCGGGCGCGCTTCTCCGGCAGCGGCCAGCACACGAGGCCACGCTCGTCAATCGCCACAGACAAGCCCAGGACCCCGAGCGGATTTGCCGAACAGCAGCTTACCGTCGGCCACAGCGCTCGGGCCCAGAATGATTCTTACCAGTTCGGCGAACTGTCGCATTGCGTCGCGCAGCCCTTTCTTACGTTCGGGGCAGAAGAAGTCGTCCACATATCTGAGGACGGGGACGAAAAAGAGCCTGCGGCCCAGCGCTGACAGCATCGCGCCGATGCGCTCCCAGCTGTGAACGGAGGAAGTCGCTCCGAATGGGGCGGCGAAGTGCTGAGCCACGTAGACGCATGTGCCCACGAGGAACGCGACCCATGCGAGGGCGCGATGTTCCGGCACCAGCGGCACGCGCCGGAACGCGGCGTCTATGTCCGCCTTCCAGAGCCCGGGCGCTTCGCCCACGCGCGTCACAAATGCCTTGCAAGTGCCAAACAGAGCGTCGATGGCTTCAAGGCCGAGACGCTCCGTCGGCTGCGACGCCGCGTTGATACGAGAGCGCGACATATCATCTACGAGCCGCAGCTTCTCGGACCCGTCCTCTCTCGACTGCCGGACGCCGAACCGCGGCGACAAAACCGCACCGTCGAGCTCGACCGCGCTGAGCGGCGCGGGAGGGCTCATTCGGCCGAGCTCCGCTTCGGCGATAGTTTTGGTGAGAATCACGGCGGAGTCGCTAGACTCCTTGAGCGTGCCGAGCAGCGCGGCGTTGCCTCGCTCCGCGCCCGCGGCCAAGTCCGGCAGGCTGAGCGGTACAGGGAAAGATTCCGGACGCCCGTTCCCCGTGCACGGGAGAGGGCCCACGAGAGGCGCGCCGCGCCGAAAGACTTCCACGCAGGCCGCGTCCTCGTACCCGATTTCGTCGAGCAGTTCGACGAGAAGAGGGCCGTTGATCGACCCTGCGATTGTGCGCACATGGGCATCGCAGCCCGCGAACCAGGCCGCCGTCGCTCCAGAGGCACGTAGCTCGGCGTCCCTGGCCCGAATTCGCTCGAGAGTCGCTCGCCGCTCACGGCACACCTGCCGCTCCGAGCGCGCAGCAATCCAATCGATCGCCGCCAAAACATCGCCGGGCACCACCACGGCCTTTTCAAAGGCCTCTTTGTCCTCGAAGGAGTGAGAACGGGAGAGGACCTCTTCAAGAAAGGCGAGCTTAGGCGCTTCCTCAGCAGACGCAGGCGACGGCAGGTGACAGCAGCCGGCAGTGGCCAGCGCGCAACCGCGTGCATTGCAACTCGAGGCAGCATTCTGCCGGGCGCGCGAGCCCGCGAGCGTCGCGCGCCACAACGCGCAGCGCCTGATAATCCCATGTGGCAGCGATACTGGGCCCCATCGCACCCTGCGCTTTGCGAGCGCGAGCGCTCGAGCCTGCCGGGGGCGTTCGCGCGCCTCCTGGCCCAGCGGGCGGGCGGCCCTCGCGTCGCGATCGGACCGCGAGTGTTGACTGGCACCCAAGCCCTGGACGACGCGGCAACAACGCGGCGCCCACCTGCCAGCGCGCGCGCGCGCGCCTGCGGGTCCCACGGGACGGTGGCTGAGGTTGGCGCCCATTCGTTGTTATTCAAATGCCAACGTGGCGCGCGATGCACGTCCTCCTCGGCGCGCGTCCCGCACATCGCCGCGCGCCGCGGGCTGCGCGTGCCTCCGGCGGGCGTCAGGCGCGCGGCTTCTTCTGAGGAGAATACACCGTTCGCGAATCCCAGGAGCGCTTGTTGTAATCCCCGCGATAGGATCGGGACTGCCACCCGTCGGCTCTGGAATCGCGGTCGTTCTTCCCGGAAGTGACGGCGGCGCCCCCCGCGGCTCCCACGGCGCCCGCGGCGCTCGCGGCGCTCGCACTCTGCCCGCGCGCTGCCGCGGCGCTTTTCCCTGCACCCTTGCCGGCCGGCGCGGCAACCTGCGCGACAGCGGTGGCGCAACGCGAACAAGGGATTCGGCGACGTGGCCTTAAGAGCCCGATCGTATTCCGCTTCCGCCGCGCGGAGCAGCCCGACGTCAAGCGACAGCGCCGCAACGTTCACCTGCGCGCCGACGCGCGCCCGAGAATAACGCGCCGAAGCATGGCGCGGAGCTGCGGCCTGGAAGCCTGCCGCGCCGGCGGCGGCTCGCTCGGCCCACGTCCTCCGCACAAGGCGGTCGTAGACCAAGGCAACCTGGGCCTTCCGTCCCTGCAGGGGGGCATCCAGTGCTACCTGGGCAAGCGCGCCCACTTCGGCGACCAGCGGACGGGCGCCAATGTCGACTCGCCTGGAGAACAACGTGTTTGTGAGCCATGGCGCTCGTGTACGAAATCTGATCAGTGACCGCGGCCGCCACGCTCCACGCGTCGTAAGCTTGGTGCCATGGCGTCCACGCCAGAAGCGGCTGGCTCTCCGCCGCGGTTCCCCGTCCGAACGCTCTGGCCAACGCGGCCGCCTCTTTCGACTCGGGCTCGTCATCGTCGGGAGAGCCGCCCGCGCCGCGCGCGCAAAGCGGTTGGAACTTCGCGAGCTCAGTGCAAATGAACGGGCGCGCGATTCCCCTGGATTTCGCGCGCTGCACCTCGGTGGCCAGCGCATCGGTCTTCGCTGACCTGAGCGAACGATGGAAACGCGCCAGCGCGCCGGGGCGAAGCCGCGCGGCAGCCTCGGCCACAGGGACTCCGGAAGGTCCCTCAAGCTGATCTGGGCAGGCCAGCGCCGATGTCGACATGCTCTCCCTTCGGCGGGAGCCCAGGATTCTGCAGCAACCGAACCGAAACGACCCGCCGAAGCCGGCGCGGGCCCCGCGGCACCCGGCGAACTCGCCTTGGCTGCCGCCACCGTCGCGCGATCCAGAGCGCGCCGCAGGACGCCCTTCGTCAGCGCCGTCGCGCCATCGGCATCCTTCAAATCGCCGAATTGAAGATTGGCCAATTCTTCTGGCATCGTCAGCCCAATGGCTGCCAGGCAATCAATGGCGCCCTTGAACTGGATATCAGTCCACTTCGCGCCCACAACAGGGTCAGACTGCAAGAAGGCAAGCATCGCCATCGCAATCACCGCGCCACGGGGCACGAGCGAGAACCACGCCAGCTGAAGCCCGCTCGCTTGCATGCCAGCGCGCCATGGTGACGAATGAGAGCGTGCCAACGACAGCTCGTGGTCACTATGGACCAGAAGAGAGGGCCCCATTGGGCACGTGAACGCAGCAGGCCGCTAAGGGCCGCAACGAAGCCACTATGGGCCGCAAGGAAGCCACTATGGGCCGAGCGAAGCCCCCAGAGGGCGGAGGGCCGAAACCCGACACACGGCACGGTATTTATATCCCGCCCCAGTGCCAGGCGGAGGAAGCACTGCACGGCACTGCACCACACGACGCGAGCGGGAGGCGGAAGAGGGTCGACCAGCGCGCGGCCGACCAGCCGAGCGAGGGCGCCCCCGCGGCCAGCCGCGGGGTCGTTCACAGCGCGGGCGGATTTGTGCCAAGCAATAACTTCGTTATTCCGACCCAAACAGACACCCTTGAGAGAGTCTGCGGCCAAAGGAGCACCCAAGGGACACAAACCAAGCCCACAGGAGAACGCAGACCGGCGCCACAGACGCCCACCGAGCCAGCCCGAGCTCGGAGTTTCGCCCAAGTTCGGAGCCCGAGCCGGAATCAGAGCCCGAGCCGGCACCGCGCCGGAGCCCGGGGGAATGTGAATCCGGTATATCGGTAATTTTCCTTGGTTTAGCTCTCCCAAAGAGGTCTGCGCACGCTCTTGAGGATATGTTTTGTTCACTACCCTGGGAACGATCCTCTGGGAGCTCCTTCACGCCAAGAGCTCTGGAGGGGAGCTCTGGGGGGGAGCTCTGGGGGAGAGCTCTGGAGGGAGAGCTCTGGGGGAGAGCTCCGGGGGAGAGCTCTGGGGGAGAGCTCTGGGGGAGAGCTCTGGGGGAGAGCTCTGGGGGAGAGCTCTGGGGGAGAGCTCTGGGGGAGAGCTCTGGGGGAGAGCTCTGGGAGAAAGCTCTGGGGGAAAGCTCTGGGAGAGAGCTCTGGGAGAGAGCTCTGGGGGAGAGCTCTTGGGGAGAGCTCTGGGGGAGAGCTCTGGGGGAGAGCTCCGGGGGAGAGCTCTGGGGGAGAGCTCTGGGGGAGAGCTCTGGGGGAGAGCTCTGGGAGGGAGCTCTGGGGGAGAGCTCTGGGGGAGAGCTCTTGGGGAGAGCTCTGGGGGAGGGCTCTGGGGGAGAGCTCTGGGGGAGAGCTCTGGGGGGAAGCCCTGGAGGGGAGCTCTGGGGGAGAGCTCTGGGGGGGAGCTCTGGGGAGAGCTCTGGGGGAGAGATCTGGGGGAGAGCTCGGGGGGAGAGCTCCGGGGGAGAAGGTGAGCGGTATCCGCGAGCATCCGGCCGAGGGTTAGGGGTTATCATTGTGCAAGCGAAGCACCGCCTCGGGCCGGCAGGCCTATGGTCGCGGTGAGCTCGACTTGAAGCTCGCTCTCACTAGCAGATCCTTACAGGCGTGGCGGTGCGCGCCCCCAGGTCCGCGCCTGCAGTTTAGGGTTTAGGGTTTAGGGTTTAGGGTTTAGGGTTTAGGGTTTAGGGTTTAGGGTTTAGGGTTTAGGGTTTAGGGTTTCTGCGCAGAACCATCCTATCCCCCCCTCCTCAGGAGGTAGGGGGGGATGGATGGATGCGTCCTGTCCCACCCCATCCACCCAGAGTCATTGCTTTTAGGGTTTAGGGATCTACCTCCCACGCTCCCCCCTATCAAGGGGGGAAGGAGTGCTGGCGTCAGCCTGAGTGAGTGATGTGCGTCCCAGAACCAGATATGTCAGCATTAGCGCGATTCGAGAGTCGTCCTTCGCGAAAGTTACGCGCGCGACCGCGACCCTGGCGGGTGCAGAGTCGCCCGCGTAGCCTTCCCCAGGGGCCGCCGCGTGGAAACTGGACGTGGCCCCCTGGGTTTCCGCGCGGCAGTGGGCGCCGCGCCGCGCGCGGGGTCCGACGGGCTTTCTCGCTCGCGGACTCGGCGCGGCGCGGCGGCTACTCCCGCGCGGAAGCCCCCCTCGACTGCGAGCTCCCGCGTTCCTGGTGCAAGTCCGCGGAAGAGGGCACAACTGCGCCTTGCCGAGAGTTCGCGGGGGCGCCGTTGTTCGTGGGGTCGGCGGACGTCGGCTCTGCGACGCGCGTGAGCGCTGCGGGAGCGAGAGTGCGCGTGCGGTGGCGAGAGAAGCAGCACCAAAGAAGCTCGAAAAAGACGCGCTTGAGAGAGCCCGCGGCCAAAGCAGCACCGAAAAGAGCTCGAAACAGACTGCTTTAGAGCCCGCGGCCAAAGCAGCACCTAAGGCAGCTCGAAACAGACGCGCTTGAGAGAGCCCGCGGCCGAAGCAGCACCAAAAAGCTCGAAACAGACGCGCTTGAGAGAGCACGCGGCCGAATCAGCACCCAGGGGAGCTCGAAACAGATGCGCTTGAGAGAGCACGCGGCCGAAGCAGCACCCAGGGGAGCTCGAAACAGACGCGCTTGTGAGAGCCCGCGGCCTAAGGAGCAACCAAGGGAGCTCGAAACAGACGCGCTTGAGAGAGCCCGCGGCCGAAGCAGCACCCAGAGGGAGCTAGAAACAGACGCGCTTGTGAGAGCCCGCGGCCGAAACAGCACCCAAGGGAGCTCGAAACAACACCCTTGAGAGAGTCTGCGGCCAAAGGAGCACCAAGGGAGCTCGAAACAGACGCGCTTGAGAGAGCCCCCGGCCGCAGCAGCACCCAAGGGAGCTCGAAACAGACGCGCTTGAGAGAGCACGCGGCCGAAGCAGCACCCATGGGAGCTCGAAACAGACGCGCTTGTGAGAGCCCGCCGGCGGAAACAAGCACTCAAGGAAGCTCGAAACAGACACCCTTGAGAGAGTCCGCGGCCAAAGGAGCACCCAACGGGAGCTCGAAACAGACGCGCTTGAGAGCCCGCGGCCGAAGCAGCAACCCAAGGGAGCTCGAAACAGACGGCTTGAGAGAGCCTGCGGCCGAAGCAGCACCCAAGGGAGCTCGAAACAGACACGCTTGAGAGAGCCCGCGGCCGAAACAGCACCCAGGGGAGCTCGAAACAGACACCCTTGAGAGGAGTCCGGGGCAAAGGAGGCACCCCAGGAAGCTCGAAACAAACGCGCTTGAGAGAGCCCGCGGCCGAAGCAAACGAGAGCAGAAAAAAAAAAACAACCAGAGGAAAAAAGCCATCTCTGACTACAGACTCTCGAAACAGACACCCTTGAGAAAGTCTGCGGCCAAAGGAGCACCCAAGGGAGCTCGAAACAGACACGCTTGAGAGCGCCCGCAGCCGAAACAGCACCCAAGGGAGCTCGAAACAGACACCCTTGAGAGAGTCCGCGGCCGAAGCAGCACCCAAGGCAGCTCGAAAGAGACGCGCTTGAGAGAGCCCGCGGCCGAAGCAGCACCAAAAAGCTCAAAACAGACGCGCTTGAGAGAGCACGCGGCCGAAGCAGCACCCAAGGGAGCTCGAAAAACAAGAAGGAAGGGAGAATCCGCGGCACAAGAGCATACAAGGGGAGCTCGAAACATACGCGCCGTGAGAAGCCCGCGGCCGAAGCAGCATCCAAGTGAGGCTCGAAACAGACACGCTTGAGAGAGGCCCCCGCGGCCGAAACAGCACACACAAGGGAGCTCGAAACAGACAATACCCTTGAGAGAGTCTGCGGCCAAAGGAAGCACCAAAGGGAGCACGAAACAGACGCGCATGGAGAAAGCCCCGCGGCCGCAAGGCAGCACCCAAGCGAGCTCGAAACAGACGCGCTTGAGAGAGCCCGCGGCCGAAGCAGCACCAGGGAAGCTCGAAACAGTCGCGCTGGTGAGAGGCCGCGGCCGAAACAGCACTCAAGAGAGCTCGAAACAGACACCCTTGAGAGAGTCCGCGGCCAAAGGAGCAGCCAAGGGAGCTCGAGACAGACGCGCTTCAGAGAGCCCGCGGCCGAAGCAGCACCCAAGGGAGCTCGAAACATACGGCTTGAGAGAGCCCGCGACCGAAGCAGCACCAAGGGGAGCTCGAAACAGACACGCTTGAGAGAGCCCGCGGCCGAAACAGCACCCAAGGGAGCTCGAAAACAAACAGACCACTTGAAAGAGAGCCCGCGCAAAGGAGCACCCAAGAGAGCTCGAAACCAGACGCACTTGGTAGCCGTTCGGGACGAAGCAAGCACCCCAGGGACGCTCGAACCAGACGCTTGAGAAGCCCGCGGCCGAAGCAAGCAACCCAAGGGAGCTCGAAACAGACACCTTGAGAGAGCCCCCCGAAAAGCATTCGAATTGAAACAAACAGACACCCCTTGAGAGAGTCAGCGGCCAAAGGAGCACCCAAGGGTCACAAACCAAGCCCACAGACACAAACCAAGCCCACAGGAGAACGCAGACCGGAGCCACAGTCGCCCACCGAGCCAGCCCGAGCTCCGGACCCGACGGAATCAGAGCCCGAGCCGGCACCGCGCTGGAGCCCGGGGGAATGTGAATCCGGTATATCGGTAATTTTCCTTGGTTTAGCTCTCCCAGAGAGGTCTGCGCACGCTCTTGAGGACATGTTTTGTCAACTACCCTGGGAACGATCCTCTGGGGGCTCCTTCACGCCAAGAGCTCTGGAGGGGAGCTCTGGGGGAGAGCTTTGGGCGAGAGCTCTGGAGGGAGAGCTCTGGGGGAGAGCTCCGGGGGAGAGCTCTGGGGTAGAGCTCTGGGGGAGAGCTCTGGGGGAGAGCTCTGTTGAGTAGAAGCTCTGGGGAGAGCCGTGGGGAAGCTCTGGGGAGAGCTCTGGGAAGAAAGCTCATGGGGGAGAGCTCTGGGAAGCGCTGGAGAGAGCTCCCTGGGGGAGAGCTTCTTGGGAGAGCCACTGGGGGAGACTCTGGGGAGAGCTCTGGGGAAGAGCTCTGGGGGAGAGCTCTGGGGAGAGCTCTGGGGGAGAGCGCTGGGAGGGAGCTCTGGGGGAGAGCTCTGGAGGAGAGCTCTGGGGGGTCTGGGGGGGAGCTCTGGGGAGAGCTCTGGGGGAGAGCTCTGGGGGAGAGCTCGGGGTGAGAGCTCTGGGGGAGAGCTCTGGGGGGGAGCTCTGGGGGAGAGCTCTGGGGGGGAGCTCTGGGGGGAGCTCTGTGGGAAAAGCCGAGCGGTTCCGAGCATCCGGCCGAGGGTTAGGGGTTATCATGTTGCAAGCGAAGCACCGCCTCGGGCTGGCAGGCCTATGGTCGCGGTGAGCTCGACTTGCAGCTCGCTCTCACTAGCAGATCCTTACAGGCGTGGCGGCGCGCGCCCCCAGGTCCGCGCCTGCAGTTTTAGGGTTTAGGGTTTAGGGTTTAGGGTTTAGGGTTTAGGGTTTAGGGTTTAGGGTTTAGGGTTTAGGGTTTAGGGTTTAGGGTTTAGGGTTTAGGGGTTTAGGGGTTTAGGGTTTAGGGTTTAGGGTTTAGGGTTTAGGGTTTAGGGTTTAGGGTTTAGGGTTTAGGGTTTAGGGTTTAGGGTTTAGGGTTTCCGAGCAGAACCATCCTATCCCCCCCTCACCAGGGTGTAGGGGGGGATGGATGGGCGCGTTGAGTCCCGCCCCATCCGCCCAGAGTCATTGCTTTTAGGGTTTAGGGTGGTCTACCCCCCTCGCTCCCCCCTAGAAAGGGGGGAAGTGTGCAGGCGTCGGCAAGAGTGAGTGGCCGCGTACCAGGGATGAATGAGAAGAGTCGTCCTTCGCGAAAGTTACGCGTGCGACCTAGGCCCGCGCGGGCGAAGAGTCGCACGCGTAGCCTTCCCCAGGGGCCGCCGCGTGGAGGCTGGACGTGACCCCTTGGCTTTCCTTTCGGCAATGGCCGGCCAGTCGCGCTCGGGGTGCGTCAAGCTATGTAGCTCGCGGACCCAACGCGACGGGGCGGCCAACGCCAAGCGGAAGCCTCCCTCGTCCGCGAGCCTCCGCGTCTTGTTGGAAGCTCGGGGATGACGGCGCAGCTGCGCCTCGCCGAGATCCCGCGTGGGAATCGTCTGTGGGAGTCCGGCGGACGTCGGCAGATGGCGACGCGCGGGAGTACTGCGGCATGTGTATGCGATGGGCGAATCAGCGTGGGATTTGTCGCGGGGTTGAACATCCCACGCAGCAGCGGGGGTAAGCAAGTTGCGTTGCAGACGCAGCAGTGGGTCTGTGAGAACATAAAGCAGGCTGGCCAGGCAGCACCTTGGGGCACACGGCTCGGGCGGTTACCCACGCGCGCCTGGCGGCAATTCAGCCGGCCGGCACAAAGTGGTCCTCCGTGAGGACGCCACCCAGCAGCACCTGCTCCGCGCGGCTCACTCGTGAGAGAGCGGTGTACGCTGCTCCCTCGCACTTGGGCGTGTCGAGCCATATCGTGATGTGCGTGAACTCATCTCCCTGGACTTTCTGTGAATCGTCGAGCAGTAGCCCAGCCGGACGGGGTAGTAGGAGACTCGTCCGTGGTCAACATCAGTCCAGGGCGTGATCATGTGGACGTACCCGGTGTCGGTCTTGACGCGGAGCTGCCGCGTGCTGTTATCCCAGTGGAGCACCTCGCATCCCATGCCGTTGACGTAGTCCACGGACTGCAAGACGTTCTGGGTCAGGTACAGGCGCATTCCTTTGTAGATGGGTATGGCGGCGGGCAGTGGGCGCCTGTCTGTCCGGAACTTGTTGCGCTCGTCGTAGTTGTCGGGGTTGAACTCCACGTCGCCAGGGAGAGAGGTGAGCGGCTCCTTGCCTTTGTAGAGCGCTTCCACAGCCAGGTCGTTCACAATCGCCGCTCTTCGGCGGGTGCACGTCACGATCTTCGTGTTCGGGTGCTTCTGCAGGATCCTGCTGACGTCGTCGACGTCAGGCTCGTCGCCCAGCCACGCTTTGCGGCCCCTGCAGATCTGGTTGACGATCCCGCTGGTCTTCTCGGGCTTACTGGTACGTAGAGTCTGCAAGATGTTCCAGAACATGGTGTCCTCGCACCGGTGAGGCTCCGTCAGCTTGCAGAAGCGTAGATCCCGTGAGCTCCACGCGGCCGACTCCCATGGGCGCGCGGGCTTCACTCCTGGCAGCTGGTACTTGTCTCCAAGAAAGACCAGCGCTGGGATCTTGTCGGCCACGTGCCAGAGCCGCAGCATCCGCTCGAAGTCGTCCTGCCCGAGGAGACTCACCTCGTCCACCACCACGAGATCGTAGCACGTCATCAGCGGGTAGGACTCGGATTCCGGAGCGTTCAGCTTGAAGGCCGCATGGCAGGTGTCCACAACGACGTTCGCGTACTGTGCGAAGCGGCCGCGCATTCTTGAAGCCAGCTGCGCCGTGGGCAAGGCAAAGAGCACCCGGGCGTCCTGCGCGACGGCCGTGCGTATCTGGCGAGACACCACGGTCGTCTTGCCCGTGCCGGGGGGGCCCAGACACACGACGGGCCTGTTCTTCTCCTGGCACATGTCGCGGGCGGCCTCGAGCGCCGCTTCCTCCTCGGTCCGCGTGGCGCGAAGAGCCAGAGCGACGTGCTTGGCGATCTCCCGCTCGAAGAGGCCCTGCAGAGCGTTGAGCCGAAGGGTGTCCTCTCTGCCTGCGCGCGCCGCCTCCTCGGTGGCAGCAGCCGCGGGGTCGGGCGCCGCGCTCGGGTCGTCTTCCAGGCTCATCTCTCCGCTCCAGAACTGCTCGATCAGGGTGCGCTGGCCAGCGATGAGCGCCACCGTGTCCTGTATGTGATCCTCTGTGTGAGCCTCGTCCTTCATGTCTTTGCGCATCTTGTCGGGGGAGTTCCAGAAGTTGTACAAATTGGTCGGGACGCGCTGCCTGTCCTCGCACAGCTTCAAAGCCAATGCCTGGCCGCGCAGGCGGGGAGGCACTCGCGCGGTCACCTCCGGCACGTTAAGGTCGTCGAGCTTGCGGAAAGGAATGTTCAGCACGATCCACTGGCGGAAGAACTTGTCGTTGTGGCGCCAGACGGTGTCCACGGCCACGAGTTGTTCCCCGCGCATCGTGTAGTCGTTTGCGAACTCCCTCTCCGTCATGTCCTGCTGCTCCTCTGGCCTCTCCTTCCAGAGTGTCTTCAGCCACCCTGCGATGGCGCCCTTGTGTGTGGATTTCCGGAGAAACTCCAGAAGGCTCATGTCCTCCCGGCGCCATGAGCTCTTCATGTACGCCTTCATTTCAGCCGTGATCTCAGAGCCATCTGGCGCCACGACGTGTCGGAGGCCGCGGCTTTTAGTCCCAACGCCCCACTGGCGAAAGTTGGCCGCCTCCAGCTGCAAGACCATCTCAGGCTCGAAAGGATGGCACTCCTTGAGGACGCGCCAAGCGATGGAGTTCGCCGCGGCCTTGTCATTCAGCCAGTCATCATAGTTGGAGTCGCTGAATTTCGAAACATATTTGGTCACGTATTTGAGGAGCAAGGCGTCTCCGGCCGACATCTGGACGTCCTGGTGGCACATGAGTGCGTCCATGATGTCAGGGAAGTATGCTCGCCGGCCGGCCTCGGAGTCATCTTGTGTATGATGCAGGTGGAGGCGGTCGGCGTTGTCGTCGTATCTGGAGGGCCCCGCATGGACGTTCCACTTGCTGTCGCCGCTCCGATCGTCCTGCGACCCCTTGACGTAAGCGGCTTGCGTCTCATCAGTCGGCAGCGTCGCACTGAGGCACTTCTCCAGCTCGATGTCCGCGACGTCCTCAAGCCACAACAAGCAGTGCAGGGGTGGGCGGCCGCTACCATGGTACTTCTGGGTGGTCTCTTTGCGGGAACCGTCCTGGAATTCCAGGCGCGTGAAGAAGTTCACCACGGTGCTATTGTCCCCGTCGCCTGTCTTGCAGCTCAGGATATGCTTGCGCCAACAGCGGTCTCCCCGCGCCTTCTGCTGGTTGGACCCCGTCAGTAGCCCGGACACCAATTGAGTGCAGAGGTGGGACAAGTGCAGCGTTTCCATCGGAGCAAGGTGGAGGCGCGTCCGCAAGAGCTTCTTCATGTCGTCCAAGAGGTAGTCGTGGTAGGGCGCCGACATCTCCCACGGCGACATTGTGAAAAAGACAGTGGGGTATCCGACCTGGCGCACGAGGTCGGTGAGCCCTTGATGCATCCGCTTCCAATACTGCGGTGAGAACGAGTGCCCGGACATAAGCAGCCGCAGCGGCACGCCACTCTGGAGGTTGCGCTTGCTGCCCAGTGCGGTCCACAAGTTCAAGTCGTAGACGAACTGCAGTAGCTCGTAGCTGGCCGCGTATCCCAGCAGCGGCGACCGGAGCTTCGCCGAGAAGCTCTGCTTCATGGACGTTCTGCCGCTGTCCGTGTCTTTTGGGTTGCCCGCTGCAGCGTTGTCGTCGCTCTGCTCGTCGTCAGAACTGGAGTCGGCGGTGGCGTCGGAGTCGTTGGAGTTGTCTCTGGCAATGTTAACATGGCCATCTCCGCCTTGCCGTCGCTTGCGCCGCGCCTCTTTTGTCCTCCGGGAGTCCGCCAAGCGCACGTAGGTCTCGCACATGTCTGTCTTCCAATATAGATGGGGCCACACCGCGCATTCCAGCCCCAGACGTTCCATGGCTCCGACTGGGAGCCGCCGCGTCTGCGTGTCGGCGCTGTCGTCGTAATGTCGCAGGAACTGGAGGTGCTCCTGATGGTACTTCATGTACGCAGAGTCGTCGGCGTGCTTCAAGTACCACAACGCCGCGCGGGCTGCCCGCCTCTCGCCCCTGTCAGGAATACGCTTGATCTTGTCCTTGACCGAGAGCGTGGCCCAACTGAATCGGATCACCTGGGTGTGCTTCCGGTAGCCTTTGTCGGCGCCCCACGCTGTCCTCGCGCGCTCCTCGGGCCCGACGTCGAACTCCAGCGGCCGCAGCGCGGCAATGGCCTCCTCGGAGAGTCCCTGCAGCGGTTCAGGAACGTGCTCAGGGTGCGGCACATAAGGCTTCCGCTTACTGCTGCAGCGCTTGCAAAGCGATTTCGGGAACGTCGGCGGCCCTGCTTCCGCGAGACACTTCTCGTGAAGGGGGCGCGCCTGCATGATGCCGCACTCCCGGCAGCTCCCCCAGGAGCCAAATCTGCACCATCCTTCCAGGCCTTTGGATACCTCTGAAAGGAAAGCTGCTGGAAGCCCGGACCCGTTGTCGATGTCCTCCGCGAGCTCCTGCGCTGCCGCGCGGGGGCGGCGCGGCGCGTCCGGGAAGAACTGCTTCCGCGCTGCGCGCTGATCTTCCAGGACTGAGGATCGGTAGTCTCGCCGCTGCTGCGGCGACGCCTTCGCCATGGGGCAGGCGCGCGTGGCTTTGGCATCAGCCCACTGGCCGTGGAATTCCGCCGCCTTCTCTGCCGGCGTCTTGACAACGCTCTTGCGGCGTGCCGGGGCCTCAATCCTCCCGGGCAATTTCTGCACCCACGTCCCGCACGTCTCCATGGGGGCCCACTGTGTCACTCTGCTCAGGGCCTTTGGGTACACGGCGGGGTGCGTCTCCGCGTGAGAGTGGAACTGCTACAGGAGCTGAAGCACTCTGCCTTTGCCGCGCGGAGTGCTGCACGCGTTCTGCATGGCTTCGTCAGAACAGAAGCAGCACCGCCAACCTCCAGGCGTGCTCGTGCACGTAGCCTGGGACCCTGGCTCTGCGGTGCTGAAGACGCAGTCGTCCACTGTCCCGTCGCTTAGTGTAAAGCCGCAGCACTGGCGGGACCTCCACGTCCGCGCTGTCGCCTTGGCGCGCGGCGGCGCATGCGCCGCCGAGTTCCCGCCGCCGCTGGCGGCTGCGCCGGGCAAGGCAGGCGCGGCAGCGGCCGCGGCGTGTGGCCTGCGCGGGCTCTGCGTCGGACGCGGTTGTTTCCCGCGGAGTCGTCGACGTGCCGCGGCCGGCGGCAACGACAATGGCTCTGCGGCGGCCTCGCCGTCTGTGTCGCTGTCGTCTTTCTCCACGAGCAGCTCCGCCGTGGGCGTTCTGACAGCGGGTACCTCCATGACGAGAAACTCATCTGGATCCTCAGGCTCACTGTCACCCACGAGTCCTGCGGTGGGTTCCAAGGCACGGCCGCGCTTCGCGCCCAGCGCTGGCTGCGCCGCGGTCCGTTTCCGCACAGGCGGCGCCGAGGCAGCGCTGCTGGCGGCGGCCGCGTCGTCGGGGCGCGGTGCAAGAAGGGGCACTGGCGCTGCACCACTGGCAGCCTGGACAGCCGTTGCCCGCGGCCGCGCAGCTGGCGGAGCCGCAGGAAGGCCCGCTTCCCGCGCTGCTTTCACAAGCTGAGAAATCCTCGACTCAGAGTAGACTCGCGTTCCATCTTCCTGCCGACGGGCCCGCAGATCAGCGCGCACCTGGTCGGCGTTGAACCCTCGGCGGCACATGGCGATCACGTCGTCCAGAATGCCGCGGCGGCCGCGCCCGCCGCGCTCGCCGCCACGTGCTGGACCATCCGCTGGCGACGCCATCGGCGGGCCAGCTTCGTGGCGAAGAGTGGCGCGACGTCAGGCCGCGCAGAAGCGCTTGCAAGGCTGCGTGTTTGAGCCAACATGACTACAGACAAACAACGATGGCCGCGCAGCTGCTCTGGGACACGGACACTGCGTGCGGGCATCATACAATGTCCCACTGGTAATGGAGAGAACCCACAAGGGCACGTAAGGATGCAACGCTTGTGGACTCAGGACATCTCCGTGCACGAGGGAGCTGGCGCTCTGCTTCTTCCCTCGGACACACGGATGCAAGGATGCTCGTGATGGGTCGTGGTGTCCTCATGATCGGATGGGCTGGAGCTCCAGCAGCCTTGCGTGGTGGCAAACGCAGGCGGCGCGCGCGATGCGCGACGCGCAGGAGCACGAGTCGGCCGACTTGACGCGGACAGCTCCCGCGCGGATTTCTCGCTCACTCGGCGCGGGGTCCGAATCCTAATTTTGGAAATAACACAGAGCGCTCATGAACGCAGTATCTATATGCTGGGGACGCAAGCTGCGGCAGCGTGCTCGCCGAGAAGCGGTGCAGTGAGCATGCGTCCTACGGTACCTCTGCTACTGTCACTGCTCTCCACCGTGCCTGAGTTGCGTCGGATACTCGGTCGCATCGCCAATGCATCGCCAGTCTGCTGTTTGAATACAACCTGTGGCCAAATTTCTATGAGAGCCAACACGTAGGTTACACGCTGCATTCGTTGAATTGAACACGCAGTAAGGCTCCGCCACGGAGCGCATCGCCGGTGCATCAGCAAACTACTTATCTTCTCCGCCGATGCTTGTTTCTGTTCTCCACTCTCCATCGTCCCGACGCTCGCGGGTCTTCTCCTGCAAAGGAATATGAATTCAGCAGCGTCGTAGGGGAAGCTCGCACGAGTACTTGAGGATGCGACGCCCTTGGACTCTGGACATCTCCGTGCACGCGGGAGCTGGCGCCGGGATTCTCCGAATCTGGACGGATGCAAGGGAGCTCTTGATGACCCGAAGGCATCGTGCATCTGCCCATCTCGACTCAGAGCAGACTCGCGTTTCATCTTCCTGCCGGCGGGCCCGTAGATGGCGTTGAACCCCCGGCGGCACATTGCGAACACGTCGTCCAGAATGCCGCGGCGGCCGCGCCCGCCGCGCCCGCCGCCACGTGCTGGACCACCCGCTGGCGACGCCATCAGGGGCAAGCTTCGTGGCGCAGAGCGGCGCGGCGTTAGGCCGCGCAGAAGCGCTTGCAAGGCTGCGCGTTTGAGCCAACATGATTACAGACAAACAACGATGGCCGCGCAGCTGCTCTGGGACACGGACACTGCGTGCGGGCATCATTCAATGTCCCACTGGTAACGGAGAGGACTCACAAGGGCACGTAAGGATGCAAAGCTTTTGGACTCAGGACATCTCCGTGCTCGCGGGAGCTGGCGCTCCCTTTCTTCCTTGGGAAACACGGATGCAAGGATGCTCGTGATGGGTCGTGGTGTCCTCATGAGAGGATGGGCTGCAAAACGCTCCAGCAGCCTTGCGCGGTGGCAAACGCAGGCGGCGCGCGCGATGCGCGACGCGCAGGGGCACGAGTCGGCTGACTTGACGCGGACATCTCCCGCGCGGATTTCTCGCTCTCTCGGCGTGGGGTCCGAATGCTAATTTTGGAAATAACTCAGAGCGCTCATGCACGCAGTATCTATGTGCTGGGGACCCAAGCTGAGGCAGCGTGCTCGCCGATAAGCGGTGCAGTGAGCATGCGTACTACGGTACCTCTGCTACTGTTACTGCTCTCCACCGTGCCTGAGTTGTTGACGGAGACTCGGTCGCATCGCCAATGTATCGCCAGTCTGCTGTTTGAATACGACCTGTGGCCGAATTTCTATGAGACCCAACACGTAGGTCACACGCTGCATTCGTAGAGTTGAACACGGAGTAAGGCCCCGCCTCGGAGCGCATCGCCGGTGCATCAGCAAACTATCTCGTCGTCTCCGCCGATGCTTGTTTCTGTCCCCACTCTCCATCGCCCCGACGCTTGCGGGTCTTCTCCTGCAAAGGAATATCAATTCAGCAGCGTCGGAGGGGAAGCTCACGCGAGTACTTGAGGATGCGAGGCCCTTGGACTCTGGACATCTCCGCGCACGCGGGAGCTGGCGCCGGGATTCTCCGAATCGGAACGGATGCAAGGGAGCTCCTGATGAGGCGCGGTGCGAGGCAGCGTGCATACGCCCAACGGAACTCTTTCTAATATCACTGCTCTCCTCTTCTTCAGAGTTGCTCACGGGTACTCGAACTCGTCGCCAATGCATCGCCAGCTTACTACTGGAATGTCGTTCCGTTGGACGCGCACTCTCAACGGCTACGCCATGTTGGACCTGCATCGCCAGAGCATCTAAAAAGGCATCATCAACGTCGCCAGCGCTTGTATCTGTTGTCCTTGTTCAACAAGCCGAAACTTCTGTGACAGGCGTGGGCGAGCAAGGGAGGCTGCCGCGGCGCGCGCGCCAGTGCCTGTCCTGGGCTGCTATGCAACTCTGCCTTGCGCGCGCTCTCCATCATCTGCGACATGCGCGGACGCGGGCAGCCACGCGCTCGCAGGTCCGCCCGCACGGAAGTGTAGGATGCAGAATTGATGTCCGAATCTCAGGCCTGCGAAGCAACCAGACGAGGACGGCTGGTCGCGCAGGCGTCAAACCTACGTCATCACGGCGATGTATCTCCGATGCGTCGCCCGTGGTCCTGCGTTGATATGTGCGTGTTCGGCACGACCAAGAATGCACATCCCGAATGCATTGAGTTCGGTCGTGCCGTGGCCTTCTGTCTCACTATCAGGTACACAACGTGATGTGCACGTGGACCACTGACGCTCGTGCCCTGCAATGTCGACATCGCCACTGCGTCGGCCAGCCCGGGAGTGATCCAACTACCAGCAGCGCATCGCCAAAGCATCGGGCGTTGCTCCAAGGCAGAACAGACGATAGTATGAGAGTCAGACTAAGAGAAGAATTTCTTGGGTGGTAGTTCTTTGTCACGTAAGTGCAGAGGCGCATCGGGAACCGCGCGTAAACGAAAAGACTGGGCTGCAGCACGAAAACGGGAACATCGTGCTGGGGCGCCTCTGTGCTGCACAGCGATCCCCACTTTCCATTGCATTGCCTGTGTTCTCTCCCCCTCCCAACTTCACCGCCGTGCACCGTGTGCTCCACACACGGCCGACTCACAGGCGCCCGCCCTCTCTGGCAGACCGAACCCCTACGGCTTCTTCTTGGGCTGTGGCACGCCAGCGCCGCCCGCAGCAGTCTGCTGCGACGCGTACCAAGCCTCGCACGTGTCCGCCGCGGCCTTCACGGCGCGGAAGTGCGGGGTCGTCACACTATTCTTCGGGGCCGCGGCCATGCCCGCGAGCTCCTCGTGGAAGGCAGCGACGCCGGCATAGTCACGGACCGCTGGCGGAAGATCGTCAAAGAACCGTTTCGTCTCGTCCAATGTCGGGCTGCTGGCAAGGAAAACCTCCGCCTGGGAGCCCGCTGCCTGTGCGTCGCTGAGCTTCCACTGGGTGAATGCAGTTTCCTGGGCGGACGCCGACTCCGGAGGTTTGGATCGTTTGTCACTGGGAGACTTCGGCTTCTGCGACTCGAACCATGCAAGGGCCTCCTCCGTCGTCGTCTTCACCTTGACCACGAACGCCTCCACCGTGGCCGCGCGTGCCATCCTCACCAGGCCACCCACGCTCTTGCAGGAAGAAGTAAGACCCGCCGCGGCTGCGACGTCCTCGGGCAAGTCTGTGGCAATGGTTTTGAGGGTGACCAAATCTGTCGGCTTCCCGTCACAGTCGTGGATAATCTTAAGCAGGGCCGTCGCGGCTGTCTCTCCCCACGAAGTCCAGGCAATCTCCGAGGGCGTCAGGGCGTCCTCGTCCGCGAACATGTCCTCCTCTACTGGCGGGGAGTTGTCGCGGGGACCGCCCCCGCGCTTGCTGTCCTTCTCTTTGCCACTGCTCTTGCGGCCACCACCAGATGTTTTCGCAGACTTCTTGCCCGTGCCTTTCTTGTCGGGCTCAGGGTCTTCAGAGTCGGGTTTCCTCTTCTTCTCCTTCTTCTTGCGCTTCGTGTCGTCCTCCGACTTGTGCGTAGTCTTCTTGGAAGCTTTGCCCTTGGCGCCATCATCAGACTTCCCCCCGCTGCCACTCTTGTTCTTCTTGGAGCTCTGCTTCTTCTTGTCCTTCTTCTTCTTGGAGCTCTTTTTCTTTTTCCCATTGTCGGAGCTGCTCGAGGAGTCGCTGTCGCTGCTGGAAGACGTGGTCGACGTGCTGCTGGCGTCTGCCTCCGCACACGCGTCGCCGAAGGAGAACCTCTTCTTCTTCACCCCTTTCTCGTCAGCCTCCTTATGAATGCCAGCCGCGAAAGCTGCCGCCAGAGTGTCCAGGTTGGGCTTCGATGTGAACTTGTTCCAGGTGGCGTGCTGCTTCGCTAAGTCCCCGGACCCGAGGTACTTGCCCCAGTCCTTGACCGCGACGGAGAGCGCAGTCAATTCCATGCACGCGAACGCCGCCGCCGCCATGCGACTGGCCGCGTCGGCGAGAGTTGCGTACTGCGCCATGCGCTCCTCTGCAGAGGATTTCCGTCCGAAATGCTGCAAGAGCGTCTCCGCTGCCGAGCGGCTGGCGTTCTTGTCTAAGTCGCCGCGGCCCGCTTGGAGAGCGTGGAGAGGGCCCTGCAATTCCATGAGCTCGGCGAACACGGCCTCCATCCCCGTCGTCTGGCCGAAGGCTGCGGCGTCGGCGTGCTGCGCCGCCGCGACGTCGAGCCCGGCCGCGAGGTTAAGCACGGCGTGCTTGCCTCCCTGGCCGGGAGCTTTCAAGAGATATGAGGACTCTGGAGTCAGCAGCTCCTGAACCTTCTCCAAAGTGAAAAACTCCGCGCCGGGCTCGCCAGACGTGAGCAGGAGCAAGCCGGTCTCGTCCGCCCAGGAGCGGGTCTGAGCTTTCCCGAACACTTTCCACAGCGGAACGGCAGCGAAGGGTTTCTTCCCCGTCTTCTGAGTGGCGGAGGGCGCCATGCGGCCGACCACAAGGAGACGTCGAGGCGCGCGAGCGTGGTGGCCGGGCGAACTGCGGGAGCGTCCAGTCGTCTTGGAGCCGAAATGATTACAGACATGGGCTGTGTGTGACCAAGCACAGTCTGTCAGCGATGCATCATCTTGACTAACGCATGGCCATCATGCGGGAACATGGACACCTGTCCACTGGTGACTCACTTTCCAGCGTGTCTCTCTGCGCTCGTGCACCACCCCCTTTGGTTCGTCAGAGCCACCTCCATCTCAGGGATACGGGCACTTTGAAGCATGCAGAGCCCCGCGCCCGTGGTCTCACAGAGCCAAGCACTGGAAAGACGCGCACACACTTCAATTCAGGCTCTCGCCACCGCCTCCCGGTTCAAGCACGAGCCCTCCGTCCGCGGCCGCAGGTGCTCTCTCACCAGCTCCTTGGGTTTTTTTCTGACAATATGGCCAAGTCTGGAAATCTCTTTTTTCAAGCAGGCTTAATTTTAGAATAGACACGCAGGGTGTCGCTCTCTTGGCGCGGGGTCCATATGTAATTCAGGAAATAACAAGGAGCGCCCATGAACGCAGTAGCTACGTGCAGGGGTCGTATGCTGCGGCAGCGTGCTCGCCGATAAGCGGTCCAGTGAGCATGCGTCCTACGGTGCCTCTGCTACTTGGTGCTCTCCCACGTGCCTGAGTTGTTGACGGCTACTCGGTCGCATCGCCAATGCATTGCCAGTCTGCTGGTTGAATACTATCTTTGGGGAAACTTCTATGAGGGTCCAACACGTAGAGTACACGCTGCATTCTTTGAGTTGAACACGCAGTAAGGCCCCGAGACGAAGCGCATCGCCGGTGCATCAGCAAACCACCTCATCTTCTCCGCCGACGCTTGTTTCTGCTCCATTCTCGAACGCCCCCGCGTGTGCAGGTATTATCCTTGCAATGGTATATCCATGCAGCAGCGCCGTAAGACAGGAAACCTTAGAGTTATGCTGCGAGCGAGGTACGATGGGAAAGTGTGGGTGCACGGAGTATGGCTATTTGCCTTGGAGTCCGCTGGCGCGCAAACGGGAAGTCTCTGCGCCGCGGGGTGAGTGAGTAGTGAGCGGAAGCTCTCCGCCCTGTGCAGCGCGAGCATACAAACCAGAGACTGCGGCATGGCGACACACGTGTACTCCGGTACTCGCTGCGCGCTCGACGCGCGGCGCAGGCGCGCTCGGCCCGCGGTCCTGGTTATGTTCTTTTGCAGTAGGGACGTCTCATTCCAACAACATAATTGAAGAGCGCGGCGTGCCTATATCTCCCCGGACACCCTTCGAGCGCCTGCGGGCCCCAGAGGAGCGTGGAGCACACCGTGCGTGTTCTGTCACATTCGAAAAACTCAATCTGGGCGTTCGAATGTAAAAAACATCAGAGCATTCTGATGTCTCTCGTGGCGACGAAGACCAGGCGGTACATCGTTGGATATGACAGAGGAGTCACCTAAAGATGTCTGCCACGGGACGACGACGGCCTGGATGATCGGAAGACTTCCGAGATGGCTTCAAAACGGGTAGCTCTGAAAGAGCAGGGCCCATCCCCCAAGAGAATCATACGGAGAGCGCCAGCACATTCGGCAAGTGCCCCGAAAATTCTTCGCGGTGCGCATAGTACACAGCTTGGTTTCTGAACTGCTAGGATTTCCTGGCACTTTCATACAATAACGAAGCCTCTGAAAGAGTCAGGCGTGTGCCTCAGAAGGTCTGCAAAGCCTTGTGGGCGCTAGTGTCTTTCGCGAAAGGTACGAGCGCGACCTCGACCCCGGAGGATTGAGCGAAGCGCCCGTGCCCTTCCCCAGGAGCCACCTCGTGGAGGTTAGACTTGGCTCCCTGAGTTCCGCGCGGATATGAACGCCCCATCGAACGGTGCCCCCGCGCTACTTTCCTGCTCGCGGAGCGTTCGACGGGGAGCCCACGTCCGCGCAGAAGCTCCTCTCGCCCGCGAGCCTCTTCCGAAGAAGCTCGCGGACGAGAGCGCGGCAGCGGCAGCGGCAGCGGCGGCGTCGGCAAGCGTTTTCATACAACGCAGCGGTTCCGGCTGCGTGGCCGCAGCGCTCCTCCGCTCAGGGCTTCCGGGCCTTCACCAGCGCCCGCTGCCGCCCCAGCAGCGCCTGCTGCGCTCCGCCGGCTGCTGCGCTCCAGTGCGCTGGCGCTGCGCCGCCAGCTCCGCCTTCGTCTCTGTCAGCTCGTCCTTGTAGCTGGCGGCCTTCTCTCGTGAGGCCTCGAGCTGGTCGGAGAGGGTGTTGATTTGAGTCATCAGAGCAGTCTTGTGGCCGACCTCGAGGTGGTAGTTGGCCCGGATCCTCTTGGTCTTCTGCAGGTGTTCCTACACAGGCCACGCGCAACGCGGAAGCCGCGCCGTTCCCTAGGGAAGTGAAGAAACGCAGAAGAAAAGTGTTTTCTTCTAAGTCTCTTTTCCAAGGAGCGGCGCGGTTTTCGCGGTGAGCGGAACCCCGTCGCCTCCGTGGCCTCCAGCGCGTCCTCGGCGCGTGCAGCGTGGTGTTCTTCGCGGAGCCGCGCCACAGAAGCCTCCTGGCGCGCCTCCGCGTCCTGCAGGGCCGCGCGGGCCTCGGCTGCGTCGTCCGCCTCCGCCTGGGCTTCGCGGCGAGCCTGGAGGAGGTCGCGGACTAGCTCGAAGTTGCAGGCAGCGTTCTCGCGGTAGCTCTCCGCGAGTTCCTGCCGAGCTGTCTCGGCCAGGCGGCGGGCACTGGCGGCGTCTGTGCGCGCAGCCGCCGCCACCTCCTCCGCGCGCTTCAAGGCTTCCAGCAGCGCAGCCTTGCAGGGCAGGAAGTTCTCCGGGTTCCTGTCCCAGGGAGGCGCCTGTAGCTGCGGGCCGCGGCGCGCCAGGAGCCGCGCGGGGCGTGGAGAGGGGTAGTGCTCGCTCATTCCGCCGCGGAGAGCAGGGAAGCAGGAGCAGGGAGCTTGAGCCAAACTAGTTACAGATACAGAAGGTGAGAGACCTCGTCTTCCGCTGCGGGACGGCAGGCCGAGAGTTTCTCCGCAGCAGCGGGATTCGTCACAGAGAACCACCCTTCGGCAGGCAAGGAGGAGGCTCAGCCAGGCAGTACTTGCTCGCCTCAGGGTGGCACTCCGCGAAAGCTTACACACTCAATTTTGCAGAGTCGCCTCGCCAGGAGCTCGAAGGCGTCGATGCTTGTGCAACCGAAAACGCCCACGCAATTCTGACAGCCAGACTTCGTGTCTTCGGAAACGTTGCTGTGTGCGTCTGCTGCTCATCGACGCACGAAGACGAGATGACGCACGACGGAGACGTGCGCCAGCGTCTGCGCATCTCGGCCAGGCTGGAGCCTGACGGATTCGTCTTCATCGTCCTCGTAGTCTCTGAAACGTTGTGTGTCATGCCTTTCGTCGTCGTCGGTGTCTTCGTGGCGCGAGTGTGCGCGTGTGTGTTATTTTATTAGTGTTCTGCACGGTTTGACTTCCGCGCGGGTTCTGTGCGCGCGCGCGTCTCGCACAGGCTCAGCAACTTCGGGTCCCCGCGCGCAGCCAGCGCGCAGCGCAGGGAGTCTCCCACCGCTCGCAAAATTTGTTTATATTGTTTTTCGTTTGTATGATTTGTCTTGCGCGCTATGTGCGCGCGCGCGTTTCCCAAGTCCGGCGGTTTCGGGTTCCCACGCGCAGACAGCGCGCAGCGCAGGGGGTCTCCTCCCGCTCCCAGGGACGGCCGTCGCCCCTTGCCAGTCGGATTGGCGTTCAGTTTGTCATGGGTTGGTCGCCCAGCGGGTTAGGTAAGTGCCTTCGTGGGGATGTTTGACGACACGCTCAGGTCGCAGACATGACGGCGACGATGACAACACTCTTGAGGGGCCCCAAGCACGACAACGACGATGACGGTGGCTCGTGGAGCTGCATGAGCGGCCAGTTCTTCCTCGAAAGGCCTCACACACGACTGACGCGCTTCAAGGCACCACACACGACGACGACGATGACGACGCCTTTGAGGGGCCCCAGGCACGACGACGACGATGACGGAGGCTCCTGGAGCGCAAGGAGCAGCCAAGACCTCCTGGAAGGGACCTCCTCGAAGGGCGCCACACACGACGACGACGATGACGACTGCGCCCGACGACGAAAACGATGGCGGTGGCTTCTGGAGCTCCAGGAGAGGCCGGGCCTCCCTCGCAGGGCGCCACACACGACGACGACGATGACGACGCCCTTGAAGGGCTCCAAGCACGACGACGACGACGACGGCGGTGAGCTCCAGGAGCGGCCGGGGCCTCCTCGAAGGGCGCCACACAGGACGACGACGATGACGACGCCCATGAGGGGCCCCAAGCACGACGATGACGATGACGATGGTTCCTGGAGCTCCACGAGCGGCCGGGGCCTCCCTCGAAGGGCGCCGAACACGACGACGACGATGACGACGTTCTTGACGGGCCCCACACACGACGACGACGATGATAGCTCCTGGAGCTCCAGGAGCAGCCGGGGCCTCCCTCGAAGTGCGCCACGTACGACGACGACGATGCAACGCCCTTGAGGAACCCCAAGCAAGACGACGACGATGACGGTGGCAGTTGGAGCTCCAGGAGCGGCCGGGGCCTCCCTCGAAGGGCGCCGAACACGACGACGACGATGACGACTCACTTGAGGGTCCCCA
>CAUYUJ010015997.1:241294-263794 GCA_963575745.1 Prorocentrum cordatum | reverse complement strand
TTTGAGCCAGTGGCTGTATGATGGCACTGTCATCACGCAGGTAAACGCAAACACATAAAACACAATGATGCAGTATAATAGGCGAACATGGTAAGTTTTTGTTCGTAACATGTATCCGTACCATCATCCTCCTCCTCCTCCTCCTCCTCCTCCTCCTCCTCCTCCTCCTCCTCCTCCTTGAGGGGCGGCGGCCTGGATGCCCACAGCGGGCGCCACGGCCGACCCAACGGACCGCGCCACCTGCGGCGGGCGAGAGGCCGACGCCGCCCGAGACAGGGCGGCGAGAGCCGCACTTGCCCGCCGCCCTGGCCAGGCCCATCCCGGGCCGGGCCGCGGTGTGCAGGCCTCCCTGGCCGAGCCGAGGGGACGTGTGCGCGACCGATCCCGGGCCCGGGAGGGGCTCGGCCGGGGGCGGTGGGCGTGTGCAGACCTCGTCGCCCGACGAGGGGCCGAGGAGAGCGCTGGGGCGGGCCCTGCCCGAACAGCCAGCGGCCCGGAGGCGCCGTGACGGCCGGAGGAGGAGGAGGAGGAGGAGGAGGAGGAGGAAAAGGTGAAGGAGGACGGAGAAGGACATGGAGGAGGAGGAGGAGGAGGAGGAGGAGGAGGAGGAGGAGGAGGAGGAGGAGGAGGAGCCGCCGCCGCCCGTGGGCCGCCCCAGGGCCCAGCTCGGGCCCCGAGGGCCATCGGGAAACGGCTCGTCGGTTGCGGGCCACGGGGGTTTGTTGTAGCGGGGTGGGAAGAAGTGAAATCGTTCATCCTGTGGCGCATGGCGCGTGGCCTCTCTCACGGGCCGCCAAGGATGCCAAGTGCAACGCAGTCTGCCCGCATCCGGTACGATCCAGCACGAACTGTCGCGTGCATGCTCGAGACCTCATTTGCAAAGGATCCGTTATCCCCAGTCTGAGCTCTGTATCAGGAACTGGCCATTGGGGGGGGGGTGCGGGCGAGAAGTCCAGGTGGCCCGTGGCATGAAGAAGTCAGGCCGCCAGACGTCTGGGCGAGGCGGGCTGGCGCGCGGGCAGAGGCGGCCTTGAGGCTGTCTATGTAGGGGGGATCCGCGGAGGGGAGGGGGGGGCGTCTGCGAGGATCCAGAGAGGTCGTTTCGCAACGAAGTAGGCTGGTCGTGAGCAGTTGCGGAACGTCCTGGGGCCGCCTTGGGCTTGTGCTGGGTCGTCTTGAGGCGGGCGGGTGAGTGGGCCCAAAATGTTGCCGCCCATCTCGGCGGTAGCAGAAACCCTCCAGTAGGGTCTTGACGTCAGCGGCCCCCTCGCTCGCCTGCGCTTATGTGCACTGTAGCTGCGGCAAGACATGAGCGAGGAGATAGAGGATGCGAAGGAAGAGCAAATACTGGGACCAGGCGCCAAAGCGAGAGCGGCATCACCAGGGCCGAGGCGACAGTGACATCCCCATCAGAAAGGTGGCAGAGACTAAGCGCGAACGGTCCCAATGAACAGAAGCTGTTCTTTGGGGGAGAATAACGACGACGACGACGACGACGACGACGACGACGACGACGACGACGACGACGACGACGACGACGACGACAAGGAAGCGGCAATGACAAGCAAGGCAAAAATGCACCATCTGCCTTGCTGCATAGAGGCGGGGCTGCACCTCTTGGGCCTCGGGGGAGACTCCAAAATCAGGAACATATGGAGAAGGATCATGGAGAAGGATCCTGGGTTTCACTGGGGTTAGTTTTGGGTAGATGGCCAATCCTGGCAAAGCAGCTGGTCTCTGCCGATGCCGTCGGGTAATGTGCCGGGGCCTGGCCACTGCGGTGGGCATGGCGCTGGAAACCTAACGTGCAGCGTCCATCTAAAGCGCGCTGTCCCTGTAAGGCGATCCCCCCGCGAGGCCCCCTGCCGTGCATGCCATCCCCCATACGAGGGCTCCTTCGGTGCTCGCCATCCCCAAGTGGGGGGATAGCGTTTCGTAAGCGGGCCAGCGGCGCCACATCGCACGCCCTTTCCCCAACGCCAACCGCCTCCAGCGGCCTCAACAGACTCTTCCTCGGAAGTGCTGAAACCGTCGTCGTCGCGATGGTTAACGTCGTCGTCGTCGTCGTCGTCGTCGTCGTCGTCGTCGTCGTCGTCGTCGTCGTCGTCGTCGTCGCGCGCGGGGCGCGTGCGCGGAAAAGCCTTGCGCGCGGTGCCGCCGAGGCCCTGCAGCTCCGCTTCCCTCGAGGCCTTGGCGCGAGGCCGCCCATCGAGCAAGTCGGGCGGATGCCCCCACTGCACAGATCCCTCCGCGCTCTGCCCCCGCCCTCCTCCAAAAATGGCCCCCCCCCCTTCTGTCCCCCCTCGCGCAAGTCCCTCCGCGATCCGCCTCCCTTTCCCCTCCGCATCGAGACCCCCCCAAAAAATGACACCGCTCCCACATTCCGCGCCTTCCGTTTTCTGCTCCCCCCCGTCGCGCGGGCGCGGATGGAGGCAGAGGAGTCCATGCAACGAGCGGTGTTCGATCCCGCTACTGCCGAGACTTCACGCAATGAACGAAAACTTTACCCCGCTGGCTGCATCGGGAATTACGGCAAACGTGCGAAAACAAAAACCAATGTGATAGCTGAACGCCTTTCTGGGCGAGCGGCACACGCACCCATTCCCCTTCTCATCCCATCGGCTCGATGCTGCGTGGTTCCCCTTCCCACTCTCTTCCCTTCCGCTCCCCCTCTCCCCTCTTCATTCCCTCCTCGCTTCTTTCCCGTATCCTCCCTCAGTCACCTCTCCTGCCGCATGCCGCCCCCGTGCCCGTCCCTCCCCGCCGTCACCGCCCAATTGTGTTCGCACTGTCGCCGAAGCCAGCGTCTTCTGTGCGACCGAAGGGTGATAAGAACCGGTTGGCTTTCTGACTCTAGCGCCGGGGAACACAAAAAAACTGCGCTGGGAACGCAAGAGCGAGACAAGAGCCACCAAAGACTATGCCGACCATACCAACAGGGGACTGAAGCAGACCAGCATAAGACACAACGCACCTACGAAACATCACAGATCCAGTCCGAGAAGTGGCATATCCAACGCGAAGAAGAAGAAAAACTGACCGCGCTACTACGATGAGCCACAGACAGCCAAGAATACCAACATCAAAGTTCACTACAACAAGGAATTCATCAACTGGTACCAGAACTCGACAGCGACATCGACGAAGCAATCCGCATATATGAGGGAGATCGCGACGAGCAGCTACGACTCCAACAACTAGCAGAACAAGCAGAAGGTGGACGACTACAACAGGAGCTGGTGGAGGTCATCGACAACACAGCGGATGAAAGTTCTAGTACACAGCACAGCTCCACCTGAATACCACTCCAACTGTTCGATGACTCACAGCAGCAGCATAAGCACAGACACAAATCACCAGTTCGAGCTGTCTCATCACAAGGCACACCACTCACATCCACTGAAGTGTACTCTTGAAGACCCCCATCGCCACAGACTACGCAACATCAGACACCGAAACGGAGCCCAACAGCAAACGTGCACTCACTACCAGTGGGTGACACACCGCAGTACGCAAGCACCCCACAGCAACGAGAGACAGCCAGGCAGTTCGACGCGCTGCAACAGTTTGGCGAGGTACTACCTCTAGCAGTACAGCGCAAGGTCACCGTCGTGTCGAACCCCAACGATCGACCGCAGGCCTGCCTCTCGCTACGGCATGCACCACAACATGCACCGACAGCGGTAAAGACAATGGAGGCCACACCAGCAGCACAATTACCCGACGCAAGGCCACTAGGGCCAAAGCACTAGCAGTCGACTTAGCCTTAGTGGCAACACGGTTGAGTACAGATGCGCTTGGGGTGCCGTCACACTCAACCAGAGCAACCAATGCTCTTTTCGCCACGAAAATTCCACTTGACTCGACCCACGAGGCAAGCACAGCTTCACCACTTAGTCTACGGAATCCAATTGCTGATTCCACAAGTGGACAGACGAGGTGTACACATCACCAGACCAGGAAGCAGCGACAAGCAGGCGACGCAGAGCCCACACCGCAAGCAGCCCCCAATACTGGACAGTGCGCCACTGGATCTCCCTGAATACACTAAAGGGCGGGGGGGTCCAGAACCCCCCTTCCCCCCTTGAAGGGGGGGGGGCTCCAGAACCCGGCCCCCCCCCCCTCCCCCCCCCCCCTCCTTGAAGAGGGGGGGGGGGGTCCGGACACTCCCCCCCCTCCCCCCCTTGGCGCTGGAATGGGGGGGGGGTCGGACACCCCCCCTTTTGCGCCGGAAAAAGGAGCCAGGGAGGGGGGGCCTCTCTCGCTTCTCCTTTATGCGCCAGAGAAGGCGTGTAGGGAGTACGGAGTTAGGAGTAGGGAGTGGTGAATAGTGAGTTAGTGCGTAGTGTGTAGTGAGTATTGGGTAGTGAATAGTGGGTAGTGAGTGGCGAGTAGGGAGTACGGAGTAGGGAGTGGGGAGTAGTGAGTAATGAATAGTGAGTAGTGTGTACTGATAAATGAGTAATGAGTGGCGAGTAGTGAGTAGTGAGTAGGGAGTAGGGAGTAGGAAGTAGTGAGTACTGAGTAAGGTGTAGGGAGTAATGAGTAGTGGGTAGTGAATAGTGGGTAGTGAGTAGTGGGTGGCGACTAGCGCTTAGTGAGTAGTGAGTAGTGGGTACTGCGTAGTGCGTAGTGACTACTGAGTAGTGAATAGTGAGTAGTGAGTAGTGAGTAGAGAGTAGCGAGTAGTGAGTAGTGAGTAGTGAGTAGTGAGTACTGAGTAGTACGTAGTGCGTAGTGAGTAGTGAGAAGTGACGAATAGAGAGTAGTGGGTAGTGGCAGTGGGTAGTGTGTAGTGAGTAGCGAATAGGGAGTAGCGAGTAGTGTGTAGTGAGGAGCGAGTAGGGCGTAGTGAGTAGTGAGTAGTGAGTAGAGTAGTCACTAGTGAGTAGTGGGTAGTGAGTAGCGAGTAAAGACTGGGGAGTAGCGAGTAGTGAGTAGTGAGTAGGGAGTAGGAAGTAGTGAGCAGTGAGTAGTAAGAAGTGGGTAGCGAATAGTGGGTAGTGAGTAGCGATTAGTGAGTAGTGAGTAGTGAGTAGTGGGTAGTGAGTAGTGACTAGTGACTAGTGCCCTGTGACTAGTGACTAGAGATTATGTAGTGACTAGTGAGTAGGGAGTAGTGAGTAGTGAGCAGAGAGTAGCGGGGAGTGGGTAGTGAGTATTGACTAGCGAGTATGGGAGTAGCGAGTAGTGAGTACTGAATACTGTGTAGTCAGTATTGTCTAGAGAGTAGGGAGTAGCGAGTAGCGAGTAGTGGGTAGTGAGTAGTGATTTGCGGGCAATGAGTAGTGAGTGGTGAGTAGTGGATAGTGGGTAGTGGGTAATGAGTAGTGATTAGTTAGTAGCGAGTAGGGAGTAGGGAGTAGTGCTTTGTGAGTAGTGAGCCTTGGGTAGTGGGTAGTGAGGAGTGAGTAGTGAGTAGTGAGTAGGGAGGAGGGAGTGGTGAGCAGGGAGTAGGGAGTAGAGAGTAGTGGGTGGTGGGTAGTGAGTAGTGGATAGTGAGTAGTGAGTCGTGAGTAGCGAGTAGGGGGTAGTGAGAAGCGAGTAGCGAATAGCGAGTAGTCAGTAGTGGGTAGTGAGTAATGAGTAGTGAGTACTCTTTGGGGCTGGGGTTAGTGGTTGGGGTTAGGGTTAGGGGTTTGGGTTAGGGTGAGGACTAGGGGTAGGGGTGGCGGGGGTCGGGTTCCGGAGTCAGGGGGCGGCGTGGCGAAAGGGAGGGAGGGGGGGGGCTGCGGCCAAAGGGGGGGATGGGAGGGGGGGGGTTCGGATCCCCCCCCCTTTTGAAAGGGGGTGAGGGGGGAAGGGGTTCCCGACGACGGACGAGGAAAGGAGGGGGGGGGGGGTCCCCGACGACGGATCGGGGAAGGGGGGGAGGGGGGGGGGGGTCCCACCCACCCCCCCTTGGGGAGATCCAGGGGCGCACCCTCCCAATACTGCCCGACATCTACGGCAAGACATCCCACAACACTCTACCACAGCCATTCATCGGCGGCGAGCGAAGGGGGGAAATGCGAAGGAGAAGGCCTTCTCAGAAGGCGGCGGGACTTCTCAGAAGCCCTCGCGCCTTCTGTCCTGTGTCTTCGGGGACGGATTAGAAACTTCCCAGAAGGCCGAGGGGCTTCCGAGCCTTCTGAGAAGGCCCGCCCCTTCTCACTTCCCCCCTCATTCGCCGCCGAATCCACCAATCCAACCAACGCATTCAACTCCAACATGACGTATACAACATCAACCTGCACCCAGCTGCGCGAGCAACGCTGCAAGCTTACAGCCAGCCTAGACAGAATGTCGCGTCACCCGTCATCTACCCTGACAGCTCACTTCAACAGACCAAGTCCAACTCAGCATCGGCTCTTGCGCCCATACCCTACGACGGGCAGATGTCGTCTCTCCACGGACATTGCACGGGCAACATCTCACACAGCACTAATAACGGCATCGACTGCGGCAGCCTCGACAGCACCAAAGTGGAGCTGGGCGCCATCGCCTGGGCCATCACCTACGACATGCAGCAGCCTCCTGACCTTCACAAACTAATTCCCGCGGGCCAGGCTAGTGCAGTCCAAATCCTGACACGAGCTGCACACAGCGATGATCCCATCACGAGAGTAGCTCAAACACTACACCACCCATCGCATTGCACCACACCACATCCATGGACATGACGGCCACCCATGGAACAAACTAGCTGACACACTTTCAAAAAAAGATGCCACCGTGCACGGTAGCACAGATAGTGCACTCACAACGGCTGCCGACTGGAGGCTCCCACAGCCAAACCAGAACATAGCAACACGAGTAGCAGATCACCCGCGAATATACTGGACTACTCACCAGAAAGATCACACCACGGACCATTGTGCGTACCCTGTGATACAGACTGACAGCATCCACCACCAAACGCGCAGCAGAGCAAAAAGGCACTTGACACCAATACGGCTCTGATCAATACGCAGCAGTAACGACCACAGCAAGAAATTATTGCAGCCGACGCTAGCACCACGACAGTACACCTTAATATGTCGATTTGGCATGCCCAAAGAGCGAATGTGGATGTCACCAGCGACGGACATCGACTACGCGGTCGACTCAAATTGTACCACATGACTCGAGGGCAGCAGCACTTACGAGCACCAGCACGTTTGCAGAAGGTTCACCCCATAGGGATACCGGAGACCACAGCAAAGAGCGACTACTGCACAGTCGACACGTTCATGCAAATCACTACGCTTCAGCACCCATCCACACTCGGATGTACCCTACGAGTCAGCACAGCCACTCATACGCGACTAAAAACAGACTTCGAGCATATTCGAGCACTTGATTCGTCACATCGGCTACTCATCAGCAAGCTCTCCGCACCCCTCCTCAGCGAGATCACGTATGTAGCACATACACCTTACACCCAGCGCGGCACTAGACACACCACCAGATGGTGGGGACACCATTCACGAACTAGCCAGCAAATGGCGCCCCACCATAATCCTGACAGACTTCAACGCACGGGTGAACACGAACCTTACACCAGGCATTGGCAGCACCCTAGCACTTACCCAACAACAACCAGGAGAGGACGACAGTGCAACACAAGCTCGACTCACGGCAACAGCACACAACCTCACGTGCGCCAACACGGTCATCAGCCACGAGCCGACCTGCACGCTGATGAAGAAGATCAACGGCAAGACCACCGAACGTAGGAACGACTGCACAGCAATCAGCAACGACTGGATGCCATACACTAACGAATTACACGTTGTCCACCAGCACTGCTCAGCAGCCAACAACGAGGACCATTACCCCATATACGTTACCATTGGAAACAAAAGACACCACGTCATGTTACAACACAATCAGCCACTACCCTATGACCCAACCAAGATGTAGGACCTGGAACTGCAGGCACAATGTGCAAACCTACTCGACACGCATCCACCCCCACCATGGGATACACCAATCAACGACCACACCACAATTAACTTACTCCACGCAGGAGAACGTCCCAGCAGATGACTTCACCCCACGTCAAGCATATGCCAGCAAGGACACTATGAAGCCGACAAGACTACGCAGGTACGCTTCGACCAGAGCGACGCACGAATATGAACACCATGATCGACAGCTTATATCAGGACATCGAGCAGTACTTGGCGGGCAGACCAACTGACCAGCACACACATCAGCCGCACCTCGCCCTATAAACCGCCACACACGACAGCAAGAGATGTGGACAGCAAGAAGTACGAGTGTTTCTGGCAAAAACACGTACCCCACTAGCACCTCAACACAGGCAACACAGAGCGAATCATATCGCAACACTGGCAGACTCTTTGAAACAGCACGACCTCCATGACCATAGAGCAGCATGGCAACACGCCAAAGCAGCACTACGATATGGAACAGCTACTCGAAGACGAGCGGCCAAAGCACAAGCGATGCCATATTTCACAGATGAGACTGGGAAGGTACTCGACAACAACGAACAATAAGGCGACGCATTCGCCAAACATTTTGCACAACAAGAAGGAGCAAGCACCACGGACAACAACGGCACCAATACATTCTACAACAACACCTCAAGCACACTGATCACTCAATCTACGCTGGACTGCGTGATCACCCAGCCACGCACAATCACACTCATCAAGAGAGTAAAACGTAGGAAGCAACCAAGACTCGACAAAATCACCAGACCTCCTCAAGGCAGCACCTACTCGCTCAGCCAGACACTACACCCCTTACTCCTCAACGCATCACTGACGCAGCAAGAACCTTCACTCTGGCAACATGGCACTACCACTACACGAAGGCCAAGGCACAACCAGCAAAGACATGCAGTACCGATCCGTCCTCCCGGCCGAAGCCATGCTCAGTCTACCGGGCATGCTCAGGACACACGACTACGACCAGCACCTCAAAGCACAGATAGTTGAATCGTACCCTGCGTCCCACATCACTTGCAAGCACTCCAGTCGTACAGCTCGCCCAACGAAAGGTATAAGACTGGGCAACAGCAGACGCCATATACAACCTCTCATTTGCAAGACCGCTTAACGACTTAGCAGCACATATGGCAAACCGATCGTACACCGTCCAACTACCGACACCAGCCCAACCACCGTTCTCAGCATTTCGGCGCACCAGCACGGATGAGAGTACGAACACCACCAACATCGCCTTCGTAGACGACACTTTGATACTAGCACAATGCAGAGACAACGACCTGCTAGAGTTCTACATGACCTTAGTTGCCACCAGCACACACATGCACGCACCCACCCACACACACACACACACACATACACACAGACGCACACCCACACACACACACACACACACACACACACACACACACAACACGCACCAGCTATGGCTTCAAGCTCAAATGCAAGCCGCGCAAGCACACCTTCACCTTACATTTGGCAGGCAAAAGAACAGATCAAGCACAGCAGAGACTCTGCACAGAGAACACACCTAGCATCGACTGTCCTACCTGGGACCAACAGATACTCATCCCACATATTTACGACTACCGTGGCACACGTTTTAACCAAGCGTGCTCTACAGCAGGACGAGTGGCACATCAAATTACCAAGCAACACGCAACTCTAGCATCACTCAAGAATACACTCTTCAACAACAACCAGCTAAGAAACAACACCAAGGTACAACTAGCTGGCACGCTTGCCAACTGCTACTTCTCAACCAAACACAAGCATGGAACACGCTCAGCAAGACTAATACAGCACAGTTCAACGCAGCGAGAAACCTGACCTACCGCAGTGCTACAAAAACGCATGCCTTGAAGACCAGCGACGCACATGTAACCGACCAGCGACTACACACCGTTGTCCAACGAATGGACTACGAGAACGAGTTACGGCCAAGACGGCTCAACACACACAGCAAGGCTACTTTCCAATGCACCACACATACTACTACGACTCATCGACCTCACACGCGAAGAACGTGTGCCGGATACGACTACAGGCGCCACTTCTACGTGGGTCCAAATGGTAACACTTGACCCCAGATGGTTGGCGACCGCTACGACACAGACGGATGACCCCACAGCACGATGGCTTGAATACGCACACGACGCACCTTCACATGACCTACAACTAGAAGAAAAAGCAAAGCGCTGAGAATACACACAAAGAAAGCAATATGGTAACAGCACGCACAGCAACTCGACCTCGACGACAGCAAAAGGTATACTTCTGCTACGAGTGCGGGCACACTTCCAACACGATTGGGGACTGGAGAGCCCACCGCACGAAAAAAAAACACGGTAAGACGACATCTCAAGCACAGTCGACGACAGCGTCTGCCAATGCTGCAAGGCACGGTTTTCCACGCGGCAGAGATTCCTTACGCGCCTACGCTATGGAGTAGCACGTTGCCACAACTACTACATGCAGCATGTGCCACCAATTCCACACGACTCCGTCCAGGCACTGCAGCTGAGCGACCGACACGACACACGAGCTAACAAAGACAAGTGGGCCACGTGCAGACACAGCGACGACTCCAGCGATCAAGCCAGCCGACTATAAGCGACGCATCCGAGAGCAACTCACGGCACCCAACCCACCAACGACGACCAGTGACTTGCCAACTAGAGACAGACAACCTCTCACAGACAACAAGAGCAATCCTACCTGCATCCCTTTTCGCTTCAGAACGCTAGGTGCCACAACGACCTCCAGCAACATCCGCAGCGCAACCGCATCACGGAGAGATACACGTGCATTAGCATTGGATATGACAGCGACTCACCACTCGACCTGGCAGTACCAGAAGTCACTGACATCTAAGCCCGAAGAATCATACAATGACGAGTAGCAACCATCATTGCAAGATCACCACACGACACATGGACAGCCCCAACAACACGCAGGACACATAGCGAGCTACGGGGTGCACCTAACCAATCGACTCAGCAGCTCTTGCGAATACGAACATGCAGCAGACGTGTACAACAGATTACCCTACTGTTTTACATTGCCAATTACGCGCAGACACCTGCTACCCGTGTCCCAAACCAACCAAAATTGCACCCAGTCGCCTCCAACATGTGGCGGATACCTCAACTTCAATTTAAACAAGTAGCATCAACGACGCACACCACCCGACCAGTGCACTTTTGGTAAGTCGACCAAAGCACCGACAAGATTACTCGATCTACACCTTCAAACACTAATCGCGGAGAGCTCATCTCGACACGACAAGCAGATGCCCATGTCGATCACACAACCCAGCAGCCCTACTACCAACTCAAGGCACTTACGACTTAACGACTGACCTCTGTAGACCATGCACGGAGAATTTAGCACAGGCCCTGACACGTTACACAGCACCTGCACTCCACTCTGACTACACAGGGTACATACCCTTTTAGACTCACTCTTCGACTCACACGCGCCACGTATTGAGACACAAGAACCAAACGAGGAGACTGACCTTCAGACCAGGCACCAGCTCTGAGGGCTGGCCCATGCACAGCCCCCACAAGTACCACACCCACACTTCAGCGGAACACGCTAGCACAGCGACAAGCTTCACGAGCAGCTCCACGCCCAGCATACGCCCACAACGGCCACAGCACTACGTCCAGTCTCAACAGCACTAACAACAGACAACTGTTCAAGCATGCAGCCCGCCCCAGACCCGACAGGGGAGCCATACGGGGCATACCTCGGGGAGGGGCTCGGAGAGGCAGGCACCTGTCATATCTAATGTGCCTATACTTCCGCACAGCAGATTCTGTGTTCCTTGATTACCACATGTTGCTTCTCATCCCCAACATTAACATCGGTAAACGAGCGAGTTACATGCTTAAACCGCATTCTTCTCAGGGGCACGGCTTGCCACTTAAGTTGAATATGACAAGAAGATCAGATATGGCCCGCCCCATACCCGACATGGGAGCCCCAAGGGGCAGACCTCGAGGAGGGGCTCGAAGCGGCACCAGGCATGCTTACATAACATCGTGTTTGTTTGTTCTGCTTCACAGCCAACTTCCAGCATGATGGAAAGCACAGCACCAACCTGGTCCGTTGACCTCTACTCACCTGTACTTGCACCCATTAGTACAGACCTAAATCTAGCACCAACCAACCAACAATGATCCCAACCACTGGCAACGACCAAGCCCAGCACTGGCCTCCATCACCCCATACATTGACATCATCCAACCAGGCACCAAAATTACATGCAACAGTCTCACCCAACAGCACTAGACTCCACCACCACACCTGGCCTGCCAATGATCACCAATCCAACAGTAAGTGGCACTCACATTAGCACCTACCCTCGAACAACACCAGCGAAGCAACTATCACTGACCACCGACCAGCACGACTCCCAATCACCAGCACAGACACTCACCACCACCAGCACGAATTACCAACAAGCAGAGGGCACAGACTACATTAGAGCACTGACCAGTTCACCACTCAATCATGCCAGCCCGCCCCATACCTGGCATGAGCTCCCGAACGAAGTGAACCCCACCCTCCCCGTCAGAAATCGTGGGGGGCAGGGGTAGGGTTCGCGTGTGGCCCCCTATTAGGGGCATACCTCGGGGAGGAGCTGAAAGGCTACGCTGGAGCCTGCCCTACCCCCACGGCCAGCCCAGCCCACGTCCGGCACGGGAGCCCTACGGGGCATACCTCGGGCAGGGGCTTGGGAGGCGCATAGCGCTTTGTACCACACAGATGGCTTGCATACAGCTTGACGCACGTTCCTCGTTCTTTCCTTCGGTGCACATCATGACAGTTTGACGAGTTCTCCTACCAGTGGCTCTCAGAACATGCATCGACCAGATCATCGCCATGTACACGGACCAGCGCTTACATGAGAGAATCACCATTGCCTACTATTTACGCTGCGATCCGAGACGTGATATCGACATATGGTATGTTACATGCTCGCACCGCAACAACATTGCTCAAATCAAAAATGATGGCATTGCAGCAGCTGTTGTGGACAACAGCATCCCACATCAACCCTACATCCCCACACAAAGGGATGGACGCTACGGAGATCACGTTTCCAACTATGCTGACGTACCAAGATTTGCCTGGTTAAATGCCATGGAGATCTACATGACCCACTCGATAAAAGACGACAACCAGCTAACACGCGACCGCAAGCACTTACTTGAAGAACACTACCGACCAGCTCCCAAACACTATACATCGACGGATACGACAGCCTACAACGACAACCCACTAACAGCAAATGTGCAGCACAAAACGCACTACTCCACCGCACAGCCACCCCCATACCAAGATTTGACCCCACAAATGCCACACTACTGCGAGGCCAAGTGACGCGCAACAGACAAGCCGATGTCAAGGACGTGGAGCTGGACAACAGGTTCGTCTACAGTTCACTTTGGCTGGTCGCGAATACCTACCAATCACCACACGGGCGGGATGGGCATACACCACACGCCCAGGCCACATCACGCTCTCCTACCTTCCCGACCACCTGCTGCACCAGCGACTCAACGACACACTACAAAGCTTGAAACAGATGCGCTACCACAACGGCATTGATAACAACTGAACACTGCGACCATACGACACTCCCTTCGATAGGCCACTGCAAAGACGACGCGACGGCCAGCCTTTCGTAGCAGGACAAGGGCACAAGAGAACGACATCCAGCACCATGCCATCATATCAATACCAGGGCACGAGTTAGCAGAAGACATTGCAGCATAACGAGTACGACACAAGTACGCCTACTACAACAACGACGGTGCTGAGCAAGACCTCACAGAGACCCTCTAAAAGATCTACAACCAGCAGATCACCAAGCGTGGCGACTTCGCCGTGGACGGAAACATAGCCATGTACCAACCGATGCACTTACTCAATGCCAACAGCAAGCTCGGAGCTGCTCTCACTGACCATGTTACTAGCAGATCCACTGCACACCTCTGGGCAGCAGCACTCCACCCACCATAGGCCTCCTTGATCATTGACAGGACGCACCGACACGCCACACCTCCTGCAACTCACGAACAGCATCAGCACGTCGAAGTACACACGACTCCCGACTACATCATACAACAGCTCAACCAATGGAAAGGCACAGTGAGGCAGCCCCTCCCGCCCACCGACGTAACCCAACATGCCACCGACCCAGTTCGAGCTAATAACGCCAATTCCAGCGAATCCGAAACGGCCACCCGCGATATGGCCACTCGAACCCACAACTATCTCAAGAATCTATCCCCAACACCTTGAAGTCCCAGCCACACCATCGACGCACACGATCGAACCAAACGTTACGTTGCACATGCCAGACCCTACGGACGACAACTTCACCGACAAGACGCCTAAAATGCTCAGGGGCCTCAGCATTGACATAGGCGAGCATCACATCTGCCACCACGACATGCAAACCGTACTGCGTGAACTACACAAAGCAGAACATACAGAGCACGAACACCAGGACATGACTCGGAGGCACTGCACAGGGCACATCCGCCCAAGAGCACCTGGCTACAGACTCCCATACATCGATGTCCGACCACAGCGACGCAACCCAGGCCCCACACAGCACCCAAGGCAGCCACCGCAACCCATACCACCACCCCAGCCCAAAATGCCCGCACCAGCACCCACGTCAGATATCGACAGCAAAGACCCTGGGCACAACGACGACTACGCCAGCTCAGAGGTACCACCGTTTACTCTCAAGTCCCGGTCACCTCACTCACAACATGACCTACACAGCCCGCTGGGATGGGCAGCATACGCCGCGAGCGCCGACGATGGATTTGAACACGTTGCCTACCACAACGAGCACGATAACCCGTACACGTACCGATTCCCCAACGACCGCCTCCGCATCGACAAGTGGTCCAAAAATCTCGGCAAATTCAACACCGGCTGCGTCACTGGCGTTGCCCACCCATATGTGTTTGCACATCCGCCGCTACGACCAGACCAGCACGGAGCTTCAGCTTCACACATTAAGGAACCAACTCACAAACCTACGCAGCGACTCATACTCAATCCAGCAACGGGAGCAGACTACGAGTTACCACCACTACGACCGCGATACGACCAAAGACCAAACTGATACCAACTTGCACACTGGAAGACAAACGGAACAAGTACAATGACGACCGCGACTCCCGCATCGACGTAGCACTAGACGATCTGTACTTAAACGAACCGACGCAGATCCCAACGCTAGCTGGACCAGAGCACTCACACGGGTATCGCAATGGTTCTACACAATTTTGGGAGGCGAATGGTCAGGGGACCTCCCATGGACAGAAGCAATACTGGACAAGACCAGCTGCACACACGAGCCACCAACACCGCACACACCAGACAGCACAGGCAGCTCATCTATCTCAAGCACACATGACAGCAATATGAGCTCTCCGACACCAGCAGTCCAGGAACAAGACCACGCGGGCAAACCAGCTCCACCAGCAGAAGAGACGACGCACCACACGCCAGGAGACGACACAACTCCAACCGCGGAGAAGTCCAACACCCCAAACCACCCACCCACAGCATCCACTGTCACCACCAAAGCTCAACAGACCTGCCGTCCGCCCACCGCCAGGAACTTGGACGGCCAAATACTGACGGCTAGCAAACATTGCACCGACACAGCGTTCGGAACAGACGCCAGCAATCATTACGGCCTACTTTCCATCCAAAGCCCCACCACCCATGGAAGATGGACAAACGGGTTCGACTCCAATACCTACAGACGACAACCTACTAAACAACGCCAATCACTACGACGAACCAACTTTGACTGAATACCTCAACAGGGGACGAGAACACCAGCAGCAGCACATGCAGTACTTAGCAGAAGTACAAAGGCATACTGACGACGAATGCTCACGTGCACCACGCCAAGCACCACCAACCGACAAGCCAAAGCACCCAACCGCCGTACCATGGTACAGTTAGCCTCATACCCTGCATGGGAGCCCTGCGGGGCATACCTAGGGGAGAGGCACAAGCTCTACACTGGTCACGGGAAGCATATCTAATGAGCCTAGTACCGCCTCACTCGACCATACCTGCATCTCACCATGCCTGGGCGGGGAGGCTGGCGGGGAGGCTTAGAGGAGGGAAGGGGCGAAGTACTGCTGGCATCATAGACTGCATCCTCCACTGCACGGGTCTCTGCACAGGAGCTCTCCCCATATACAGGGGTCCACATGCCACCTGTGATCCTACCCCGCACCGTCGCGCGCAACACACAGCCAGCAGATACTATAAGCGCTTGCTTGCATTGTAGCGCGCAACCTGCAGCCAGCTTGCTTTGTATCTCATCCCATAGCCCATAGCCTATGCTCATCCTGGCATGTCTTGCTTCACATTGCCAACACTTTTCTCTTACGGCAGGTGGCATGGGGTAGATAGGGATGAGCAGGGATATGGGACTCACCAGCCGGTACTGTCACTGCCACAGCCTGCTCCTCCACTTAACACCTGTACAGACTCCTTACTGGATACAGGCACCACGTACAGACGGGTCAGTCTATCCCGCAGCCCGATGTCTTTACCTACATGTGTCACACGTGATACTACACCTGCCACTTTGGCGTCTTAGGGCTCCCCATTGTGGACTGCCGAATAGTACTCACAATGTGGCCAGCGTGTCCACACTTGCCCTTTCGAATGCGTTGCCTTCCAGCCTACTCAAGGCTACCAGTGGTGCTCCCTAAGGGTTGAGCGTGCATCATTCCTGCCTGACACCCGAATTCTGGATCATATCTACACGATCTCGAACTATTGCCGCAACTGCATAAGCATCAGCCTACCTTACTAAGGGACGGGGGGATCGGTTGGCGGGTGGTATACGATCTCTGCGAGATTCAGTGCGCAGCCCGAGCTTTAACACGAGCCCCCCCCCCCACGTGTCTCTGTGCAAGAGCCCTCCTCGTACCCCGAGGACCTCCTGTCACCCGTGGTTGCGTAGCGGCGCCACTCCCACAGCTGTTCCACCACAACCGAAGATAAGCGGCTACGCGGGCCAGCCTGAGCGGCAGCCTATCACACATCATGACCTTCTACAGCACAACATACAGCCACTAGTTTCTCTAACTTCAAGCCCGCTTACTGTGCGAGACTGCATCGTCCTTCAAGGCTGCTCGTACACCAGCCCGATAAGCTCACCGCCGGGGGGGGTATCTGAGGATGGGGCGGTGGAGAGGGGAGCGGAGGACGCGTAAGCTCGTGTGCGACACTGTAACCCAGGCGACAGGAACAGCCTAACAGATCATACTGCAGCGCGCCAATACCAATGCCAGCTACTTCGGCCAGCCTGCAGTGACAGAGCCCGCCTACAACACACAGATGACAGCAGATGATGTACGACACGTGCCCGGCTTTCGTTCATATGCCAATGTAGCCACCCTGTACTGCAGCGGCAGCCTGCTCAAAGCATTCAGCCAGTCACCTGCTCTGTATGGTACTGATGGCAGCGATGGGATGGTAGAGGATCGGAGGTCTTTGGTGGAAAGGACATCTCTTGTAAATGCTTCAGTGTGTTACTAGGCCAGGCTGCGACGACAGCGCTAGCCTTGCAGTACTCCTGCCCAGCTCAAGCGGGGGGACTTGGGAGTGCTTACAGGTGCTGGGATGGGAGGCCCACATGAGCAACTTATATTATATCATACTTTCCCGCATCTCCTGCGTCCGCACTGGCAGTCGCCCCAATTTGCTAGCACAGCACATGCCCAAGTCGGCGCCCCGATCGTAATATCCGCCGATCTGGCGTGTGAGTTTCTGAGAGCGTGGACTTGAGCTCGCTCAAGCTTCGCTCTGCAAGGGGGGGAGGGGGGACGCCATCCCCGACGCCGTTCCCGACGCATTTAGTGCTCGGGGGCGGGGGGCCCACATCATTAAGAGGGAGGGGGGGGGGGGGACGCCATTCCCGACGCCATTTAGTGCTCGGGGGCGGGGGGGGCCCACACCATTCCCGACGCCGTTCCGACGCTCTGACCATGGAGGGGGAGGGGACCGACGCCATTCTAAACGCCATTCCCGACGCATGTCGTGCTCGCAAGACGCCTCTAAGACGCCCCAACAGGTATCCAATCACCTGCGAAGAGACCCACGAGGTCAAAATCGTCCAATTCCAGTGGGAAAGCGTACATTCTTACCTTCTACGACATTTCGGCCTTCACGACGTTGCCGACGGTCCCAGAGGCCCCCGAGGCCGCGTCAAGACAGCTCGAGAGGCTCCCAAGACGACCCCAAAACGGCCCAAGACGGCGCCAAGACGGCCCAAGAAGCGCCCAAGCCGGCCCACGAGGGCCCCAAGACGGCCCCAGGAGAGGCCCAAGAGGGGGAGCCCGAACCAATCCCAGCCTTTCCCCTCACGAGGTTCTCAAGAGGCTCCAAGAAGCCCCCACAAGGCCCCAACAGGCCCCCAAGAAGCCCCCAGCAGGCCCCAGAAGGCTCCCAAAAAGCCCGAAAGAGGCCCCAAGAGGCCCCAAAACGACCCCCAACGCTTCCCCGGGTCCCTTGCTCAATCCCCTGAGCCTCAGTCCTCAAGCCTGAGAATTCCTAATGGGCCCGGACCCCAAGCTCTCAAATCTCTTGGGGCTCCCCGCGCGCCCTCTGGGGCCCCCAGAATGTTCCCGCATGAGTTTTTCGAGCCCAAGAGAGGCCCAAGACAGGCCAACAGGGCCCCAAGACGGCCCAAGAAAGCCCCGAATCACCGAACGATCGGTCCAAGACGCCCAAGATGGCCCCAAGACGGCCCAAGAAGCTTTCGAGTCGCCCCAAGAGCCCCACGAGCATCCCAAGAGGGCCCCGAGAGGCAAAAATCATTCATTTCCTCTGAATTGTTCAATGTGTGTGTGTGTGGGGGGGGGGGGTTCTCTCCTTTCAAACTTCCGACGTTCCATGCTCTCACTTTTACGTCATCCCGTCCGCACCCCTCGTCGACGCAGGGCAGAAGCCTCTCGGAGGCCTCCATAGCTTCTCGGACGCCTCTCGGAAACATCTCTGGAACTTATCGGACACCTGAATCGTGTCCCCACAGAAATCCGCAAACGTGAACTCGAGGCACGAGTTGGGGTGTCCCCAGGTCCCTTGCTCCATCCCCCCAGGTCCCTTGCTCCATCCCTTACTCCATCCTCCTCCTCCTCCTCCTCCTCCTCCTCCTCCTCCTCCTCCTCCTCCTCCTCCTCCTCCTCCTCCTCCTCCTCCTCCCTCCTCCTCCTCCTCCTCCTCCTCCTCCTCCTCCTCTCCTCCTCCTTCCTCCTCCTCCTCCTCCTCCACCCCTCCCCCCTTCCTCCTCCTCCTCCTCCTCCTCCTCCTCCTCCTCCTCCTCCTCCTCTCCTCCTCCTCCTCCTCTCCTCCCCTCCTCCTCCTCCTCCTCCTCCTCCTCCTCCTCCTCCTCCTCCGCCTCCTCCGCCTCCGCCTCCTCCTCCGCCTCCGCCTCCGCCTCCGCCTCCGCCTTCGCCTCCTCCTCCTCTCCTCCTCCTCCTCCTCCTCTCCTCCTCCTCCTCCTCCTCCTCCCCTCCTCCTCCTCTTCCTCCTCCTCCTCCTCCTCCTCCTCCTCCTCCTCCTCCTCCTCCTCTCCTCCTCCTCCTCCTCCTCCCTCCCATACTCCTTCCTGTCGACTCCCTCCCTCCCCCCTCATCCCTCCCTCCCTCCCCTCCTCCCTCCTCCTTCTCCCTCCTCCCTCCTCCGTCCTCCCCCCTACCTCTTGCATCCTTCTTCTTCGTCCCTCCTCCCTCCTCCTCCCTCCTCCATCCTCTTCCTGCCTCCTCACAAAAGCCAAAAACAGCCCCAGGGCGGCCCCGAATAATTCCACAAGATGTGCAGACGGAAGACGCAGCGTATGATGGCCTACCTCTTCCTCTTCATCAGCTTCATCATAACCGTCGTCATCAACATCCCCACCACCATCATCATCATCATCATCATCATCATCATCATCATCATCATCATCATCATCATCATCATCATCATCATCATCATCATCATCATCCATCATCATCATCATCATCATCATCATCATCATCATCATCATCATCATCATCATCACATCATCATCATCATCATCATCAGCTCATGCAGCAGCATCATCATAGCCGCAGCATCAGCATCAGCAACAACAACAACATCATCATCATCATCATCATCATCACATCATCATCATCATCATCATCATCAGCATCACAGCATCAGCACAGCATCATCATAATCATCACCACCACCACCACCATCATCATCATCAGCAGAATCATCATCATCATCATCATCGCATCATCATCATCAGCATCAATCCATCAGTCATCATCATCATCATCATCATCATCATCATCAATCATCATCATCATCATCATCATCAGCATCATCATCATCATCATCATCATCATCATCATCATCATCATCATCATCATCATCATCATCATCATCATCATCATCATCATCATCATCATCATCATCATCATCATCATCATAAGCATCAGCAACATCACCATCACCATTGCCGTCCTCACCAACTGCACCACCCTTAGCATCCTGATAATTCACCTCATCAACATCAACACCACCGTCATCATTATCGGCATCATTGTGGGCACACCGCTATCATCATCACATCCACCATCACCATCACCAGCATCACAATCCTGATTATCGTCGTCATCATCACCATCTCCATGCTCTTCACAATGGCCATTACCATGATAAACAGCATATGTATCATCATCATCATCATAATCATTATCAGCTGCATCATCCTCATAATCATCAGCTTCAGCTTCAGCTACATCAGCATCATCATCATCATCATCATCATCATCAGCATCATCATCATCATCATCATCATCATCATCATCATCATCATCATCATCATCATCATCATCATCATCATCACCATCATCATCAGAGAGAGAGAGAGAAAGAGAGAGAGAGAGAGAGCGTGATCCACCGCCGCTTTACTGTGGAAAATTCCCCCCCTCTTCCTCCGGAACCCGGGGGTCCCCCCCCCCCTCCGAAAATCCCCCCCCCTGCTGGGAAACCCCCCGCCTCCCCTAAACCCCTCCCCCCCCCCTCCCCCTCGAAAACCGGGGGGGTCACTACCGGTTCGAACCCCCCCCCCTCGAAAACCGAGGGGGGTCACTACCGGTTCGAAACCTCCCCACCCCCCCCCACTCACCGCCAGCAAACGACTCCCGTCCCTACCACCGTCCGCACCACATCCCCCACTGTTGTTCCCAGCACCACTGTCCTCACCACCACTGTCCCCACTGGTTCCACCACCGTCCCTACTGTCCCCACCAGTGCCCCCACCACTGTCGCACTGTCCCCACTGTCCCCACCACTGTTCCCACCACGGTTCCACTCTCCCCACTTTCTCCACGGCCCCAACCACTGCCCGACTTTCCCCACTGTCCCCACTGTCCCACTGACTCCTCCGCTGTCCCACTGAGCTGTCCCACTGTTCCCGCCACTGTCCCAACTCCCCACCACTGTCCCAACTGTACCTCTGTCCCATTGTCCTACCGCCGTCCTGGCCACCGCCTTCACCACTGTCCCCACCACCACTGTACCCTCCACTGTCCCACTCTTTCCACCACATTCCCACTGTCCCCACACCACTGTCCCCACCACCACCGTCCCCACCACTGTCCACTGTCCCCACTGTTCCCACCATTGTCCTCACCACTGTCCCCACCACCACCGTCCCCACCACTGTCCCACTGTCCCCACAACTGTCCCGCTGTCCCCTCACCACTGTCCCCACCACCACCGTCCCCACCACTGTCCGCACCCCCCCTCGGTTTTCGAGGGGGGGGGGGGGTTCGAACCGGTAAAAAAAAACCCTTTTGGTGATGGACTGAAGGGGGGGGGGAGGGGCTCGAACCGGTAGTGACCCCCCCCCGTTTTCTGGAGGGGGGGGGAGGGGTTCGAACCGGTAGTGACCCCCCCGGTTTTCCGCCAGCAGCGGTAGAACACGCTCATCTTCATCATCATCATCATCATCATCATCATCATCATCATCATCACCACATCACCATCACCATCACCATCATCACCATCACCATCACCATCACCATCATCATCATCATCATCATCATCATCATCATCATCATCATCATCATCATCATCATCATCATCATCATCATCAACATCAACATCAACATCAACATCAATATCACCATCACCATCATCATCAGCAACATCAGCATGATCTGGAGCGCCCCAGATCGGCGGCGCTGGCCGGAGGCCAGCACAATACATGTGTCTACCGAGGAGCGCAACGAGCCTGGCCCTGATGTCCGCCCAACATAAGAGGAGGGGGGAGGAAGAGGAGGAGGAGAGGCCACACCGAAATCCACCTCAGAAGCAGCCCTGCTGCACTCGCGCGAGCGAGGCCCGGCCGACGGCAGGGGCCCGCCGCCGCCGCGGGTGCCTCGCCCAGGCGCGCGCCCAGCAGGAGGCCGACCACGGGCACGAGCGCCCTCCTGACCGCGAAATGCGC
>CAUYUJ010015997.1:178794-231294 GCA_963575745.1 Prorocentrum cordatum | reverse complement strand
GATGTCGGACTGTCAGGGCGCAACAGTTCCGTTGATTCGCGGTGTTGAAGTCCCAGGAATGCTGTTCTGGCGCGATTCAGGATCGCCAGGACGCAGCAGTAACGGTGATTCGCGGCATTGAGGTCCCAGGAACGGCGTTCTGGCACAATTCATGGTTTTCAAGCGGTTGTTTTCCGACGGGGCACTTCTCTGGGTGACAATGAACCCTTGCAGGGGCCTATGAAGAGGGGACTTGGAGGAGGGGTCATTGCAACATCGTTGATGAGTCTTCGGTTCAAATTGATCCTCGTCCTCATCTTCAGCAGCAGCAGAAGCAGCAGCAGCGTCATCATCATCATCATCATCATCATCATCATCATCATCATCATCATCATCATCATCATCATCATTAGCATCAGCATCAGCATCAGCATCAGCATCACCATCACCATCATCATCATCATCATCATCATCATCATCATCATCATCATCATCATCATCATCGTCGTCGTCGTCGTCGTCGTCGTCGTCGCTGTCTCATCATCATCATCATCATCATCATCATCATCAGCATCATCATCATCATCATCATCATCATCAGAATCATCATCATCATCATCAGCATCATCACCATTACCATCATCATCATCATCATCATCATCATCATCATCAGCATCATCATCATCATCAGAATTATCATCATCATCATCAGCATCATCATCATCTCCACCACCACCACCACTACCACCACCATCATCATCATCATCATCATCATCATCATCATCATCATCATCATCAGCGTCATCATCATCATCATCATCATCATCAGCATCATCATCAGCATCATCATCATCAGCATCATCATCAGCATCATCATCAGCATCAGCATCAGCATCAGCGTCCTCATCCTCATCCTCATCCTCATCCTCATCATCATCATCATCAGCATCATCATCATCACCATCAACATCACCATCATCATCATCATCATCATCAGCAGCATCATCATCATCATCACCACCACCATCATCATCATCAGCATCATAATCATCATCATCATCATGATCATCATCATCATCATCATCATCATCATCATCATCATCATCATCATCATCATCATCATCATCATCTCCCTCCCTCCTCCTCCCCCTGCCTCCTCCTTCTCTTCCATCCTCCACCCGAAAGAACACACAGCGGGAGGCGCGAAGGGGTCACAAAACATGCTTACTCGCTCTCGCGAGTGATGACGTGACCGCCACCACTACGGTCCTCCAAAGAGGAAGACGAAAAGAAAGACTACCCAATCCAGTGTCCTGGGTGCTGGCTCGTGCTCCCGCGACGATCCACCACTGCATACCTCCCCATCTGCCCCCTGCGCCGCCACCCCAAGTGCAACAGCCGCCTCTGCCATAATCGCCGCCGTTGCCACCACGGTTACCCTCGCCAGAACTGCAGGGACCACCGCTGCCGTCACCACCGCCGCCATCAACCACCACCTCCTCCGCCGCCATCCACTACCACCCACGACGCTGGTGCCACCACCACCACCGCTGAGCCACACCGACCACCCTCCAATGACACCCACGCCAGTGGTACCCCCGTCGCTGGCGACACCACACCGACCCACGCCGCTTGTGCTACCACCACCACCACCTCTGGCGCCACCCCCGCCACCAGCGACACCACACCCACCGACCACCACCCAACGAGACGACGGCCACCGCTCACCGCGGCCCCTGCTAGGTCCCCCCCCCCGCCCTCCCATCCTCCGCCCCGCTGGGTCTGGACCGGCGAGCACAACGATGGCCTCAGGACCTCCACCGTCACCGCCACTGCCGCGCCCGCTGCCGTGGCTGCCGCCGTGCCGAAGCCGCGACTGCGCTACATCGCCGCCGCGGCCCCCGCCGCCAACCGCCACAGCTGACTGCAGCCGAGCCCCCGGCTCGCGCGGCGATCTGGCGCATGAACCTTCCGAAGCGGAGGCCAAAGTGCAGTGGGGAAGAAGGAGAAGCGGGGGGAAGTGTAAAGGGGGATGGGGGGGAAGAGAGGAGGGAAGGAGTGGAGAAAAGGAAGAGGGAGAGGGGCGAAGGGGAGAAAGGTGAGGGGGAGAGGGGAGGGATGGATGGCGGCCACTGCGGACTGGCGCTGCGGGGGACAGCGGCCGGATGGCAGCCGTGAGGAGAGCCCTCCTCGGCGTGACCTCGTCTGCCTCTGCCCGCGCCCCCCGTCGGAGGCAGCTCAGGTGAGATCTGATCTCTTTGGCTGTCTCCCGCAGCCCCCGGCCAGACTAGATGCATTGGCGATGTCTGCGTGGGGACAGTCGGGCTCCACATCAAGCCGCATCGGCGATACATTGGCGATGCGGCGCGATGGTCCGACGCCATCCACTCGGACCCCATTTGGGAAGCCTGGACTCACTGTGCTGTGCCAAGGGAAAGCTCCCCAACCTCAACCCGCGACCTGCCGCCAGAGCCCCCGTCCACTTTGGACGACCGAATAGGGTAGGGAAAAAATGGGTACGATGCCCAACAACAAACGCTGTCCAAAACCGACAGCGGCCGCTGTTGGGCAGGCGGCCTTCTGTCTCAAATGGAAAACGTCCGCGGCGTCGCGGACAGCGAGTCCTGTCCACAATGAACAGAAACTGCTGTTGGGCATCGTACCCATTATTTCCGTGCCCACTCCTTTCGTGCCGATCCATAATCCACCCGCCGCGGGACGGGAAGCGAGGCCACCAGACAGCGCCCCCCCCACCGCCCGCGAGACACAACGCGCGGTGATCCGACGATCGTTGGAGATCACGCGCCGAGCTCCAGAAGGACAGGCCATAGGCAACCACGCGTCTCTGATCTCTGAGACGCTGGCTGGGGTTCAGGATTCGAAGGATACCTGCAGCCAAGTGACAACCAGCGGGGTGTCCGATACCCCAGCCTGGCCTATGTCCTGGCTTTTCAAAGCCCTGTTGCACATTTGGTGCATGTGTTGTGTGCATGCCTATGTATACCTATGTATACATACACATAAATATATATATATATATATATATATATATATATATATATATATATCCGCCAGGCGTGCGAAGCGATGCTATCTCTGGTGTCGGCAAGTCTCCCGACTTGGCAATCACAGTACAGAAGGGTCTCGAGCTCGGGACGACACCCAACTCAAGACGCGAAGCTAACTCCAGCTTCGTTCCTGTCATCTTCAAAAGGAGAGGGCGGCGGTGGGGCAGACGGTTGGCCAGGAAAAACTATGGATCGGAGACGGCGTGTTTCGGTCTGCTGCATATCATTAATCCGCAAGCTTTGTCAAATGAAACGCCCAGGCCTATTTTCGGCCAGGCGTGCGAAGCGATGCTCTGGCGTCGACAAGTCCCCCGACTTTGCAATCACAGTACAGAAGGGTCTCGAGCTCGGAACGACACCCAACTCAAGACGCGAAGCAAACTCCAGCACTTTTTGCATAGAACGGAACTTCTCTCCAAAAGCGCAACTGGCTTCAGCCGCACCATTTTTTTTGACTCTCTGTACTTGTCTCTCGGCAAGTGCAAGCTGGAAGCAGCGAACGATGCTGGCACACAGGTCGGCTGGGTAAGCTTCGGCAAGGAGTGTGAGGAAAATGCCAGCAGGGCTCTTCCCTTGAAGCTGGTCACGCGGCCGACCTGTGCGGGAGCAGATCCCACGGGGGCCGCAACAAAGGCGACCCAGAGGCTGCAGGTCAACATGATCGCACACGACGCGAGTCAGTTTCCGACACGATTGGCCGACTTGGCAGAAATCCAGCACGACAGTGCGGCATTTTTTCAGCAGGCTTCTGAACTGTGGGCTCAGCCATATTCTAGACAAAAGAGGATTCTCGATAGCGACTGGCACTCGCACGGCCTGGCACAAGGTAAAAAGCGAGGCCGAAAATTTCATCATGGCGTTGCCGGGACCCTAACCTTCTCGGCGTCTCGAGGCGCCAGGTCGGGCAAGCCCATTACGTGCACATCACTCCGAAGGGGCGGTGGCCCGGGTCGGATGTCCCGCGCGCGGCTCCAGCTGTGGCAGGGGGTCCCCAGCCACACGGCGGCGATCAGCCCGTTGTTGACCCATCCTCGCACCGGGCGCCGAGCACGCCGGCGGGTCAGGTCATACTCGTCGCCCCAGCGGAGGTCCCACTCGCTGCCGCCGCCGCCGGGCTTGGCTGAGGTTGCCAGAGCCGCTGAACACCTCGAGCGCTACGGCGCTGCCTGCACGGGCGGCAAAGGTGGGCAGCGCTCGCAGAGGATGCCGCCAATCTTCTTGGCGCAGGCGATGGCGTGCTCGAGGAAAGGCTCCGGCAGCTTGGCCAGCTGGTCGGCGATGCGGCCGCCCTTGCCGCACCTCGTCACCGAGCTGTCGCTCGCCCAGCGGCCGCGAGCCTTCACTTCTGGGATGCTGCGGCGGCCGCTGGCGAGGTCGGCGGACGCCCCGCCGCGCCGCAGCTGGTACAGGCCGGGCGGGCCCTCGAGCCCCAGCTGTTGGCCCGCCGCTCGGAACGCCCGCGCCAGCTGCACGTATCGCACCTGCGCCACCAGCTCCTTGTCGCCGACGCCGGCCTTGAGCAGCTTCAGCACGTCCCCGATGAAGTTGTAGAACGGCAGGTCGCCCAGGAGGCTCTCGTTGCACGCGCCAGTCTTGCTGGACGTCTCCTCCTCCATTGGGAACAGCACGATCGACCAGGCGTCGTGCCCGGCCGCTCGCACCGGCGGCACCACCTGCCGCCCGGTCAGCGACATCAGCTCCACGGGCCGAAGGTAGAAGACGAACATCACGACGATGAGGCGCGCGGCGTGCAGGATTTGGTTGGCTGCTAGCTTGTTTGCCACCGCACACGTGACCTCCCACGGGAGCGGGAGCCGGCTGCGAGGCGGGACCAGCCGCCTCCACCCCTTCAGAGCGCGGGCGAACCTGGGCAGCCCGACTGCGGCCAGCAGCCGCGGGTAGTAGTACTGCAGCACCGCCTTCAGCCTGGCCCCCTCCTGCGCGTCGCCGCCGTCGAAGAACGTCTGGCGGGCCCACTCCAGGGCCATCTCGTCGTAATCTGCGGCGGTCCGGAGGCGGAGGCCCAGGGTCACGGCGAAGCTCCTGAACTCGGCGCGGGCTGACTGGTAGACCCGCTGATTGTGGTCTCCCACGCTCTCCCTCTCCAGCAACGTGAGGCCCTCGCCGTCCGTCGTGCGCTTGTCCTCGGGGAACCCCCCCTGCCGCGCGGCGGCACGCTCCGCCCTGGTGGCCTGCACCTCCGGCCGCGGCTTGACCCGTCGGGTCGCCGCCGCCGCCCGGGCCCGGCCCGCAGGGCGCACACGCGGCGCCGGCGGCGGCGGCGCAGCCCGCGCTAGGGCCGGCGGCGCGGCCGGGCTCGCCCGCCGCTTGCCGCGCCACCCGGTCGGACCAGGCTGCCCGACGGGGGGGGCGAGTCTCGAGGGGCCTCCAGGTTCGGGACACCACTGCGCGGGCGAGGAAGCCCCGTCGACATCTGGCTCTGCCAGTCCTGGCGGAGGCCGAAAGCCTGCTGGTTTGAACCCAAATGGCTTCGGCTGGTAGCGTCGAGAGGGCCCATCGGCCACGTTCAACTCAGACCGAATCCACCGAACACGAGGATACAAGTCGGCCGCAAATACCGTCGCCGCCCACTGCCTGCACACTCCCATTAAGGCTACACTCGACGATCGGCCCTTCTCGAGGGCCAGGACCTCGGACAGCCCATCGGTCAAAAACAAGACTCGCTTGCCAAACTCGCTTAAACCTCGGCTAACGTGGCGGACTCCCCAGACCAGAGCGCGGCCCTCCAGGATGGGCATCGCCTCCCGACGCTTCCAGCGGCCGGCCGAGACGGTGGTCCAGGAGCCCTGGAGGATCTGAGGCCCGACCTCTGGGACAACCCCGCTCCGGTCAACCTCGCCGAGGGCACCCAGGTGCCGGGCCGTCCCGACACGGCCCAGGTCATCCAGACCGGCCGCCGCGGCCATGCTGAGCTCCTCCCGGAGCGAGGCGTCCCTCGGCCGAACCCGATCCTCAGCCCCCCGCGAGAAGCGCCACCGGTCTGACCACCAGCCAGCCTCCGCGACGGACTGGAGATCGCGCTCCGCCAAGCACACACCTCGCCCCCAGGGGGAAGCGCCTGCACACCGCACCTTTGGGCTCCACTCGGCATCGAGGCGACGACGGAGGAGGGGGGGGACCCCTATTGCCCAGCGAAGCTCCCTCCGCACGGCGGTCCACAACCTACGACGGGTCTCGGCCCCCCGCTGAGCGAACGCGTACGCCGCTGAAAACACGCAGAGGGCCTCTGGTCGAATTCGAGCGGCGAACGTGAAATGTCCTATGATGGCCTCGAGGCCCCTGCCAGTAGCAAAGCCCCCCTCCAGGAGACCTTCGATGCCAAGACGGAGCCTCCAAACTCTGCGAGGGCTCACGCGAACCAGGGGACACTCCTCACTAAAGTCCCATCCCAAGACGGAGCCACCGGTTGAGCTCTCACGAGGGTGCATCCTAAGCCCCGCGGCGGTAAGAGCCTGGTGAACGGAATCGGCCACGGCGTCGACCTCTTCGACCCGGCGTCCGACGGCAGCAAAGTTGTCTACGTATTCGGTGTGAGCAAACCCCGAGCGTCCTGACTGCACTCCCGGCTTCTTATCCGAGAGCTTGTTAGCGAGGGTCACGCCGGGCTGCCGAAAGGCATGATACTCGTGAATTCGCTGGCACCACCACAACGCATGGTTCCACCCCATAGGCACAACACGCAAATGAGGACACACCAGCTGGGATGGTGGGACAAGCGCACCGTCGAGCTCAACCACTCCGGCGAGTCCAGCCGTGACGTCTCGGAGGCAGAAGAGAGGCACAAGCTCAGAGGGGAGGAGAAGGTGATAAAACGCATCCTGGATGTCGACCTGAGCCAGGCACACTGGGGGTCCGGGGTCGACCTCGAGAGAAGCAAACGATCCGCCTGTGGCGAGGTCCACAGGGTCAGGCTGAGCGAAACACAGATTAGACAGACGAGCATCAACAATCAACCTCTGCTTGCCATTCTTTTTCCAGACAGTGAACAGGCCTACTCGAGGCGATCCGCGCCGCCTCCACTCGAGCATGCCCGCGCCGTCGAGGGCCGCCAGGAGGCGCGCGTACCTGCGCGGCCTGCCCTGCAGCGAAGGATCATAGCACGGGCGCTTCAAGGCCGACTCGGCCACCCGCGCCGCCGCCTCCGATGGAGGCAAGACCTTGTCTTTTAAAAAGGCTTCGACTACCATTGGACCCTCATCCCCGAGCAACGTCGACAAACCTCGAGGACCATCCCCGCCAGAGGGCAAGGACAAGAAGGAGATGTCAAGCCGAGCGACAGACACCTTTTCTCTGGCGTAGCTGCGCTTAGCCAGGAGCTCCGCTAGGGCTCCGTGGCGCGTCAGGTCGGCGGGCGGGCGGCCGAGCTCGGCCACCGCAGTCTGGATCATCCCCAAGCTGCGCTCCTGCCCGGCACTAGCCCGCAGGCCCAGCGGCTGCGGGTCAGCGGACCCTCGGTCGAGCTCGTTCAGCGTGACGGCGCAGCAGCGAGCCCAGTCTTCGCAATGAGTTCGCTCTCCCCGGCGGCGTTGGCCCCGACGAGACTTTGGCTGGCCACCCTCGCCGCTGTGCAGGCTCGGAAGGCGGTGGTGAAGAAGAGGAAGAAGATCACGATTGACGACCCTCCCCTCATGAGAGCCACGTACATCGGCCACGACGGGGCTCATGTCTGGCGACCCCCCTGAACACTCGCCGCGGGATCGGGGGCTCCCGCGGCGGCGCCCTTCACTGGTCATGTTTGCCCGCGAGGCGAATCGCGTCGGGACCTCGCGGCTCCCTGCGGGGGGGGCTGCCAACTGCGCAACTGTCGGCTCTTTCGTGGGCTCCTGGGAGGCCCAGCGGAGTGGGGTTACACGCGGATCGCGTCGAGACCTCGCGGCTCCCTGCGGGGGGAGCTGCCAACTGCGCAACTGTCGGCACTTTCGTGGGCTCCTGGGAGGCCCAGCGGAGTGGGGTTACACGCGGATCGCGTCGGGACCTCGCGGCTCCCTGCGGGGGGAGCTGCGAACTGCGCAATTGTCGGAACTTTCGTGGGCCCTGGGAGGCCCAGCGGAGTGGGGTTACACGCGGATCGCGTCGAGACCTGCGGCTCCCTGCGGGAACTGCGCAACTGTCGGCACTTTCGTGGGCTCCTGGGAGGCCCAGCGGAGTGGGGTTACACGCGGATCGCGTCGGGACCTCGCGGCTCCCTGCGGGGGGAGCTGCCAACTGCGCAACTGTCGGTCCTTTCGTGGGCTCCTGGGCCCAGCGGAGTGGGGTTACACGCGGATCGCGTCGGGACCTCGCGGTTCCCTGCGGGGGGCCTGAGACGCCGAACGATCGCTCCAGGACGTTCAAGGTGGGCCCCAGACGGCCCAAGAGGCTTCCAAGACCCTCCAAGAGGCCTCCAAAAGGCTTCATGGGAGGGCCCCGAGAGGCCAAAACCACGAATTTTACGATGGTTTTTGAAGGATTTGGGCCTTCCCGTCTTTTCAGCTTTCCGGAGCTACAGGACGGCTCAAGAGGCACCCAATACTGCCCCAAGACGGCCCAAGAGGCTTCCCAGAGGGCCCGAAGACTGCCCACGAGGACGGCCCAAGACAGCCACTCTAGCGAAGAGTACCGGCTATCGGGATATGTCGGTCAGGTTTCCAACGACGATGTCCAGAGGAGTTGCTGTGAGCAGGGCGATTTGGGTGCGACCGAAACAGCAGAATAATATTATCCTGCTACAGCTACAGGCCCGAGCTAAAGCTTTCGGTTCCCAAGCTTCGGCTACTGGCCCAAGCCATCGCCCATCGCGCGATTGGCGCCCGCGAGCTCCGCCTCTTCGAGCAGCTCCAGTGCGCAGCTCGTTCGACTGATCCGATGCCTAGGACGAGTCCTACGAATCCTCGCAGCGCCGCTCCCTTCACACTGCTGCTCCACAAACATATTCCCCAGGAGGGCGTCGATATTTCGAAAGCGAGCGCGGGGTGCGGCCCCTTCACGAAGCGCGCGGCGCTGTCATTGTGGCCCGAGCGCGCGGCGCTGTTTCTCCGTGGCATGGGAAAGCGCGGAGGGGGGTAAAGAAGGCGCGGCCCTGGTGCAGGCAGTATGTGGACACCAGGATCGAGCGCAGAGCGCTGTTCGCTGATCGGTCGCGCGGCGCCGTCCTGTCGCGCAGTGCGCAGCGCTGTCCCTCGAGAGCGCGGAGCGCTGATTCTTCGTTGAGCGAAGTACACCGCTTGACCCTCAAGCGCGGCGATTGCCAAGAATGCAATGGTCGTCGCTTTCGTGGGCCTCTTGGACGTCCAGCGGATGTTCAGCTATTTTGAAAGCGCCAGTTGAAAATGCCACCTGTTGCCAAAGGGTTGGGTACGTCCCTGGGTAAGTTGTGTACTTACGTATGTGTGTACGTATGTATGTGTGTATGGATGGATGGATGGATGGATGAATGTAAGTATGTATGTGTGTGTGTATGTATGTATGTATGTATGTATGTATGTATGTATGTATGTATGTATGTGTGTGTATGTATGTATGTATGGGTGTATGTATGTATGTATGTATGTGTGTGTATGTATGTATGTATGTATGTATGTATGTATGTATGTATGTATGTGTGTATGTATGTATGCATGTCTGTTTGTATGTATGTTTGTATGTATGTACGTATGTATGTATGTATGTATGTATGCATGTATGTATGGATGTATGTATGGCACGTATGTGTATATATGTATGTATGTATGTCTGTACATGTATGTATGTATGTATGTGTGTATGTATGTATGTATGTGTGAATGTATGTATGCATGCATGCATGCATGCATGCATGCATGCATGTATGTATGTATGTATGTATGTGTGTATGTCTGTATGTATGTATGTATGTATGTATGCATGCATGCATGCATTCATGCATGCATGTATGTATGTATGTATGGATGGATGGATGGATGTATGTATGTATGTACGTGTGAATGAATGTATGTATGTATGTATGTATGCATGTATGTATGGATGGATGGATGGATGGATGGATGGATGTATGTGTGTATGGATGTGTGTGTATGTATGTATGTATGTATGTATGTATGTATGTGTGTATGTATGTATGTATGTATGTATGTATGTATGTATGTATGTATGTATGTAGGTATGTATGTATGTATGTTTGCATGTGTGCATGCATGCATGCATTAATGCATATGCTGAGGTGTATGGGTGTGTGTGTATGTGTGTATGTATGCATGTAGGTATGTAAGTAGGTAGGTAGATAGATAAGCAGGTGCGTTGGTAGGCAGATCGGTCGGTCGGTCGGTCGGTAGCTAGGTAAGTAGGTAGGTGGGTAAATAGGTAGGTAGGTAGGTGTACGTGTAACTTTCGGCCAATAACACATGATTGGGGAGCCCGAGATCGCCAGAGCCGCGTCTCTCGACAACATGCGACTCATAGCAGGCAGCAAGAACTGAAAAGCCGCAGCTCCGCAGCCGCCGCAACCGCGGGCGAAGAACAAGCAATCCTTCAACTTGTCACCGCCAGGCGCGGTGTCCCTACTCCCCTGAAAAAGCACAGGGGAGGGATCTCTCCCAGAGGAGGAGGAGGAGGAGGAGGAGGAGGAGGAGGAGAAGGAGGAGGAGGAGGACGAGGAGGAGGGGGGGGCGGAGGGAGGAAGGAAGGAGGAGAGGAGGAGGAGGAGGAGGAGAGGGAGGAGGAGAGGAGGAGGAGGAGGAGGAGGAGGAGGAGGAGGAGGAGGAGGAGGAGGGGGGGGGGCGGATGGCGGACTTTCCACAGGACTTTCCCAATCAGACGATGTCTGGAAGGGCGGATGGCGGAGGGCGGAGGGCGGCGGAGGAGGAGGGCGGAGGAGGAGGAGGAGGAGCAGTAGGAGGAGGAGAAGTAGTGAGGATGAGGAGGAGGAGAAGGAGGAGGAGGAGGAGGAGGCGGCGGAGGGCGGAGGGCGAAGGAGGAGGAAGGAGGGTGGAGGAGGAAGAGGAGGAGGAGGAGAGGAGTAGTGAGGAGGAGGAGGAGGAGGAGAGGAGGAGGAGGAGGAGGAGGAGGAGGAGGAGGAGGAGGAGGAGGAGGAGGAGGAGTGAGAGAAGCGGCAGCGTTCGGAGAACACCTATGCCATCAGGAAATCAGGAAATCAGGAGGAGGAGGAGGTGGGCAGAGGAGGTTGGCCTCGAAAAAGCCCTGGGCAAGCACCATCGGAGAGGAATTTTTTGACACCCTGGCTCGGGGGCGACAGCCCAGCCAGGGGCCCGTGGCAGGTGCTTGACTCAGGTAGAGAAACTCAGGCCAGTTCATCTTCGTCGAGCGGGTCGGGGTCGCGCCGCATGGCCCCAAGGCCAAGCCGTCGAGCCCACTCTTCATTCAAGCCAAAACAGTGGCAGAGCTGAGGCGGGCTCGCAAACCGAGGAGCCGCTCTCCCTCTCTCCGCCGCCCGCGCATGGCCCCTGCTCCAATTGCCCCCCACTCCACCGAGGACCCAACAACCGACGAGCGAAGCCCCCAGGAGATCGGGCGGAGGGCGGAGGAGGAGGAGGAAGGCAGAGGAGGAGGAGGAGGAGGAGGAGGAGGAGGAGGCGGAGGACGAGCAGGAGGAGGAGGAGGAGGAGGAGGAGAAAGAGGAGGAGGGTGGAGGGCGGAGGAGGAGGGCGGAGGAGAAGCACGGGGGACGGTTTTCCCCTCAACACTCTGGGGCAAACGTTGAGGGGGCTACGAGGCGGGCTCTGAGCACGCTTGCCGGAGCTCAAGCGCCGGGCTCGCGGGGGAGCGGAAGGCAGCCCCCGAGGAGGCACGAGCCCAAAGAGGGGCGCGTCCTAGAGCCAAGGCCTCCTCCTCGATCCTCAATCCTCGAGCTCGAGCCAAGCCCCTCGATCACCCTCCTCCTCCTCCTCCTCCTCCTCCTCCTCCTCCTCCTCCTCCTCCTCCTCCTCCTCCTCCTCCTCCTCCTCCGCACGATCCTCCGCGATCCTCCTCGACCCTCCACGCGCGTGCCGTTCACATCACTCGCCAGCAGCCTGGAGGGCGGGTCTCAGGACCGCCAGCGACGAAGGCGGGAGGGCACGCCTTCTCTCCAGGGCCCCCCCTTCGGCCTCCAGGGGGTGGCGGGGAAGGCTGGAGAGGAAGGGGAGGAGAGAGGGGGAGGGGAGGAGGAGGGGGTGGGAGAGAGTAGGAGAGCAGGAGAGCAGGAGAGCAGGAGAGCTTAGTGGAAATTCAACAACACTGGCGGGAATTCTTGCAAGGCACGGCGCCCCCATTTCCCCCCTTCGTGCATGCGGTCGGGGGGAAAGGACGAGGAAGGGGGGGGTGATGTCTATTTATCTACGGCCATGGCTGAAAGCCTTCGCAAGAGAAGTACGGTCCATGGTGCATTCCTGGTCGCTGTCATCCCAACAGTTAAGGTGACGCTGGCGCCCAGGAGAGTCGATTCAAAAGTGCTGATCTGCGACCTGCCCGCCCAGATGTGGAGACGCGGTCGGCGCCCAAGCTACCCTCGATCAATCCTCGTGGGGGAAGGGAGCGGTGCTGGAACCTCTGCGGGCCTCACCCTCTGTGCCCCCGCCCCTCGAGACACAAGGAATCGAGGGGGTCTCGCAGAGAATGAGGCGCGCAGATGGGTTCTCGAACAATGTTGATCAAAGTCGAAACTTTAAACGCGGGTGCTTCTCAATTGCACCACCACCACCACCACCACCACCACCACCCGATCCCCCCAACAAAAAATGTGTAATGCCCCTCCCCCATCCTCAGTTCCGCACACACACACACAGACCATCCACTATTCCAGGGTCGGGGGAAGCTTGCCCCTCCGAGGAGAAAGACGTGAAGCTGGCTGCAAGCCACGAGCGCGTTCGGCTAAGGAGTATGAGGCGGGAGCTCATGGAATGGTCGATTCACTCCGTGGACACGAGTGGCCAGCAATATTTGCAAATTATAACAAAAAAATCCGCCGACCCCCGCTTGCCGGAGATGCAGAAGCGTATGAGATGATTGACTTTCCCCTCCCCCTGTCCCCCATCCCCTGGACCTCCAAATCGCGTTAGGTGGAGAAGGTTCAAATCCGCCGACCCCTTGTGGGTCTCTAGGCGTGTGAGATAGTTCCCCCCCCTCTAGTCCCCCCCTGAGACCCCCAAGCCGGCGATTTGACCCCCCCCTGATGGCCCCCCCCCCCCGGCCCGGCACGAGCGACTCACGGAGCTTTTTCGGGCCCAAGAGGGCCCCAAAACGGGCCCAGAAGGCCCCAAGTGGCCTCCAAGACGGGCCACGAGGTCCCCGAGACGCCAATTGGGCGCTCGAAAACGCCCAAGATGGCCTCAAGTCGGGCCCCGAAGCCTCCAAGACGGCCCTGGAGGTCCCACATAAGCGTCCCAAGAGGGCCCCGAGATGCTAAAACTGGTGAATGTCCATTATGTTTTACTGTGTTTTTTGCCTTTTCGCCTTTTCGGCTTCCCGACGCTCCAACACGGCCCCCGAGGCCCTGAATACCGCCCCGAAACGGTTCAAAAGGCCCCCAAGATGGCCCCAAGACGGCCCAAGATGGCCCCAAGACGGCCCTAGAGGCGCCGAAGACGCCCCAAGAGGACCCCAAAACGGGCCCAAGAGGGGGCCAAGAGGGGGGAAAAAATAGCATTTCGAGGTTTCGGCCCCCAGGCGCCCCCAGGAAACCCCAATAGGCCCCCCAAGAGGCCCCCAAAAAGCCCCCCCCCAAGAGGCCCCAAGCAGGCCCCAAGAGGCCCAAAAGAGGCACCCAAGAGGCCCAAAATAGCTCCCAAAGGGCCTCCAAAGTATGGGCGGTACCATTTGAGGCACACGGACGACGTACCTCGCGTGGTACTTGGTCGGTACCACTTGAGGTATCCGAGAGGCCGACCACGAGATCCCAAATAATATTCACCTGGCCTCAGACTCACAACCCCGGCACGGCAGCGGGATTCGCGGGACGCGCCTCGGGCCATTCGAGAAATATCCCTCTCAGAAACCACGACAATATCCTCACTTGTCCTCGTCCTCCTCTTCCTCCTACCCCTTCTTTTCCTCCTCCTCCTCCTCCTCCTCCTCCTTCTCCTCCCCCGTCGTCTCCGTCTCCTGCTTTGTTCCTCCCCACTGTCCACAGCATTCGCGCGCTGCCCGACGCGCTGCAGCGCCTTCGTGGAAGTCCCCCAGAGGCCCCGAAACGGCCCCCCAGTGGCTTCAAAACTGCACTCGAGCCCCCGAGAAGCGTGCCGCGAGATCCCTGGACACATACTTGAAGCCTCTAACTCATAACCCATGACCCAGCACCTTGTCTCCGTGTCCCCCTCCTCCTCCTCCCTTGCATCCTCCTTCCCCATACACATACCACAAGCCTCTACCCCACATTCCATAACCCAGAGCCTGATCTCAGTGCCCCCCCCTCCTCTTCCTCCTCCGCCACCTCCTCGTCGTCCCCCTCCTCCTTTTCCTGCCCCGGTTCACCTCATCCTCTTCGATGATTCTCCCCCCATTCTCCGCCTCACCCCCCATCCTTCTCTCCCCGTCCTCCTTTTTCTCCCCAGCACGCGCGCCCGATTGGGCATCATGTGCATGTCTTGCACTTCAGAGTGCCCTTCTTTGCGTCGCGCGGGACATTGTGCGGGTCGGGGAACGCCGACTTCGATAGTCTCCTCTTGCATGCGCCGGTGCACTGATACCCTTGGTAACTGCGCGCGTTGAACCCGAGTTCCTCGCAGCCTCTGCACACCACTTTGGTTCCTTTCGCCTTTCTATGATGTTCCACTTGCGTCGGCTTCAAGTGTCTCGTGTCTAAGAACGCTCCTCCGCACGCCGCGCACGTCAGTGCCTTCGCGTCCGCCTCGGCATTCCGTTTGCGATTCGCTGCCTCCGCATTCCCCCGTCGTACCTCTTTCTCTCGTTCTTCCGCGCATTTCCGACAGAGTCTTCCGCCCGCAGCATTGTGCTTCTTCTGAGCTTCGGACATCCCCGCCCCCTCTTGGAACTCCGACAGGCAGTCGCCGTTGGAACACCGCAATGTGACCACGCGTTTTTTATTATTCGACGCAAGCGTCGCCCTCTGACGTTCCCCCGCACATTTCCGACACAACCTCTGGCCCGCTGCGTTCTGCTTCTTCTGAGATTCCGACAGCTCCGCCTCGTCGTCATACAACGACACGCACTTATCGTTCGAACACCGCACTGTTCCAACACTCTCGTTCCACTTCGCGCTGCCAGTGCGCGAGTTCTGTTTCGCCTCGACATCCCTGCACCTTGCGCAATACATTGTCCTAATCCTTTTCGTCTCCACGTTTTCGAGCGCCGCGTCCGCGTTCCGACCGCTACCTTGCCGTGCCGCGTCGTCACCCTCTGCTCTCATTGCCCACCCTCTGCACGTTGTGCACCATTTTGACCTGCGTTGTTCATCTCCTCCGTGCATTCTTTGCGGAACGCCGGTCTGTCCTCCCTCTGGAACTCGTACTTCGTGAACGCCTCTACCAACAACCTCCGCCGGCAGCGCTCGCACTGGTCTCGTGGCATTAGTTCCGCCTCCCATTCATCCCAATCGAAGCTCTCCCCTCGTCGCACCTGCAGCAGTTTTTTTCGCGCCCTCAGTCTCACCTGCGTTGTGCGGTCTCCTGTCAAAAGGCCGGAAAATCAGAAGGTCCTGTCGCCTGCGCACGCGCGCGATGGCAACGTAACTGGACACCCAACTCACGCCGCGCCCTCTTTCAAGGTCAGCTATCACTGCGGCCATGGCCCGGCCCTGCGCAGAGTGCGCCGTCACTGCCAAAGACTGGGTTATCATAAACTGCGTGCGCTTCACACTCAACACTGGATGTTTCCGATACCCGTCCAAGAACCATTGCCGCCCTTTCGATGGGAAGATCGGATGCAGCCCTGGCTCCCACCCTGGCAGGTGCCACTCCTTCGCATGGAAGTTCAACACTATCACTCTCGGTAGATGCAACAACACTTCCTCGTCTTCATCTTCAGTGACCTCGTCCTCGTGCAACACCCATCCATGGATCGTCGCTGTACGCCCCCGCAGGAACTTCTTCTTTGATCGATCCAAGTGATCTCCCAAAGCCACGGGCATCCCTTTGGCCAGTGGCAGCCACCCGGGCAGGCTTGCACACTCCTTCTCGTGGTACCCCAACTCACGTACCTTGTCCTCCACCGTGTACGGCCGCCTCTGTTCCCCCCCATGGCAAGGGCGGTCCCTGGCTGCAACCCAGAGCAACTGTTCTCCTCGCTCTTTGGCCCACTGCACAGCTCTCTGCTTCCCGACGTGGCAACGAATGTCCTGGTTCGCATAAATGGCGACAGCTTCTACAAATTTCCCCTCCCGAAACCGCGCGTCTTCTGTCGACGTCGCGACGAGCTTCCTCTTGTCCCGCTCACTTTTGCAAGCCCCGCACTCTAACTCGTTGCGCATCGCAATTGCATCTCTGTCTTCGACGCAACGCGCTTTCCCGCGCGCCGGTGCCCCGTTCACCCACGACCCCGGAACATCCGTCGGTCTGCCGTGCAAAAAATTGCGCGTGCGTTCAGACAACTTTCCTCGGCGAAACTCGTCCTGCACTCCAAGAAACACGCGCTTGCACTCCGTCAACTCCGTCATTCCCTGCGCTGCACCATCGCCACCCGCTCCCCAATAGATATACTGTCCGTGGTCCTCTGCGGCACCCGGCGCGTATTTCCTCGCTTTTTTCAAATACGACGTGGGAAGCGCATTAATGGCTGTCCCAGATGGCGGCCCCAATTGATAGAAATCCCCGCAGAACAGCACATTCACGCCCCGGAAGGGCCTGGTGACGCCGTCTTCACCTACCTTCGTGTCGCTTGCAGCTGACATGCACGACCGCAAGTGTGAGTCTAGCTCTGCAATGAAGTTCGCGCTGACCATGCTCACCTCGTCCACAATCAGCCACTTCCACTGTGACATGCGCTGCGCTGCTTGCTCTTTCTTCGTTTTCTTCTTTGTCTCTGCGTTGGCATCGCCCGCCGCGTCCTTCTCTTTCGTTTTGTTCACACCGAGCCCAAATGCACTGTGAATCGTATTCCCGTCGAGAGCTGACGCGTTTGTAGCCTGCAACGCTGCCGCCTGGAAATCTATGCCGCGCGCCCACCCCAGCTCTTTTTCGAACATCTCCTCCCGGATCTTGTCCATGACGAAGCTCTTCCCAGCCCCCGGGCCACCGAGCAACATCCACACGAAGGGCTGCATATCATAACCGCTCTGGCCTGTTTTCTTGCCGCTCGCGGACCCCCCGAATTCTTGCGCCAACACGCGATCTGCCACCTTCTCAACGACGCTACGCTGTCCCGCGTTCAACCCGTTCTCCGCAAGCCCTTCCCTCCATCTCCGCACACTTGACGCTGTTGCTTTCTTGGCCGCCACCACCCCTGGGGCACCTTCCTCCCCGCCCGCGCCGCTGCCTTCTGCGGCCCTCGACGCCGCGGCCACCGCTTGCGCTTTCTGCACCTCCGCGTCATCCCACCTCAACACACCGCCCCCTCCGCGTTTCTTGCGCTTTCCGTTCATCCGACCAGTGCTCACGCCCCGCACGGCGTCGCCCCTGGCCATGGCCTCCCGGCTCCTCTCCTTTTCGCACTCCGCATCTACATTTGTCCGCCTGTCCTCTTTCTCCATGGACGTACCTCCCGCATGCGTCTTCCGCCTTGTCGCCGCGTCGACAATTCTCGGATCCATTTCTCCATCGCTGTGCAGCTCGTCCTCGTGTTTGACCAGGTCTTCGTCCGTGACTGGTCGCAGATCCACCGCGCCCATGTAGTTCTGCACGTACCTCTTTGTTTCTTAACATGGCATGCCTTTCTTTAACCACTCCAATGACGCCTCCGCCCACGACCCCTGCGCTCCGCGGGAGCCCCGCAGGCGCGGCACTCCACATTCGACGTCGTCACGCAGCGTGAACGCCCGAAAATATACCATCAACAAAAGCCCGTTCCTATCCTCCTGCCCCGCTCCGTGCTTCGGCTGCGGCGCTCCATGAAAACTGGGGTTCCTCGGGCGCCCGTTCCGCACCAGCACCCACGTGTGCCTCAGAGTTTCCAACTCCGGAACATCCGGGAATGGTGCCCACGAAGAACTCCCCCATCCCTCCATGATCACATAATCCACTCCGGCTTTCAATTGGGGTCCAGCCTGCGCACCGCCTTCGTCAGTATCCGCTCTCTGCTGGTCTGCTTCGCGGGCCTCAGCGTCAGCTCCGCCTGGTACTCATTGCTGGCCGCGGCTGCCAGCTCTGCTCCGCTGCGGGGAAACGCTGCCAACTCGATGCGCCAATATCGTAAGAACTCATACAACGACAGGTGTGCCAAGTCGGGCGCACCAGGAGCGTCGAGCGGGCACGTGCCATACAAGTACACTGGACTCTTAGACACAATTCGAACCTTTTTTCGACCCTTCTCGTTTGTCCGCTTCCAGAATCCCCGACGCTGCCACGGTGACACCGCCCCCGTCAGCACAGAGCCGCTCCGCCATGCGCACGGCTTCTGCTCCCGGGATCATGGCAGTCTTCGCAGTCCTGATACTCTCGGCACCAGTCACGTCTCCGGGGTCTCGGCACGCTCGCAGATTCGCACTTTCCTGCGCTGACCGCACCACGCCACTCCCGTACATGTCACTCAGGAACCTCTTCATGTGCCTGTTCGCCCGGCACGCCGCGGTCCTGCCTTTCGTCTGCTCCGCCAGCGCGCGGCGGCCCTTTTTAATCTCCCTCACCTCGTTGAACGACGGGGCACACCGCTTGCACTGATAGTCCGCCGCGTACCCCGCTGCTGCATTCTGCGCTCTTTGCGCTGCCAGAACCATGTCGACGGGTCGATCCGTCTCCCAGCACCGCTCTTCGCACACACACCTATCGTGCGTCGCTTCCGTCAGTGGGAACCTGTGCGGAATCTGCAGATCGCTGCTAAAATTCAATCCTACCGCGCCGCTTAGCATCGCTGGTAACGTGCCGTTCAGGTTCTCTTCGCTCATGGGCCCGTGCAGGCACCCTGTCATGTTCCTCCTCCCTGCTCGCGGCATGTCATGCTTTCTCGAAAACCCTTCGCACAACACCACTGCGCGATCTATGAGCCACGACGTGCGCGGGAAAAAGCTTTTGCACTGCGTCATGTCGTCTTTCCTCTGACAATGTGCCAACGGCACCACGCGCTGCAAACGCTTGCAAACACTGGCGCACGTGGTTCTGTCGAAACTCCTGCCCATTTTGCACCCAGACGCCGAGGTACTCTTGCAGCCAGGTTCGCCCTTCCTCGTTGCCCTCGTCTCCGTCTCCTGTTCTCCCATTGCCGCTCGTTGATTCCCTACCGCCGCCTTCCGTCTCTGCAAACCCATTCGTCTGGCCGCTGTGTAAGTACTCCGGCGCTGCGACCAGCTCTGCGGTCTCGCGGCACGTGGGCCATGCCTTCTCCACCTCCGTTTTCCTACCCCTCCAGCCTTCTACGTCGGAGTAGTCTTGACGACTCGCGTTTCGCTTGTACCTCTTGTGCTCTTCTACCAGCCCCTTCAGAAAATATGTCGGCAGCTGTAGCAGTTCGTGCAAGGGGGTATACTGGTGCAAACACTGAACGAAGACTTGCACTTGCACATGTACGTGCCAGGGGCCCACGAAAGCGGCGACAGCGTCGCAGATCGCAGCCCCCCAAGGACGGCGACGTGCCCTGATGGCCTGCATGAGACAAGCCTCCGCCGGGCCTCCCATGAGCCCACAAGAGTGGCGCCGATTCCGCAGAGCACAGGCCCCCAGGGCCAGGGAAGTCTTATGATAACCTGGGCGCGGCACCATTCTGGTGGGCCTCGGCATCCTCTTGGTATCCAGCGCACACGGGACAAAAAGATTGGAGGGCGGAAGAAGGAAGTGCACGCCACAATGCTCTGCTCAAAACAAGCACCTCAACCGCCTGAGGGCTAGGTAGAAAGAGCGAGCCACATGGCTCCACTCCACCCCTACGGAATTCCAGGGGGCAGACGTCGAAACCAAGGTTTGCGGAAGTTCTCGCTCACTCTTGGGAATGATTTCGCCCCGGAATGCTTTCCAACAGAGTGCGTCGCCGAGCGCGTTCGAAGCGGATCTGGATCGGGGCGCGCGGCTGCTGCAGCCCGAGGTATGACCCGAAAACCATCAGTCACACAAGTGGGAAGAAGAGCGATGGGGAGGGTGTAAACTAAAGCGATCTGGAAGAAGCAGGTCATCTGTGGATACCTCTTCTATGGCTGGGTGCGTCTTCGACCTTTGGAGGGGTTGCTTGGGGCGAACTTGGGATCCTTTTGAAGACTTGCGGGTTTTCCTTCGGCTCGCTGCCCGCGCCTTCAAATTCTGAAGAAGCGCTGTTGAACAACTTCGGCACCACCGTGCACCATATCTGCAATCGTGCCCCCTGGCACGTTGACGCGTGCTAAAATGCCAAGTTATGTCTGGTAGGGTTTCTGTAACCTTGCTAAGGGCCCCCTGCTTTCCTGGCACGCACACCAAGCCCATGCACCACCCCCTGTTTTCGAGGCTCTATCGGTGCCCAGACACGTCCCAGCCGCTCTCCAAGGCGTCCAAGACGCCCAGGATGGCATCCCACACGGACCTGGGAAGCTACCGAAGCCGCCAAGATGGCCCACGATGCCTCCGAGACGGCCCACGAGGCCCCAACAAGCCCCAATAGCGCTCCAAGAGGACCCCCAAGAAATCCCCAAGAGGGCCCAAGAGACAAAACCAATTGATTTTCATTATGTTTGTCAACGTTTATCACGTTGTCGCCTTTTTCGAGGTCCGACGCTCCAAGGCAGCTCCAGGGCCCCCAAGAGCGCCCCATGATGGCCCGAGAGGCTTCCGAGAGGGTCTCTAGACGTCCCAGGAGGGCCTCAGAAGAGCCTCGCAAGCGCCCATGACACACAACATTGCCCCCAGACAGGCCCAAGAGAGGCCCAAGAGGGGGAACATACACCGACAATTCGATCCCTCTGCCCGAAGAGCCCCACAGGAGGCCCCAAGAGGCGTCCGAGAAGCCCCAAGGGGGCCCCGAGAGGCCCCCCAACAACCCCCAAACAGCCCCAAAGAGGCCGCAAAACTGCCTCCAATAAGTTCCCGGGAGGCCTCCCACGATATCCCAACGAACATCCAAGATGTTTCCGGTACCCTCTCGAACAATCGCCACCGAGCCTGGTGGACTGCCACGGTGGCGAGACTTGCCGCAGGCAGCTGGATTAAAGAAGGCCCCCCTCTCCTGGAAATCTCTTGGACCTCCTGGGCCGCTTTTGGGGGCCAAGCGCAGTCCTCTGGAACCCTTCTTGGGACCCCCGTGATACCTTTTGGCTTAAGCCGAGCTGGAGCCCGTGGAGCGAGACCAAGGACTACTCCGCGCCGGAACCATCTTTTTGAGCAGCCCTGCGGACTCTCAAAGACCACAACCCGAAGAGAGCACGGTGGCGGTCTGGGCCGAATCAAAGCCACCACATGTCGCCGCCGCCTACACACTGCGAAGCCCCTCTCATGGGTACCGGGGCACGTGGCGACGGCACCTGGCTCTCATGGGAGCTCGAAACTGCCACGCAAAGTTCGGCACCGGCGACAACAGTCTGGCACCTTTTCGACTTTTGGACGGCGCCTGGCGACTGAAGATGGCTGCCAGTATGAGTCCAAGTGGCCACAGAGACCCCCAGAGAGGAGTCGAGAGCCCTTTACTCCGTCTGTTCACTGCCGCAACCTACTCATCATACTGATCGATCGTCTCTGATCCATCATCTTGTGACTCCTCCCCCATTCACCTCCTCATCATCATGATCATCGTCGTGATCATCATCACCGTTATCACCACCGCCGCCGTCATCAGCATCATCATCATCACCATCACCCGCGAACTCCTCGTCATCGTCTCCCCACTTCATCCATCCTCATCGTCCTGCTCATGATCACCATCATCGCCAGCATCATCAGCATCATCATCATCATCACCGTCATACGCATCATCATCATGAGCGTCCTCGTCATCATCGTCGTCTGGAACGGTTCGTAGACATGCTACTGTGCTGACCTTCTGAGACAGGATGGCGGGTGGGAGTGAGGGAGACGGCCAGCAGGCGGAATGGATAGTTTGACCCCTGCCCGCCCGCCAGCCGTCACGCTCACTTTTGGCGTAACCATCTCCCCCTTGCCAGTGGTCGTCGAAGCCTCAAGATAGCCTGAAGAGCACCCAGGGGGAACCGAAGAGGGGCTCTGGTGGCCCCAAACCAGGCGCAAGAGCGCCCCTAGAAGGCGATGCGTAGGCTATCGACGGGCAGCCCTGGTTGCAGTTCCCCCTCTTCACTCAATGTCGCATATGGTCGCCCCAAGAGGGCCAACGCGGCCCCCAGAAACATTGCAAAAAACCTCGGGAAGCGCCGAAAACGCACCAAAGAAGCTACCAAGAGGCAACGAAGGGGCCCGAAAGGGCCCCCCCGAGCTGCCAAGCGGCTCAAAATGTCACCTGACCCGCGGAGAAGTCGCCAAGAGATGTCCCAAGAACCTCCATGCATCCAGTAAACCACTGGCTTTTCTGTTCGCCGACCTCCTCTTTGTGTGCCTTTTCCCCTTCCCTCTCCTTTCTCCCTCCTCCATCACCTTCCCGCTTCGAATGATAACGACTGCCCCTCCTTGCTCCCGCACTTGCCTGATCGCACCAACTCGCATGGGCATCGTTTCTAGATGAGCTGGTTGGGGCACGGGACGCGTCAAGCACTTCTCCGATTGCTTTCCATTCGTGTCTGACACTGTCATGAATGTGGCCCAAGCCAGACTCCTGCCCCCCCTTTATCCCATCTGCTCTGGGACACCGCTTGCTGAAAGAGATCAGCGCGCTCACCGCATGCGAGACGTGAGACAGCACTCCCCGCACCGCCGACCCCCAAAACGAACCGTGCCCAAACCGGAACGGGAAACCCTCTCGCAGAAGGAACGAAATGGTTGACCAACAATTTCGCGCCTGTGCCTTGATCAATGAGAACGGGCCAATCACCGCCTCACATCACAAGACACACTCGAGCCGCGTCCAGCCAAGGCAACGAATGCCCCCGACAACGCGACGAAACCTATCGCGGGGGCCCGTGACCCATACTGTCAATCTTTGCCTCCTGCTCATCCCTACTCCCCCTCCTCCTCCTCCACCTCATCATCGTTCCTCCTCCTCCTCCTCCTCCTCTTCCTCCTCCCCCTCCCTCCCCCCTCCTCCTCCTCCTCATCCTGCTGCTCTTCCTCCTCCTCCTCCTCCTCCTCCCTCCTCCTCTTTCTCTTCCTCGTCATCCTCATCCTCATCCTCACCCTCATCTTCATCCTCCCCATGATCATCATCACCCCCACCATCATCATCACCATCATCTTCCTCATCGTCGTCGCAATTGCCATTCACGTCGTCATCATCGTCATCATCAGCAGCATCACCATCGTCGTCATGGTCGCCGTCGTGTCAGCAGGACCATCCTCGTCACCTGGCAACACACTACCCGAAAGACTCCGACCATGATACTCCGCAGTACTCCCGGACGGCATCCGCCGACACCCTTGAGATGTCACCGGCGTGCAACGTACTGCCCCGACTCCACCACCCGAAAAGCCCCAAGGACGACCACGGAACCCTCGGAGAGAACCCCCAAACACCCCGTGCATGCCTGATACCCCCCGCGACAGGGCCCCCCAAACGGCGCCCATGCGCGACGGCCCGCCCAACAGCACCCGAACACAGTTCAAGGTCACCACCTGAATCTTTCCCGCAGCTTGCAAAGAAACCGCGATAACGACCACGCGGAAAAAAAGGGGTCGGCGGATGTGGCGTAAGCCTATAGAATCATTGACTTTGCTACGGTTTTGGCCACATTTTGGCCTCCTGGGGGGGACCCTAATGTAGTACGGCCTCTCCTGTGATCGATCTCCTCCCAGATGGCCCCCGAGGCTCCAAAGGGTGCCCCAAGAAGGCCCGAGAGGTGCCCAGGAGGTCCCAAGAGGCCCCCAACAAGAGGCACCCAAGAGGCCCCCCAAGAGGCTCCCAAGAGACCCCCAAGAGCACCCCGGAGGCTCCCCAGAGGCACCCAAGACGCCCCAAGAGGCACCCTGGACTGCCAAGAGACCCCCAAGATACCCCAAGAGGACTCCAAGAAGCTCTCGAAAGAAATCCGAAGAGACTTCGAGAGGCATCCAAGAGGCTTCTGGCCGTTCTGCTCGCCCTCCTCCTCCTCCTCCTCCTCCTCCTCCTCCTCCTCCTCCTATTCCTCCTCCTCCATTCCTTTTCCCTATAACGAACTCCTCCCTGTCGCACCCCGAGGCTGGTCGAAAGGGCGGGTCGGGCGTTTCGCCTCAAACTCTTTCATCATTTATGATCCTGAGACCAACTCAAAAATAAGCAACAGTTTCACAGACTGAAGGCACGCCGCTTCCAAAATCTGGCTCTCGCCTTAGCGCCGCGACCATACGTTGCAAAAAATTGCAAGATCTTCACGGATTGTAGGCGGGCCGTTTTCAAAATGTGACTCTCGCATTAGCGCTGCGCACATTCGTCATGAAATTTGCCAGAGCTTCACAAATAGAGGGCGGGCCGTTTCCAAGATGTGGCTCTCGCCGCAGCGCTGCGCACATTCGTCTGCAAAATTTTCAAAAATTTCACAGGTTGGGGGCGGGCCGTGTTCAAAATGTGTCTCCCGGCACAGCGCCGCGCACATTCGCCTTCATAATTTGCAAATGTTTCACTGATTTCAATGGTTAACGTGCCAGAGACGGTGTTCTGCAACGACTCAGGGCTGTCAGGGCACAACAGTTAGGTTGACTCGCGGCGTTGAAGTCTCAGGAATGGCGTTCTGGCACCATTCAGCATCGTCAGGACGCAACAGTCAGCTTGATTCGTGGCGTTAGAGTCGCGAGACTGGTGTCTTCGAACGCATCAGGATCTTCAAACGGTTGTCTCGCAGCAGGGCACTTCCCTCAGTAAAAGTGAACCCCTGTAGGGGCCTATGAAGAGGGAGTTTGGAGGGAGAGTTTACTCCAACATCGTTGGTGAATTTTGGGTTTACACTGGTCCTCCTCCTCATCCTCTTCCTCCTCATACTCCTCCTCCTCCTCCTTCTCCTCATCATCATCATCAGCATCATCATCATCCTCATCCTCATCCTCATTATCATCCTCGTCATCATCACCATCATCATCATCATCAACATCATCATCATCATCAGCATCGTCATCATCATCGGCAGCGGCATCAGCATCATCAACAGTATCGTCATCACCACCACCACCACCACCACCACCACCATCATCATCATCATCATCATCATCATCATCATCATCATCATCATCCACCTATTCCCCATCATTCCCCCTCCTCCTCCTACTCCTCCTCCTCATCATCGTCATCATCCTCCACCTCCTCCTCCTCCGACTCCTCTTCCATCCTCCCCCTCATGGGGTACGACGTCTTATCCAGCCCTTTATTCCACTACATGCTCTTCCACATATCTGATCTGGGTAACTCGTCTGGGCATCGTTTCTGGATTTGCTGGTGTGGTTACGCGAAGCGTCTAGAATTAGTCATTCCCCCTCTAGGACGACCCCATGTGGTATATCTACGGAGACCTTCCAAGTGGGGCCGAAGTGGACGGGGTCTAAGGATCGAGCCGCGTCGCAAATGCATCGTCGATGTATCGGCGACGTCTGGGTAGAGAAAACCATGCTCCAGCTGGCGCCGCATCGCCGATGCATCGGCGATGATGCATCAGCGATGATGCATCAGCGATGATGCATCGGCGATGCGGCGCTATCCTGCGGCACCATCAGCTCTGGCCCCGTTTGAGACGATGTTGGGCAATCAATGTGGCGCAATACACTGGTGCAACCTACGTGGTGCAATCTATGTGTTGTCATCTATGTAACGAGTGTGCGTGCTGCAATCTGTGAGGTGCACACTCTGTAGTGCAATATGTGTGGTGCAATCTATGCGGTGCAAGCTACGCGTGCATAAAATGACGAACGAACAGCACGCACCCATGCCCCTAGACCCACGGGGGAGATGGAGGGGGCTGTGGGTGCGTGTTGTCGGGTGGGGCTCCCCCTTCGAACAGACTCCTCCCACGGGGCCCGACAATCCGCACCCACGCCCACAGCCGGTGCTCCTCCCTCCGACCCTCCTGTGGATGGGGGTGTGCTCGCTCGTCGTGCGCGGGGCGGCCACTGGGCGGCCACAGGCGCGCACCGGGCAGAAACCCAGACGCGGCAGCCAGCGCACAGTGCGGCCACGAGGCGACCAGCGCCCGCCCACCGGGCGAGAACCCCGGGTTACCTGCCTAGTCACTCGAGGACGGGCCACAGCGATGCTTAGAACGAAATGGCGTTCAAAACAAAAAGGAAACGAAACCCAACGTTGAAAACCGCGCGCCCGGCAAGAGCATGCCCTGCGCTGCGGAAAAAGGTGGCGGCGACGAAGGTGAAACAACAACAGCAGCAGCAGCAAGGGGCAGAGAAGGGAACGACACCCAGGGACCAGGACGAACCCGGAGCCGGGGAAGGGAGGAGAGCGAGCGACAGGAGGCGACCGCGACGAGGGGGAGGAGAGAGGGCGAAGCCCAGGCGACAGGCCGAGGGACGAGCAGGAGGGAGAGCAGGCAGAGGAGCGACGCAGGACAGCGGAAGGAGGGACGGCGACGCCACCCGGAAGGCAGGCGGGCGAGAGAGCAGCGCCGGCATTCAGGCCTCTAAGGGTGCCCTCCCTAAGAAATATCGGTGAGAAATCACACGTCAAGACCCCTCCGCTGGGCAAGCTGCCAGCAAAGGAGGGGAGGAGGGGAGGAGAGGCAGGCGCTGGGGACTAAGGCTCTCCGTGGCCCGCAGCCCACAATAAGTCTGGCCGCCGATGCCCACGAGGCCCGAGCCCCGCGCACCGTCGCCCCCTCTGGCGCTCTGTGCTCGCGGCGCCCCCTCTCGCCACGACGACGGCGATGCGATGGAGCATCTCTCCCGCCGCACCGAGGCCTGTTCCCGGCCCTCTCCTCGGCCCAAATCTCCAGGGGCGTGGCGCGGGGCGTGGCGCGGTCTGTCGCGTGACTTGTTCGGGCCCGAGAGGGCGCCCAGACGGGCCAAGGGGGCCCCGAGTCGCCGAACAATCGCTCCAAGACGCTCAAGAGCGTCCGCGTCCTTGGACATGCCGCCCTGGGCCTTGAACACGACTGGCCTGAACTGGAGGCCACGTAAGGGCCCCTCAGTGCAGGCACTACGTGGGCTACCAACATGAAGAAAATACAGTTCCCTGATCATATTGCGTACCTCACTTGTGTATCTCACCAGTGAAAGGATTGAAACCTCGAGCGTAGTAGCACTTATGGCACCACTTCTCAGAAGCCCAAATGAAGCCGATGTCGCCAACCGCGGAGCGGTTCTCGCAAAAGGCAAAGAGAAGGACGTAGTTAGCACGTCTGATCCGACCACCAGTTCAGGTAGACACGCCCGTCCTCGCTTGGCGCCCTCGACAGCCTTCGGCCTGGCTCCGGCCTGAAGAAGTACAGATCCCTCATACCCACGTCGCCCACATAGTTCACCCACTCTCCCAGCTCGTTCCAGAGCAAAGGATCGTGTGGTGCCAGGCCCTGCACCTGCTTGCACTCGTAGAACCATTCCGACAGGCCGTCTGTGCACCTCGTGTACATGACTTTTCTTCGTGTCTACCACACAAACTTCCAACCGCTCTTCGCCATCATGCAGGAAGGATCTGCCTAGAACAAAATTCCATCGGCACCAGCTCGGAAGTGAAAGTCGGCATGTATGCGCAGATCTCACATGTGCTCATCTAAGGCCGAGTACTCGCACATCGCCTTAGTGAAGAATTGAAGTGGTTAATGTGATTGTAGCTTGTTCCCACAGTTTTTGCACAACGGCTCGTCTTACCTTCCCAAGCGTCGACGTCGGCGATATGTTTGGGAAATTGGCATCGGAAGTGTCAACGTCAAAGCTGTATATGTCGTGACATAAAGCATCGCGGAAGGGGGAACTTCCAAAGCTAGGATGGTCATACTCGCAGAAAGCTTCGGTGGGGATGAACACGCAAACGCCATACACCCAACATAATAATATAAAATAGCGAAGTCTTGGCAAGCTGTCCCCAAACATCTTCAGATCTGTCTTTCGGGTCACTGGGTAAATGATGGCTCCGTTCTCGAGTGGCGCTGCTCCATGGGAGAGGTATCAGTTGCTCCCCTGCTTTGACGCGTGACCTCTCTTCAGAGTCGGGCCCCTTCCTCTCGGGGCCATCGAACTCGAACCCTGCTGAGAGCCTGCCAGCGCCGCCTCCCGCGTGCTCGAAATACCGCGTGTCGAAGTCGCACCCCTCGTTCGCCTTCTTGCCAGCAGCAGCGAGATCATCGCTGCGGAGGCCGCTGGCTCGCTGCGCGCCGCGCCCGCTTGCTGGCGACGGCGGCCGGGCCAGCCGAGCGCCGAGCCCGCCCGCCAACCTCATCAGCATCAGGGCGGTCGCAACCGCCAGCCTATGCAGCGCCGCCATCTCGGAACCCCGGTGCGCCAGGGCGCCTGGCGCCTAATGGGATCAGAGAGTGCAGGCTCGGCGTCGAAGTGCAGCGCTTCGTCCCGGGAGCCACGACGGCTGGAGCCTCCTCCCCCCTCTCACCTCCTCTCCTGCTACGGCCCGAATGTGCTCACGCACGCCCGCAGAGCCGGTCAGCCTTCTCCTCCTCCTCCCTCCTTGCTCCCCGAGGGGCGATTCATCGCCGATGGATCGGCGATGAGCCCCCGATGGCAAATCCACAAAGCCCTAAGCAGCGTGGCAGATCGGGACCCTCTCGGCGACGAACTGGCGGTTGGGGGTCGATGCGTCGATGCGTTCCCCCTGAGCCCCTGAGCCTATCCCCTTGACCTTGCCCCTGGCTGGGGACCTCCGCAGGCTGCCGCCCTCTGGGGCCGCTGCAGGCTGCGCGAGGAAGGCCCCCCTGAGGCGAGCGGAGGACCCCGTGAGAATGTTTTTGCTTCATTGTTTCCAGTACCGCCTGGACGGAGTGGGGCCGCGAGGAACGGTAGCTGCGCCACGAAAATATATACACAGGCAACCTCCGACGAGCTTTTGCATGTGCCTTCAGGAAGGGGACGGTGTATAAAGTCGCTGGCTCTCAGTGGTGATTCATACACCGACACCCTGTGGAAGTTGTCTGTGTAGATTTCTCTGTGGCGCAGTAACGCGTGGGTGGGCGGGGTGGAGCACGTCGAGGCGGGGGTGCGCTGCGATCGCCATCATCATTTGCGCGCGAGCACCAGCATGTGGGGTGGTGGGTCCTGCCCCCCCCCCACCACCACCACGTTCGATCGTTACCGTTACCTGAGAGAAAGGGGGGGGGCTTGGGTAACGACCGTTCCGCGCCAGAGGATAATTATCCTGCCGTCATCATCATCATCATCATCATCATCATCATCATCATCAGCATCATCATCATCACCACCACCATCATCATCATCATCATCATCATCATCATCATCATCATCATCATCATCATCGTCGTCGTCGTCGTCGTCATCATCGTCATCAGCATCAGCATCAGCATCAGCATCAGCATCATCATCATCATCATCATCATCATCATCATCATCATCATCCTCGTCGTCATCATCAGCATCATCATCGTCATCATCACCGTCGTCAGCATCGTCGTCAGCATCAGTATCAGCATCATCACCATCACCATCAGCACCATCGTCATCATCGTCGTCAGCATCGTCAACACCATCATCAGCTCATCTGCATCATCAGCCTCGCCATCGTCATCATCATCAGCATCATCAGCAGCATCATAATCGGCATCATCATCACCATCAGCATCATCATCGTTGTCGTGATCACCGTTGCCAGCAGCATCAGCATCATCATCAGCAGCATCATCATAAACTCCAGCATCACCAACATCATCAACCTCAGCGTAATCCCCACCATCATCATCAAAATCAGCATCGTCATCATCGTCGTCATCAGCAGCAACAGCATCGTTAGCATCATCACCATCATCAGCATCATCACCGCCAGCATCATCCTCACCGTTATCAACATCATCATCATCATCATCATCATCAGCCTCAGCATCATCATCAGCATCATAATCATCAATATCAGCATCATCAACAACAACAGCATCATCAGCATCGGCATCATCCGCATCGTTATCATCACCATGATCAGCAGCATCATCACAAGCATCACCATCAGCATCATCATCCTCATCTTCAGCATCATCAGTGATCATCACCGTCGTTAGCATCAGTACCAGCATCATCACCATCGCCATCACCATCACCATCATCGTCATCATCGTCGTCAGCATCGTAAACATCACCATCAGCTCATCAGCATCATCAGCCTCGCCATCGTCATCGTCATCAGCATCATCAGCATCATCAGAAGCATCATCATCATCATCAACATCAGCGCAATGTCCACCAGCATCATCAAAGTCATCATCGTCGTCATCGTCGTCATCAGCAGCAACAACATCATCGCTAGCAAAATCACAACCATCAACATGATCACCACCAGCAGCATCCTGGCTTTCATCATCAGCATCATCAGCAGCAGCATCATAATAATCCACGTCAGCATCATCATCATCATCATCATCATCATCATCATCATCATCATCATAATCATCATCATCCGCATCGTCATCATCAGCATCGTCATCATCATCAGCAGCATCGTCATCAGCATCATCATCATCAGCAGCATCATCTTCATCATCGTCACCATCATCATCACCACCACCACCACCATCACCATCACCATCATAATCATAGTATCGCCCACCTCATCCTCGTCCTACTCCCCCTCATCATCATCTTCATCCGCATGATAAACATCATCACCACCACCACCACGACCAGCGCCGCCATCATCATCAGCAGCAGCACCGTCATCATCCGCACCATCAGCATCCCTGGTCCCTCTCCTACGTGTCCTCCTGGTGATTCCCACGCGCGTCTCCGACGGAGAGGCGCAAGAAGATTTGAGATCGCTGCGTGCGGGGGACAGACGACAGAGGGAATGGCACACGCAGATCCACAGGAGCCCGAAGAGGTCCCGCGAGGGCCCCCACCCCCACGCGCCCCAGATCAAGAACGCCCTCAGCGAGGCTGTGTTTGAGCGCGCGTGCGAGGCCTCCTCTCGCTCACTTCATTCCCATCTTCCTCTCGAAGCCCGTGGCCGAGGAGGACGTGGAAGCAGAAGAGGAGGCGAGGGAGTTGGAGGAGAAGGAGGTCCCAAGAGGCAATAGCTCGTTGCTTGCTGACTTTCGCGGGCGTCGAGAGCTCGTTCGGGGCCCCTTGGGGCCCCATAGCGCCGTCATGAACCCCGTGGGTCTCCCGAGGGGGTCACTTGCAACCGTCGTCGGACCCCCTTTGGCGCTCTGTTGAGCCGTCCTGGAGCTGATCGTTGAAGATGTTGTGGAACCGCCTCTGGCAATTTTTGTGCCAGCCGAGGCCCGTCGGGAGGCAGTTTGAGGGGGACGTTTCTCTCCTCCCCACACCCTCCCTCCACTCGCCCATCCACTCCCCCTTCCTTCTGCCTCCCTCCCCTCTCCCACATCCCTCCTTTATCCGCCTCCTCCCCTGTCCCTAACCCCATTCCCTCCCGACCTCCCTTCCCCCCTTCCTCGGGGGAAGAGGAGCCTGCGGGCGAACAGCTCCCTAAATTCGTTCAGGTCCAAGAGCGCATCACCGTCGCGGTCGGCCTGCGTTGGCGGGAGGAGGAGGAGGAGGAGGAGGAGGAGGAGGAGGAGGAGGAGGAGGAGGTGGGAGAGGCGGAGGAAAGAGGAGGAGGAGGAGGAGGAAGAGGAGGAGCAGGACTTTTTTAACATCCACAAATGTTACCTGATTACTCCACGGTCGGTGGTGAGACCCGCAGGGGAAAAAACAACTATCTCATGTAATCCGACCATGAGGGGCGGACTTGTGACCCCTGTCCTCGCAAAACTGTTGAGAGCCACACCTCCCGCTCGATGATGGACCATTAACTCCCCGAAACCTCGCGGCGCGGTCCTTGCTCGAGTGGTCGGGCTGGGTGGGCTCCTCACCGCCGTCGCCCACGCTCTGGCAGCCTCCACGCTGCGCGCCACCAGGGGGCCACAGAACTTCGCCCCTGGCATGGCCCTCACCACGAGGGCCCACGGGGGCTCCTGGCGCCAGGCTGCGGTCCGAACGCAGCGCGCGCACCCCGAGCCCGCTCACCTTACCATCAGCGATGCCCGTGCTGGACGAGCCCCACACCGCCGCGGCGCACGACGAACCACGGGTGCAAATGGCAGGCCCTGGCCCCTGCCGACCACGGCAGCTCGATCCTCGAAGCAGCACGACTGGCTGCGGACAGCCTCTCGTTTTCTGCTCGGACACCCTGCGGCGGCTGCCGCCGCTGCCGTCCCCCCCGCGCGACGCTTCTGCCCGAGGCCCTTCCGGCGCCCTCGCCGAGGACAGCAGCGAGGTCGGCGCTCGCGGCGATCAAGCCCGTCTTGCCCCAGTTGATCTCGAGGCGCCTCGCCCGCAACCCCTCGACCAAGGACGTCGGCCGCCCCCGCCAGCCGCTGGGTGACCAAGCGGTTAGAGCCGACGGCATGGAGAAGGCAGTCGTCCAACGGGCCCCGGCACGCACGACGGTGAACTTGCTGGCCACCCGCCCGAGGATGGCGAACGCGAGAAGCTCGGCCGCTCTCGCCGCGCACGAGCACCCAGCCGCCGTCGCGCCGCTGGGCTCGATCACTGGCCCGACGCCCTGGCCCCACGAGCCCCCCCCTCTTCAGCATGCAGCGGCTGAGAAGCCCGTGATACTGGGAGAGGTCCACAGCCGATATGCTCGCAGCGAGGCCTAATTAGCTTTCTCGCGCGCGCCGCCACGACGTCGCGCACCATGCCCGCCCTCTCACAGGCGCGCCCAGCCGCGCCCCAGCGGGAGGACGACCTGGTCTCCTTTTCCCATCCTGCCACGCGATGGGCTGCCTCGGCTTCGACCATTCTAGTTCAGACGCTGGCCAGGATGCCAAGGGCGGACGCCCCCGGGTGAAGGGGGTCGGCAGGAACGCCACCAGCATCATCTAAGGGGCGCACCCAGCGAGGCTGCCTAGGGCGGAGGCGGCCCCACCCTAAACCAGCACCTTCGCCGAAAGACGCCAAAACCTGGTCGAGCTCCTCCGAAGTGATCGGCGGGGGAGGCCCCTAGCACCCTGCCCCGGTACTGCAGGCCAACCAGGCCCTGCAGCCTTTCAGGGTGGATCCACAGGGCCTCCCATTCTGCCATCCGATCTCTCCTGGCCTCGCCCCCTGCCGCAGCCGACGTCCTCGGAGTCGCCGTGGCCCCCCGGCGCCGCGGGCCCGACCCCGCCGCCTTCGATGAGCTCGGAGGCCGCGCGGCCCCGCCGGCAGCGAGGCCGCCTCCCGGGCCCGCCCACGCCATTCGGAACTCCGCCCCTCGTGATCGGCCCGCGGCAGCTTCTCGACTCCATGGGACGCGCGAGCGGGGAGATCTCGGCAAGCGCGGACGGGCAGCCTCCAGAACGCGCGGGCGACGGACGTGACATCCCACGCCGCGAGCACGCCACTCCTGCGGCCGCGGGCTACTGGGAAGGCGACAGCCCCTCGCGATCCTGATCTGCCTCTCTGCCTCTCGAGCCTGCAATACATGGTTCACTTGCTGCCCTGGATGCGGCAACGAAGCTGAGACGCCATACCGCGCGCCGCCGCGAACCCTGCCCGCGCGCAGCGGGAGGGGCCGAGGTGGCCTCGACGTTCGAGGACCACTCCAACTCCAGCGAAACCTTCTCGACCTTAAGCCCATCAGCTATGCCGGTAGAGGCCGTGGCGCCTGGCCTGGTAGTCCTCGACCATGGCGAATTGGAACTTGGACGCCTGCTCGACCCAACATCCTTTGGCTGACCCTCGATCCGCCCCCTCCAGTCCTTCTCCCCCAAGAGCTCGGGAGCTGGCTGCGAGGGCGGCCTGAGCAGGAGCGGGAACTGGCGATCGCGGCCCTGCTGCCCAAGCCTCCGAGGTGCACGCCGACGGCGGCGCGGGTAGCGACGGGCCCACCGCCGTGAACCGCCACGCGATCAACCCAGCTGGGCAGCATCTCGCACATGACGGCGAAGTCGCAATCCTTCTTGCCGCGCGTCGGGGCTCACAGCCTGACCACCACAGCGCAGGCCTGCCTGGCCCACAACTTGATGTCCGACGGCTCGGCGCCCCAGTCCGGCACGATGATCCACGGCCAACGCAGCCCTCCCCCCCCGCGACATCAGCGCCTCCAGCTACTCTGCCTTCGCCCCGACGACATCGACGCGGTCCTGCATGCACACCGATAGCACATACAGCGGGAATCCGAGACCTGCGATGGCACGGATGGCCTGACCACGATGCACGGACAGTCCTCCTCCTCCTCCTCCTCCTCCTCCTCCTCCTCCTCCTCCTCCTCCTCCTCCTCCTCGAACTCCCTGGGTTCTGGCCCGCTGGGTCGAGCCGAACGCCGGCGGCCCCGATAGAATTGTGCGCATCCCCCGGAGCCTGTCGAGAGCGGCCCCGCCCCTGCCACCGCAGCGCATAGCCCTGCGCGCAGCGCACAGCCCGCCTTTCACCGACCACTTGCGCGCAGGCTCTGCGGCTTCACGCGGGAGGGTCTTCTCGCTGCCGCGACGATTGAAAGGAGGGTGCCGGCGAGAGCCCAGCACCACAGGATGGCTGGGGAATGCACAAAACAGGTTGCCTCCGAATCTGGAGCACGCGTGGGCGCCCCACGACCACTTTGCCTCTGTTTTTCACAGGGGCGGCGGGGGTGCTCTCATATTGCTTGCCGCGCGCAGGCCAACCATCCCTTTCAACGACAAGGCAAAATACACTTTGGTCGCACCTGCCTGTCGCCCAACGGTTCGCATTGGCCGCGACGATTTCGAGCTCCTCCACCGAACTCTCGGGCAGGCCGGCCCGAGCATCATCTCCGTCATCTCCCTCACGGCTGTCACCATCGCCACCAGCACGCGTCGGAGAGCTCCACGCTGCTCTACCCCCGCCCGGCCACAAGCCGACGGCGCAAGCATCAGCAACCAGCCGCGCCCCAGAACTGGCCGCAGCACCCTTGCAAGTACCATCCCAGCGGACGCAGCTGAAGTATTCCTGGAAATTGCCGCCCCACCTGCACCGCTGGAAATACCCATCCCGCTCGACGAAGCTACACCACCCTTGGAAAGAACAACCCAACCTGTAACGGTTGAACGTGAGCTCTGGGCTTCCCTCCAGTGATTCGACCCATCGGAGCCCCGCTCGGCAGGCAGTGCCCGCCGTGGGTTTCTCCCGCCGCGCAGTCTACACCCCCTCAGGACCCACCCAGGTCCGCAGCGTCGACCGAGAAACCGAAGTACCTGGACGCGCATCCACACGCTTGAAAGTACCCATCCCGCTGGAGGCTGCCTTGCTGCCAACGATGCGCTGCTGCCCGCCTTCGCTGATAGATCCTGACCTTGGCTCCGCAGCGCTGCGATGCGGAGCCTGTTTTTTCGATATCACTGCCACAATATACATATATATATATATATATATATATGTATATATATACCTATACGACCACCCTGCGGGTGATAAGGAGGTGAGGGGGGAGGGGGGACCAACGTCTCACTCAATCGATCTCGCTATCGATCTCACATTCGATCTCATTATCGATATCACTATCGATCTCGCTATCGATCTCACTATCGATCTCACAATCGATCTCACAATCGATCTCACAATTGATCTCACATTCGGTCTCACATTCGGTCTCACTGTCGATCTCACTATCGATCTCACAATCGATCTCACAGTCGATCTCACATTCGGTCTCACATTCGCTCTCACTATCGATCTCACTATCGATCTCACAATCGATCACACTATCGGTCTCACAATCGATCTCACAGTCGATCTCACAATCAATCTCACAATCGATCTCACATTAGGTCTCACATTCGGTCTCACCGTCGATCTCACTATCGATCTCACAATCGATCTCACAGTCGATCTCACAATCAATCTCACATTCGGTCTCACTATCGATCTCACTATCGATCTCACAATCGATCTCACGATCGATCTCACAATCGATCTCACAATAGATCTCACAATCGATCTCACATTCGGTCTCACATTCGGTCTCACTGTCGATCTCACTAACGATCTCACAATCGATCTCACAGTCGATCTCACATTCGGTCTCACATTCGGTCTCACTATCGATCTCACTATCGATCTCACAATCGATCTCACTATCGATCTCACAATCGATCTCACATTCGGTCTCACTATCGATCTCACTATCGATCTCACATCGATCATCATCAACAACACCAACATCATCATCATCGCCATCATCAACATCATCATCATCATCATCATCATCATCATCATCATCATCATCATCATCATCATCATCATCATCATCATCATCATCATCATCATCATCATCATCATCATCATCATCAACATCATGATCGGGACACCGACGGGACACCGACGGGACACCGGCGGGACGCCCCCCTCCGCCCACATCCCTTCCTCTCTCCCCCTCCTTGCTTCCCTCCCGTGCCCCCCCCTGGCGCCCCCTGAACACATGAGAAACCGCCCGATGCCTCGAAAGTCCTCGTCCTTCCCACTTGTCCTCATCCCCTCCTCTCCACATCTCTCCCTCACTCCCTCCCCGCTCTCCTCTCCTCTCCGATCCTTCCTTCCTTCCTTTTCATTCGCCCCCTCCTCCCTCTCTGCTCCTCCTGGCCCCTCCCTCACCCTGAGCATAGCTTAACCGATCCCCACCTCCGCTGACGTGGGCCTGGCCCCACTGGCCGACGTACCCATCTGGGCGGGGAAAAATGCCTGATCGGTCGGGTTTCGCGGGGCCCATCCCCACCTAGGCGAGCAGGGCGGGTGAGGCCGAGATGCTGTGGCCCAGTGGCCCAGTGGCTGGACGCTGCTGGCACGCCTCTTCTCGCCGCACCCGCCGCTGTGCTGCCCACCCGCTGACGCAGACAGTCGCCCAGCAACGAGGGCTTGACCCTTCGTTCGCGGCCGCTGCAATTCGATCCTCGCCGTCCTTCCTTCCTTCTTCCGTCCCATGGCCCTTTTCGACCGTGCGCTACCCTAGCAGCTGGGTTCCCTGTAAGCTCCTCCGCCGACCCGTTCCGGGTTGGGATTCGGCCAGGCCGGCCCCGCCGCAGACGAGATCGCCCATGCGCTCGCACACCACCCCCTCCACCCCTCCCCCACTCTCATCCTCTCCCCAATCGGGGCTGTGCTGCCCCCTCGCTCACGCGCACAGTCAGGGCCTCGGCCAGCATCGCCTTCACCTGCCGCGTGCTCGGCACCGGCAGCGCGCCGCGGCCCAGCATCTGGTTCAGCCGCCCGTACACCAGCAGCACCGCCACGTGAACCTGGAGCCGGGTGCTCGTCGAGAGCGGGCAGGGCCAGGATAGGAGACCTATGTTGCATCACAGCAGCAATTCGGCCCCTGACTTTCGTCCTGGGTTCGGTTTAGTGGAGTGATGAATTTCGGGGTCCTCACGTGGGAAAAAACATCACTTCACTAATCTGGGGCCCCTGGGGCCTCAGTGGGCCCTGGGGCCCAAAATTAGTGACGTGATGGTTTTTGGGCCTCGGACAGGAGGGCGAAGCGGAGAGAACGCTGGAGTCCTGCGAGCTCCTCTGGGGAGCCCGCCCGTGCCCGTCAGGGCATGGCGTTGGAGGCCGAGGCCGTGGGGCAGGGCCAGAGGGGGCGGTAGAGCTGGCAGCGCGCACACCGGGGAGGCCCGAGGGAGGCGGCCTTCCAATGAGGCGGGGGAGCTTCTGAGAAGGCAGCGGGCTGCTCGGAAACGGCTTCGGCCTCTGTGAAGCCTTCCTCAAAAGCACGCGGGCGTTTCTCAAGAAGGCCCCTGCTTTCGAAGAAGCCCCGTTTTTCCGCCTTCGTAGAAGCCCGCCACCTCTCGCGCCACCCCTCTGCGCGCCGCCAACGACGGACAAATCGCGATGGGCAGCCACTGCCTGAACGAAGGGCATATCGGCTTCAGGACAGATTCGTTCACTCACCCTACCTTGGGATGCCCCCCCTCTGCGAAGCCCCGAAGGAGGGAGGAGGGAGGAAGGGGGAGGGAGGAGGGAGGGAGGGAAGGAGGAATTTCTGCACTCAACCACGCACGTCACTCTGCACGGCCAGCCCTGGCGCACAGTTGATAATACTGTCGTGAGGGGCGAAAAGTGTGCCGCAACTCCAGGGAAGGCAAGCAGAGGCCAAGCCCCTGGAGGCAGCACAGCGGGCCCCAGCACGCAGGAGCGTGGTGGGGCCTCGACAAAAAGAGGGCGCAGCATAGGAAAGTGAAGCCCAGCCGAAGCCACTGCGGCCGCAGGCAAGGCTTACCCCTCAAGACGTCAGTCCGAGACGTCCTCGCCAGGGGGCCGAGGCGCCGCGACGAGAGGACCCACGTCCTCCCCACCGCGGAAAGACTCTGCCACCAGCCTCACGGACTGCCTGGTGCTCTGGTCCGAGCGGGCAACCGCAAGGCAGACGGGAGCGGTGGCGGGGGCACCTCCCGTTAGGTACAGTCCCCCACGCCCACCCTTTACAGACGCAGCAAGCGAGGCGACTGTGGAGGGGGCACCTCTCGAATATGGAATGCCGCGTCCGCCCAGTGAAAATGGGAAAGGAAAGAAAAGCCGTCCTGACCCTCGACGAGCCACAGTCACATGAGTCCAAATTGCGGTCGACTCGGGACGCTTTCCCTTTCAGACGCCTGGACCACGCGTAGAGCCTGCGGCGATCTCTGGGAACGTCCTCCTTGGGCGGTCCCACACACACACACACACTCCTGAGGTTGCAGACCTGCCCCCCAGTGGCGTCACACCTACAACTGAAACGCATGACGAGGAGGCTTTCATCATTGCACTGAAAGAGACAAGTGGCTTGTGCCCGTTCTCACGCAGGCTCACACCCGCGAGTCCATTGATCAACGGGGACCCGCGACAGAAACCACCAAGTGGGCGCGAGACACTGCGCGACGCCTGCCAACTACCAGAGTAGGGGGGTCGCAAGGGTCCCTTAATCTGTGCCTGTTTTATTCAAAAAAAAAAAAAAAAAAAAAAAAAAAAAAAAAAAAACCCCCCCCCCCCCCCCCCCCCCCCAAAAAAAAAAAAAAAAAAAAAAACAACAACAAACAACAACAACAACAACAACAACAACAACAACAACAACAATCACTTTACCCGAACGCTCAGTGTTCTCACCAGTGCCAGGGTTTTCATGCGACGCCAGCCAATACCCCCACTTTGTGGGGGGGCAGTGCAAGCTCTACCAAATATCCACACGACTCTTCGCCACCACCCACACCCAGCTTCCCGCCCTATGACGTTCGGACACTTCACTTCGTGGCCTGCGGACGACCGTGGCTACTACACTGGCGTGGAGTACACACCCACAGAAGTTGTTAAGCCTACGTTCGTACACCCACAGAAGTTGTTAAGCCTTGTTAACCCACAGAAGTTGTTAAGCCTTCCACAGAACATCTGTTGCATATGATGCATGTGATTTTATGATGCGCGGTGCTAAAATTCTTAAAAACCCAATGGTTTTTGGAGATTTCGGCGTGCGCGCGCGAAGAAAAAACGAATGTGTCCCGCATGGTATTATTTGACAGGGATGATGGCCCTGGCAGGTGCGCAACCGTTGTCGCAGAAGTTCGAAAAAGTTGCTCGCAAAAGCCCGTTTGACAGAAATGTTTAAAAAGTGTTGGGTTTCCTACGAATCCGCAAGAGCGCGCGGGATGAGATTTTGACATTTGTTTGTTGAAAAACCATTGGTTTTTTGATGTTTTTATGTTAAAATCGCTCCGAACACTAAGTTTTGGAAGGATTTCGTCTTGCGCGCGCGAATGTCCACTTTACCTTATTTTTTGCAAGGGATTCTTGAAATTTGATTATATTAGAACAAGAAATGTCATTTTATAGTGTTTTTTGCAAGGGAAAACGGATTACAACAAAACAACCGGATCTTGACATCGTATTACCTGAGGCTTCCTCACGAAAATGATGAAAATGTAGCTGCGGCCTAGGCGGCGCAGGGGGGCCGTGCACCAGGGGTCCCAACAATAATTATTCTTTAGAATTAATAATGTTCAACATCAACAACAACAACAACAACAACAACAACAACAACAACAACAACAACAACAACAACAACAACAACAACCAAACAACCAAAAAAAAAACAAAAAACGCGGCAGACGACAGGGTATCGAAGGAGCAAACACCAGGCGCTGAGAGACGGGGGGCGACGACCCGCCGGGGCGCGGCCCCCGGGCGAGCGGAGGAGCCGTCCGGCGCGCCACCAGGCGAAGCCACCCTGACGACGGCCATCTTTGGCGTCCGATCGAAAAAACACAAGAGTATACCAAAACAGCCATAAGTAGGACGGCACCAACTATACACCAACACCGATCCTGGCCAGGATCACCCTGGGCCCAGGATCGGTGTATACGCCCTCCTGCCTTGCGCAAGAAGGCATATACACCGATCCTGGGCCCAGGGTGATCCTGGGCCAGGATCGGTGTTGGTGTATAGTTGGTGCCCTCCGAATAAGGCACCCTTTGGTGCACACCGCACAAAAAAAACGATGGAAAGAGCACAAAACGAGTACACCAAGAATAAGAAAATAACAAAGCCTCGACCATCCCTCAGACTCTTCTGCCCGGCTGCCCTCTCGCAGCGGCGCCGGCGCCGACCCTCCATCGCGCCTTTGTTTCATCGCTTCCTCGCCTCCCCCAGACACGTCAGCACCCGCCTCCGTCGAGGAAAAGAATGCTGCCTGGGGCGAAATACATTACTGTACTGATCCAGGCTCCCGACAGAGCACAAACAGACACGCCCAGCGCCAATCGCGACGGGGCCCACGGGGGTTTCGTGGGGGCTGGCGGCGGCTTCAGCCATGGAACATCGGCAAGGTGAGCCAGGGAAAAAGCGGCATGGCCTCAACCGCCAACTTGCGCGAGTCTGGCTACAAGCTGCCGCTGTGAAACACTGTTTCTTTCAGCGCTTGACGGCCGGGGGCGACGGAGCACAGCGCGGCGAGCGGCAGCACCGGCCAGACTATCACCTAGCTGTCGGAACTTCTCTTGGTCAGTTGAATCGGGCCTCTCCCTCTGATGACCTTTGATTTTGAGGATGTCCCCGCGCGCCTGACCCAGCATGGGGGCGACGATAGGACAGTTGGGTCGCGAAGGGCTTATGGGCCTGAAGAGCGACATTTAAACGAGCAGAATTGGTCGGGGGCCTTTCAACCCTACATTGCGCCGCAGAACAGTAGGCCGCGAACTCGGCGGACCGGGGCGTCTGGGGGAAATGCCCGCGCAAGGGCCCAAATATCATAGTACGGTGGCCCCCCCAATCACCCACTGGGCCCACAGACCACCCTGCCCTGGAGAGCTCTGGAGAGACCTCCCTAGTACGAGAACAAGAACAAACCACGAACTTGTTCCCGTGGAGGTCAGTGAGGTAGCACTGGGGGTCATCCTGCCAGTCGGTAGTTAATCCACTGCCAGGTCCACCGCGAGGTCCTCTGGAGGCTTCAGCTTATAGTTCTCACCCCAGCATACAACTCTTTCCTGTTCCACGGCAGTGAAGAGACACAGACGGCGCAGCATCGCGCCGTCGGCCGCCCAGCAAAGGGCCGACGCAATCTGGCAACTGACAGCCTGACGCTCGAGCTCGCGACCTGGTCCACACCGCGTCGCAGCATACCGATCTGATGCGCTCTGCGTGGCACGGCGTGAATCTGCGCTTCTGTAGCATGGCGCATACTTGGTCGTGGCAGGCGCGAGCGGGCTGCCCAGGGCAATGTAAGATATTGGCCGCTGATCTGGCCCCATGGACGCGCAGAGCAGCAAGGGGCAAAAGAGCTGGGGAAACGAAGGCCAGCGGGCACTCGACTCCGCGCTGATACGCGACCGCGGTGACTGATGGCATGTTCCATCCTGTACGTGGGAGACTAAGCTTGAGCGCCTAAGTGGGCCCCGAAACCCGCTGCCAAGCGGCAACAGGGCCCCAGAAAACCGCCCCCCAAGCTTCGCGCAACTCGGCCCAGGAGAAAGCAAATGAGCCCAGATGTCTTTAGCAGACCGAACTCCGAGTGGGACGGCCCCATAAAAAGTAAGATCCTTAACCAAAGCCAGAGCGGCCGCGAGGGATCTGGACCCCCACTCGCGGTCCGAGATCCCGTGGACCTCAGCACCACAATGATATCCTGGAAAGGGCCCCGTGATTAACAGCTTGCGATTGAAAGCGCGCCTGCCTATAAGTCTGTCGAAACTGATGCAGCCACCCAGTCTTGACTTTCAAGGAACGGGACTGAAGCTCGAAGGCCCCCGAGCACCTCCGCGCCCTGCAAGGCCTACCACTGCGCGGTCCATCCCAAGATTGGACGCAGAAGATACGACAAGGCTTCCAGTCAGACCCGACACGCTTTCTTCACGGGCCGCGACCTGCTTGTCGGCTGAAACAAGGCAGGCATTGCCTTGGGAAATCCCCCCCGATGGCGCGAACCATCGCGCCCTCAAGGGCGGCGGCGGCAGCGGTGAGACCGCAGACGCCCTGCGAGGCCGTTGCCGACGCACCCAAACCGCAATCATCAGCAACTCTATCCAACGCAACGCTCCGAGGGAGGGCGGGCCGATCAAGAGGCCCGAGGAGGCAAGCTCGAACCATGAGGTCGTGAGCGAACATCCCATGATAATTCCATAGTCAGCAAAGGCAGGACCAGAAATCACGCCTCCAAAGCCCACGAATCTGGCCGACTTGTAAAAAGCAATCGCAAGCCCGCGAGCCTGATATCTGCGTCGCAAAACACTGAGATTGACTGTCTCGCAGCATGCCCCCCCCAAGAAACACAAAAAAAGTAGCGTAGGTCTCTCCATGGCGAACCTGCGTTTCGGCCCGTCGCCAAACAACGTCGTGCTGGACGAAAACTTCGCGGCAACAAAATATGGGCGCCGGCGTCGGCCCCCCAGTTCAACCGCATACTCCTCCCAGCCACCCCCCACAAACGGCAGCTCGAGCAGCAGACGCCCATCGGGCGGCACCCGCCCGCGGCCTCGGCCAGGGAGAGCGAGCAGCACTGCGCGCCCGCCTGCATCGGGACGGGGCACTTCCATCGCAGCGAGAAGGGAGGAGATGACACGGAGGGAATCACTGGAGGAATGAAAATAGCGCCGCATGTGGAAACCGCCCACAGAGGTAGCGGCATGCCTGAAGGCTTCCTGCCGAAGCCTCGGACCTCCTCGGGCGCGAGCTTTTCGAGAGCCGGCTTGGATTCGAAAGAAGTGGCGGGGGGACTTCAAGCTCGGCGCGCCGAAGCTTGGCAAACCTGGAAAACTCTGCGTCCAACTGGGCGTGCGGGTCAGCGACGACTGTTCCCGAAGCGCACAGGGTAGTCGCGTGGGCCCACGGGGCGAAGCCACGAACGGCTCTGCGGGCCCGCGTGGCCCCTTGCTCAACCCGATGGAGCAAACACGACTTCCATCCCGAAAGCCCTTGCCATTGCGTGATGGCCTCGGCAGCGGCCAAAAACGCGCCCAGCTCCACCAGGAGCTCGTCGGGTACGCCTGGAAAGAAGCGACCATTCAAATGAGCGAGCATCTGGAGGCACCAACGGTCACGACTCCGAAGGTGTCCGATCACAGAAAACAAGAGGGCACCACAAAGCCCGACGCAACACCACGGCGTGGTCGGCATTGCCATCAGAGATACACATGATAAACGAACTGTAGGAACCAACCATGTCAAAGAGGAGCTCTGGAGGCGTCGGGAAGAGGGGAGACAGCCCCAGTCCAAAATGAACACCCGCTGCACCTGCGGGGCATTGCCCCGAGCTCCCACCCACGGGGGCTTGGCGCCAGTTGATGGAATCAACTCCTTCTGCGAGAGATGAGCCCGCAGCTTGTCAGCCTGGTTGAAGTTGGCCTGGACCGGCCGGGACCCCGTCGCCCGTCTGGGCACTGGCCCCCAGGTCCCAGGCAGCTTCAAACACCCTTTCCCCGCTGGACGGGCCCGACGATCGGCTCCGCGGCCAGGGGGGGGGTCGGCGAAACTTCAAGGCGCAAGGCCGAGCAAATTTAACGCAGGTGGTAAGACGCACAAGGAAACGAAGGGCAATGTTCGAAGTGTGATTACGCTTTGCAAGCCGCGAGCTAAAACCTTCAGACACGAGAAAGAAACAAGCATTGTCACCACTCCTGCGGGTACCCGCCACGTCTTCCGGGCACACTTTGCAACCCCTCACACAGCTGGCGAGCGTTGCGTCGGCGAGCAGCTGCGGGGCGAGGTCGGAACCCCCGCCGAAGACAGGAGGCCCTGCCCACACATCAAGCGCCGCCGCCGCGCGTGACAGCAGGCCCAGGTCGCTGTCAGACAGGCCCTGCGAGTGGCGCAGGCAGCGTAACACCAAGAGGCAGCTGCAGCCTCCCGGCGCATTCAGGAGACCACCAACCAACCTGGCGGGAGAGAGAACGCGGCCTCCCGGCAGGGCCCACAGCCCCGAGGAGGATCCCGCTAACGCCCCAACCCCATCCAGAGGTGCCTCCAGAGAGGGCGGCGATGACAGGGGCAAAGGGGGCTCTGCATCCGTAGGCCTGGCACCAGGAAGCGGCAGCATCGAGTTCTTCTCCCCTGCTGGTAGGTGGCGCTTCTGTAGTAATGAAACTACATTGGCCCCGCGCGAGGTAGCCAGCTCTTGAACGACCGCCACAGGATCGCGATTGAAGGCTTCCACTGCTAAGGAAAAGGGAGCAGCTCCAGGCGGATCCCACAAGTTAGAAGGCTTGCAGGGGCCTTCACGGGAACCAACCTGCAACTGAGCGTTGTGAGACGAGCCCTCGGTTGCGGGTAGACAAGGTGCTAGACACACCCACACACCGACCAACATCACGAGGCAGAAGCTCAAATCTACGGCATTGCCCGAGGCCCCTGGCCGGGCGGATTTCCAAGCGGCCCCGATGTTGGAGGTGCCAAGTCGAACGGCCTAGGCCCGAAAACGCATCGCAAACTCTGCCCCACATACACACACATTCCTCTTTCTATACTTTTACAAGCCCAGGCGGGGGGAAAACCCGTCACCCCCCCCCCCCAAAACCGGACTCCCGGGATCTGGGGCTCAGGGACCCTCCGGACGGGCCTCGAAGCGGCCCCCAGGGCCTCGCAGGACGTGGCGCGTTCCCGAAACGACCCTAGAGAACCCCAATACGGTCGACGACGACCCCCAAGAAGCCGTCATACCCCCAAAGATCGTCCCGAAACGTCCCAAGAGGCCTCCAAGAGCACTCCCAAAAAGGCCCCAAGAGGCGAAAATCCTTGATTTTGTTGGTTTATGGCTTATCTTGGGGTTCTCCTCTTTTCGGCTTCCCGACGCTCCAAGACGGCGGTCTTCTGGGCGTCCGAAGACGCCTGGGAGGCTCCAAAACCGCCCACAACCATCCGAAAGGGCTTCCAAGCAGTCCAAGAGAGCACCAAAACGGCACAACAGGGGTCCAAGATGGCCCTCAGGGAGCCCCATGGCGGCCCAAGATGGCCCTAAGACACCCTCCGAAGCATTCCAAATCGTGACCCAGTCGTTCAGGGAGACCACGGTTGGAGGCAGGGTGGCCCGACAAACCCCCAGAACCCCCCAGAACACGCCCAGGAGGCCTCTAGAAGGCCTTAAGAAAGCCTCCAGAACACGCCCATGAGGCCCCCAGAGGCTCTCCAAGGAGGAGCCTCCGCAAAAATGGCTGAGGAGGATGGGGAGAATGCGCAGGGCATGGCGAAAATTAGAAAAAGAAGCATGGAGGAAGGATAACGAAAAACATTATCCCGGCAAAGCAACCTAACAGCGATGTGTAGAAGCATATCTGAAAGCATTCCCCTTAAGCATGGGCATGGCGAAAATTAGAAAAAGAAGCATGGAGGAAGGATAACGAAAAACATTATCCCGGCAAAGCAACCTAACAGCGATGTGTAGAAGCATATCTGAAAGCATTCCCCTTAAGATTCAGATGAAAATCCAGTTGTCGAATTCTGCTGTTCTCGCAGTCGTAGTCTCATTCGCGATGACAGTCGCAGCGGCAACGGCAGTCGCAGTCACAGCCTCAGCCTCAGCCTGCCTCCTCCTCCTCCTCTTTTCTCCTGCTCCTCCTCCTCCTCCTCCTCCTCCTCCTCCTCCTCCTCCTCCTCTTCCTCCTGCTCGTCCTCGTTTTCGTCCTCCTCGTCTTGCTCGTCCTCCTCCTCCTGGTGCTCTCCTCCTCCTCCTCCTCCTCCTCCTCCTCCTCCTCCTCCTCCTCCTGGTGGTCCTCGTTCTCCTCCTCCTGGTGCTCTCCCCCCCCCTCCTCCTCCTCGTCCTCCTCCTCCTCCTCCTCGTCCTCCTCCTCCTCTCCTCCTCCTCCTCCTCCTCCTCCTCCTCCTCCTCCTCCTGGTAGTCCTCCCCCTCCCCTCCTCCTCCTCCTCCTCCTCTTCCTGGTCGTCCTCGTTCTCGTCCTCCTCGTCTTGCTCGTCCTTCTCCTCCTGGTGTTCCTCTCCTCCTCCTCCTCCTCCTCCTCCTCCTCCTCCTCCTGGTGGTCCTCGTTCTCCTCCTCCTGGTACTCTCCCCCCCCCTCCTCCTCCTCCTCGTCCTCGTCCTCCTCCTCCTCCTCCTCCTCCTCCTCCTCCTCCTCCTCCTGGTACTCCTCCCCCTCCCCTCCTCCTCCTCCTCCTCCTCTTCCTGGTCGTCCTCCTCCTCCTGGTCGTCCTCCTCCTCCTGCTCGTCCTCCTCCTCCTCCTGCTCGTCCTTCTTCTCCTGCTCCTCCTGCTCCTCGTCCTGCTCCTGCTCGTCCTCGTCCTCCTGGTCTTGCTCGTCCTCCTCCTCGTCGTGCTCTTGCCCCTGCTGAAAATGTGGCCCAGGAATGGGAGTTCTGGGAAGTCGAAGAGCACGAAGTTGCCTACAGTTGGGTACGGGCATTCAAAATGTGGCCCGGGAATGGAGTTCTGGGAACTCGAAGAGCACGAAGTGGCCTACAGTTGGCTCCGGGCATTCAAAATGTGGCCCGGGAATGGAGTTCTGGGAAATAGAAAAGCACGAAGTGGCCTACAGTTGGCTCCGGGCATTCAAAATGTGGCCCGGGAATGCAGTTCTGGGAAATAGAAGAGCACGAAGTGGCCTACAGTTGGCTCCGGGCATCCAAAATGTGGCCCGGGAATGGCGTTCTGGGAACTCGAAGAGCACGAAGTGTGTGACTGTTGCATCCGGCCCCCCAGAATGTGGCCCGGGAATGGCGTTCTGGGATGTCGAAGAGCACTTTGTGTGTGACTGTTGCATCCGGCCCCCCAGAATGTGGCCTGGGAATGGAGTTCTGGGAAGGCGAAGAGCACGAAGTGTGTGACTGTTGGTGAAAAACGAGCCCGGCTCATGCCGCCCGGAAACGCCCCAACACCTGCCCGGACCCCCCTGTGGAGTGATCTGTGAGCTCTTTTGAGTCAACTAGAAACCTATCAGTCTTCGCTGTTAGGTAATTATTATAGCGGCGATGCCAGAAAAAAGAGTTATCGCTAAATTGTCGGCTTGCCCTTCCCGCTAGTCCGCCTGCATACCAAATTTCAAGGACCAAGGTGCATGGCGCGAAGCGCCACTGCAGTCTTGTATATATATATATATATATACACACACATCGAAGCAACACGAGGCGGAGGAACCAACTAGAAGGAGGCGCTGCGAATTCCGCAACTGCCAGGCGAGCACGCTCGTATGTCAGCAGACGATGCACTGGCTGAAGCTGGCGCGCTGTCGGCCCGCTCCTCCGCCTTTGCCGAGCGTTCGAAGGACACGTAGCGATTGGGCCTGGGGAGTGGCATTGCCCCCCCACTAGCCGTCGCAGTTGGTGAAGATGCTTGAGCTGGTGGTGTTGCTGCAGTAGGCATGCCAGCGTTGCTCTTGCGTTCCTCTTGCCCAGCCTGAGGATGCGTTCACCATGCGACATACCGATGCTTCCATCTGCGCGGCAGCCCCCTCGAAGAGGCCCTTCACGATATTCTGGACTTCAACATGTACTTACGCCCTGCGTTCCTGGATATGCTGCTTATCTTCGCCAGATACTTCATACTCCCCATCGTCGATGCTGACGTAGGTATCGTCAATAAGCGATGCAATGTCCTGGAGGCCGTTGACCTCGTCGATGATGTTGCCCTTGTGGGGAACGGGCGGAGCAGTTTCTGGGCTTGTCGCAAAATGTCGTACAAGGTTCTGAGTTTCGCCATCGGCCTCCTGTAGTATGTCCTGGATATCCTGCCTGCACCGTCATCCTCTGAGTATTCGACCATTCCACATGCATCTCAAGCGTCTCAACTTCAGATTCAAGCACGGCCTCGAATCCCACCAGCCCTTTGGGCGTGAGTGGTTTAGCGAGCTCTCTCTGTTCTCAACCCTCCTTCTTCCCCTTCGGGGAGGGGTTTACCCCTCCCCCTACCCCCTACCCCTGGGCCTGGAGAGGTCCTTTTCGCGGGTCGTCAGAGGGGTCTTTTTCGACTCCTGGGAGGGCTAAAAAAACGACACCCCTCACGAGGATTCTGGCCCCGACGGGGGGAGGCAGAAAAGTGCTGCCAAAATCATTGATTTTACTACGGTTCTGGCCCCATGTTGGCCTTCTGAGGGGGCAGCGCTAATTAAAGCTCCCCTCTTCTTTCAAGCCAAAATCATTGATTTTACTAAGGTTTTGGCCCCATTTTGGCCTTCTGAGGGGGCAGTGCTAATTAAAGCTCCCCTCTTCTTTGATCGATTTCCTCCAAGATGGCCCCAAGAAGCGCCCAGGAGGCACCAAGAGGCCCCAAGATGGCCCCAAGAGGCCCCCAGGAGGCCCCCAAGAGGATCCCAAACGGCCCAAAGAGGCCCCCCCGAGGCACCCAAGACGCCGAAAAGCCCATCAGGACGACCCTCTACTCGCCTGGGCGTCGTTTCTGGACGGGCAGGAGGAGGGGCCCGAACGACTCACACCAGGACGAGGGGCCCGAACAACTCACACCACGAGAAGCCCGAACGACTCACACCAGGACGAAGAGCCCGAACGACTCACACCACGAAGAGCCCGAACGACTCACACCAGGAAGAAGGGCCCGAACGACTCACACCAGGACGAGAAGCCCGAACGACTCAAACCACGAGGAGCGCTTTCTCTCCCTCCTCCTCCGCCTCGTCCTTCTCCCGCTCCCACCACAAGGAGGATGTACAAGGAGGCGGGAGGAAGGAGGAACAGGGGAGAAATGCGGGGGCAGGCGGAAACACGCCTGAAAAACACGACTGTCGGCATGCTTCGCTAGAGTTGCTGCTTTGAGATGGGCTGGTGGGGATACGCGAAGCGTGAAGAATTTCTGGACCCGAGCACGACACTTGGGCACTCGTGACTGCAAGGACTCCTCGACTACACCCTGAAATATAGAATACCCAGCCTGCTTCTGGTATTTGGACGCGCTGGCGTTATCACCTGCTTCAGCAGACAACCCAATGAGATTGCGAAGTGCACTGTCTGTAAGCTCTGGCTTGTCAGTCCCGCTGGCCGACGTACCTGCAAACTGATCACGCAAAACAGGAGGGCCGCGAGAAACACGGTGACGGCCCGCAGGGTCGAGTACCTTGTCCACATCTCGTGTGGGAGCTCCAGTTCCGGCCTGCTTGCAGAAGTCCCAACCGTGGCCATTAGGCTTGCACCTGCACAGGGCGCAAACCCACCGCTTGCCAGGACTGGCGGACGCGGGCTAGCGTGATGGTGGCCTCCTCGATCTCCACGGTCCTGGCGGGGGCGGCGGCGAGCATGCTGAGTCATGAGCTTGATCCACACAAGCTTTGCCTCTGTCCTTGCCACCTCCGAAACCTCGAGACCGCCAGTTCCCTGAATCCCTTCACGTCAGGTCCATCGAGGGGACCCGCGACAGAAACCACCAAGTGGGCGCAAGACACTGCACGACGCCTGCCAACTACCAGAGCACAAACAAACACGCCCAGTGCCAATCGCGACGGGGCCCATGGGGGCCCTCCTCCTCCTCCTCCTCTTCCTCCTCCTCTTTCTCCTCCTCTTTCTCCTCCTCTTCTCCTCTTCTCCTCCTCCTCCTCCACCTCCTCCTCCTCCTCCTCCTCCCAAAACTCCGCCTCCTCCTGGCCTCGGCAGAATCCAGGGTGCCGGAGCCGTCGTAGTCGACCTCGTGGAACACTGCGACGCACTGCTCCCGCACCAGGGCGCAGAGTGCCTCCCGGGAGGGGGGGGAAGGGGGAGGCGCCTCCGTCGACCTCGGTTTCGTCACAGGGGGAAGGCCAGCTGGCGAGGACAGGGGAGGGAGAGAGCCAGAGCGGGAGAGGGAGGAGAGGAGGAGAGACCTCGGCAGGGTCAGGGTCAGGGTAGGCGCCGCCTGGCCGCACCTTCACCCAGGCTGTGCGCGCGTCCAGGCGCGGGCGCATGTCACTGGCCTGCTGGGACTTGGAGGTACATGCGCCCTGGGACCCTGGAACATCCGAGCTGGAGGAGCGGGAAGAGCACAATGTGGAGAGATCGAACGCTGTTGGTTCTGATGCAGTCAACCCGTATCATAAGGATGCGCGATGCGGGTGCAAGGGCCTTGGACGCCCATTCCGAAGCTTTTCGAGCGGGGCGCGGCCAACGAAAGAGGCCAAGGATGGAGCGAGGAGGCAAGGATGCAAAGGTACCCTTGGGAAGGTTGTCTATCCTTCCCATGCGGGTCGACTGTAGGGCTTCTGCGATTTTCTGGGGCCAGCCCCCCTCTTCACAGGCGTGGTTCGAAGACCGTCCACCTGGTTTTGCTCCCCCGTGTCTTTTTCGGCCTCCTGGCGGCTCTGAGCCGCCACAATACGCCCGAGGACCAGCCCGGTACGGCCCAACAAACCCCAAAAACTCGAAGATGTCCCCCCAAGATGGGCTGAATTCGAGGTCCCAGGAGCCCCCCGAGAGACGTCTCCGGCGAGACCCGAGGAAACAGACAGAGACAGCATTGTTCATTTGTTTCCTAACGCTTCGCTGGCGTGTCCAGGTTGTCGCCCAGCGGGCACCAGTGGGCGCATCGTGGGCGCCCGGTGCGCTGCCTGGTGTTTCTGGACATCACGCCCTCGCCCTGCTTTCTCTTCTCTCACGATTCCGTGTGGAGTCCCGCTGTTGCTCGAGACTTCCAGACTCAAGCTTCCTGGTGTTTCTGGACCTCACGCTCTCGCCCTTCTTTCTCTCACTATTTAATTTGGAATCGCGCTATTGCTCGAGACTTCCAGACTCAAGCTTCAGCGAGCCGCCTGCTCGACCTGGCCGCCTGGGCCCGCCTTCCCCGCCCGCTAGGGTCTGCCGGCCCGGTCTGCCCGTCTGCGTCTACCACGTGCTTTCTGCTCCTAGCCCCCCTCCTGCAAACTTATCTCGCGCTCAACCCTTCTCCCTCCCCCTTCCATCCGTCCTCTCTTCCACTGCCTTAGGGGCTGCACTAAATGCACGTGGCAGGTAAGGAAGATATACCCCCTAGGGGGTACTATCGAAGACGAAAGAGGGCGAGTACCGAGGGTTTGGGATACACGTGTTAAATGGCACGCGAGCAGATAGGAGCGAACGACCTTAAAATGATTGGTTGTGTTGTTGTTGCTGATGTTGTTGTTATTGTCGTCGTCGTCGTCGCTGTGTTGTTGTTGTTGGTGGTGGTGGTGGTGGTGGTGATGGTGGTGGTGGTGGTGGCGGTGGTGGTGGTGGTATTGTTGGGGTGCTGGTTTCGGCGCACCCCCGGAGAAGGAGAAGGAGGGGAGGGGGCGGGACGGTGGAAGGAGGACGATGAGGAGGAGCAAGTTGAGGAGAAGGGGGAGGAGGGAAAGGATGAGGAAAGAAGGCCGAAAGAAGAAAGGGAGAAGGAGACGGGAGGAGGAGGAGGAGGAGGAGGAGGAGGAGTGCAACGACAAGGAAAAGGAGGAGGAGGAGGAGGAGGATCTGTGTCAGTCCTCCTACCTATTCTCTCTGATCCAACCTCTTGGCTCGTATCCCGCTCCTCATTTTCCTTCTAATCCACTCCTCCCCTGACTCCCCAAAACTGCCTCCTCATCTACCCCACACCACGCCTCCTTTCACCCGCTGTCCTCTTCCTCTCCCTCTCCATTTCCTCCCCACGAGCTCCCATCTCCTCTGCAGCGGGAGAGGGAAAAGCCAGAACTGCTCTGCTCAGCGTGTCGCGGCGGTGGCAGCCTCGGCGACACGCCATGCCTTGCGGGCGGATCGCGTGCCGCTCCGCCTCGCGGAGCGGGAGGCTGAAAGGAAGGCCTGGGACGCGGATGCTCGGGGACGGGGACGCGGTTGGCGTGTCGCGCCGAGGCGTGGTGGGCCAGAACTGGCGGCGGTGCGACACGCTGAGCACAAGCTCCCCACCCTGTCCGCCACCACAACCTTGGCGGCGCGCACAAGGGGGTGGAGGCG
>CAUYUJ010015997.1:166294-173794 GCA_963575745.1 Prorocentrum cordatum | reverse complement strand
AGGAGGGGGGCGAAGTCTAGAGCACCGACGCTGGGCATGGGAAGGAAAACACACGCAGCGTGGAACCGTGCTGAAGATCGTGCGGGAAAATGTGTAGGGTCCTCCACCTCCGTCGGGGACCCTGTCGTGTGGGAGCCTATCGTGATGGAGCCTACCGTGTGGGACGATAGCGTGCGGGATACTGTCGTGTGTAAACCTGTCGTGTGGGACCGTTTCGCCGCGCACCGCCACGCACCGCGAGAAAGCCCGCCAACCAAACTCTGCCCAAGGGAAACTGAGAGAGGACCGTAACGCCGGACAACGCTGGGAATTCTGCCATCTGGGGTAAACTCAATAGAAAAGAATAGCTTTTTCGTGCAGACACTGGCTGGAGAACACGAGGCATGAAAGCGCTGAGCTCTGTTGGTGGCCCGCCTTGTTGCCCAAGACCTTGGACTGGTCAGCCGCGTGGATGAACGGGTAGACGACGTCGACCTAATATGCATGCGAACGATCGCCTGCCAGAAGTATCGTGGAACCGAATCACAGCTCCACTACCATACTAGATTCCTCCACCATCCTCCTCCACCCTCATCCCCCTCCATGCTCGAGTCAACTCTCGCTGAGTGGCCGATGTTGACGTATCCTCCACCTCCGCTGGTCGGATCCTCGCTCGAAATCCGTCACCATGCCCACTGGCGCGCAGCGGGGTGGTATAATGCCCAGTGCTGCATGTCGGGGCACCATTTCCGCGCTCGCCGTATAAACTTGCGTGCCTTACCCCTCCCCCCGACGCTTCCCTGGCAGTCTGCAAGCCTCCAAGATGCTCGAGATGGCGTCTAAGACGGCACAAGAAGGACCCAGAGATACCCAAAAGACCTCGAAGATGAGCAAAGAGGACCAAAGAGACGTCCCCTGATAACTGATGAGAGGGCCCAGACAGCGAACAGATCCCAACTCATATGAAGCTTGTGACCAGTGTTGCTCACCTAGATGTTCGGCCAAGATGTATTTCGAGTGCCCAAGAGGGCACCAAGACGACCCGAAAGTGGGGCAGTGATTCCTCAAGACGGCAGAGGAGGAGCCCAAGAGTGCCCGAAACGGCATCCACGTGGGCCAAGACTGCTCAACATGTCAGTGAGACGGCCCAAGAGATCACACAGAGGGCGCACAAACGCCCCAAGACGGCCCAAGGGAGAGAGAGGCAAAGAGAAAGAGAGAGAGAGAGAGAGCCGTGCACGTCCACGCCCCAAGCAGGTCCGAGAGGGCTCCAAAAAGCTCCCAAGACGCCCCCGGAGAGCCCCAAGATGCCCGCAAGATACTCCGTGGTGGCCCCAATAGTCGAAGAAGGCCCTCAAGAGGTCCCCAAGACACACGGAGATGGAGCGTCGCCCCACTGAATGGTGCGCTAGCACAGTTGCGAAAGTTGGCACAGGCATCTGGGAAGATGAGGTGGTGCTCCTCCTCTCAAGGTCCAAACAGGACCTCGCAAGCCTGGGCGTTGCCAAAACGTGCAACTCCCGCCCCTTCCTGAGCTCACCAGGATATCAGCGGATCCCCACCCACCCACCCCGCACGCAAACCCAGACAGTACCTCGCCTCCCTGTGTGCTGTCAGCGCGGGTCGCGCGGGACTCGACTGTCTCTGGCTGCCTGGGCGTCAGACATCGGCTTCGCCCTGCGCACTTCGACAGGGGGGAAGGCAATAGGATCCTCCTCCTCCGCCTCCTCCTCCTCCTCCCCGTGGAGCGGGGGGGGAAGGGGAGAGGGGATGGAGAGGGGATGAGAGGCAAGCTAGGTGCGCTCGCGCCATATCTGACATCCGATCCATCCCTCTCATCCCTTCCGGTTGCGCTGATGGCTTCTCTATCCGCGGACGCGTGTCATAGCCGACCTGGAACCATTTTACCCCAGCAGAGCACCCTGATAGCAGTTAAGGTGACCCCTGGGACCTGTGGGGCAGGTGGGAACCGTGGCACTTGTGCGATCTGTGGGACCTGTGAAACCTGTGGGACTTCTGCGGCCTGTGGGACGTGTGGGACATGTGAGGCCTGTGGGGCGGGTGGAAACTGCGAACCTGTGGGACCTGTGGGACCTGTGGGACCTGTGGGACCTGTGGGACCTGTGGGACCTGTGGGACCTGTGGGACCTGTGGGACCTGTGGGAACTGTGAGACCTGTGGGACCTGGGCAAGTTGCGAGACCTGTGCAACCATGTAGAAAAACAGTTCGGCAATATCCTGCGTGTGAAAAACACGACGCGGATGGGGGCGGGACCTCTGTGGGACTGGTGAGACATGCGACACCTCTGAAACCTGCGGGACCTGCGGGACCTGTCGGACCGAGTGGACCTGTGAGGCATGCGAGACCTACGACACCTGAGGGACCTGTGGAACCTGTCAGACCTGTGGTACCTGTAGGACCTGTGGGACGACCTGCGACACCCGTGGGTCCTGCGGGACCTGTGCGACCTGTGGGGCCTGCGATACCTGCGAGACCTGTGGGATCCAGAAAAGTGGCCCACGCTGGGGCGGAAGCGCCATTCTGAACGACGGGAGCACAGCGCCGATCCGAACATGAGGTCCACGCTGCAGCGAGAGTGCCATTTTTGATAAACTGAAAACGATCGGATTGCAAAAAACATCTGACAAAAAACAAGTTCGGCCCAGTCCTGCGGAACAAATAGGACGCGGAAGGGGGCGGGACATCCTCCGGACAGGGTCAAGAGAGAGAGGAGAGTAGTATTCATATTGTGTAACTGGTGAAAGCGTGTGGAGAGGAGGGGAGGAGATAGGGGGAGGGCAAGGAGGGAGGGAGAAGGAAGAAAGGAAAGAAAAAGTCACCTGCCAAGTTAGCAAGCCAAAGGCAGGAGAGGGGGGGGGGAGGACCGAACGACCGCGAGCGGTCGAACGCAGGGTCTGGGGGCACTCGGGATGGCCTAGGCCTGCAAAAAGGGGCGGGGGGGGGGCCAGGGAGGGGGGGTGGAGAAGGGACCAGAACGGAAGGGACGAAGAAGGGAGGGGCAGGCTGGAAGCCACGAGGAGGGAAGGTGGCAGGGGTGGGCGAGAGGCGGGGAGGCGGGGAGGCGGGGACCGAGGAGGGCCCGGGCGGACCGCGAACGGCCGGGCCAGACCGCGCCCGCTGCCCTGCCCACGCAGGCGCCGCGGCCTCGGCGACCAGGCCGCCACCGGCGCGCTCTCCATGGGTATCGCCCCCCGCGGGCCGCAGACGAGGCGGAAGCTCGGGGGGGGCCGACCGGCAAGCCCCAGGAGGGAGTACGCACGGCTCGGAGGCAGGGGGAGACAAGGGAGGGCGAGCGAGCGAGCGAGCGTCCATCTGGCTCTCCTGCGGGTAGAGCCGCGCCCACTTAACTGACAACAGCATAAGCATAGCTCCTCGGGGGTCCGCGCGAACTTTTCGATGAATCGGCGCTGGACTCCTTCCCTGGCGCGCGGAGCGGGCCAGGGGCGGCGCTGGAGGCGCCGCCAGGGGGTGGGGGGCAGCGCCGATCCGAGAAATCCGGGCGGATCTCCGGAACTTTGCGCCTATGCCGCTACGGAAGGTTAGTGCGGCGTCGGCGCGCGCAAAGGTTTTTGACCCCGCAGCGATCGGCGATCGCTCAAGCTTGAATCGATCGCGGCCCCGATCGTTCAAGATTGAATTCAGTCGGTTCCATTGGCGCTACCGTGTCAATCGGTGCTTCCGCGTCGCGGGTATCAAGCTTGAGCGCTTTCGCCGGCATCGCCGGTGCGCCAGAACCGCATGAACTTACCGCATGTGTTCCCCGAGTATGGGAGGATTTTTGGACGCAGCCTGGCGTTACATCAATTGTGTGCCGTCATTTGGCTAACGGAGACGGGAGGGGGGAGGGAAGAGAGATGAAGCAGGAGAGAAGGGGAAGGAGGAAAGAGGGAGAAGGAAGGGGAAGGGGGAAGGGGGGCGAGGGAGGAGGGGGGAAGAAGGCGGGACGCAGAGAGAGAGGGAGAAAGGAGTGAGGGAGGGGGCGGTGTGTCGAATGACGGGGGGGATGATGGTCAGCACGGCGCCTGCTTCTGCTTAGTCAGGTGACGGAGCAGCATCACACAGCACATCGCAGACGTCGAAGAGCCACCAAACCACTTTTGGCGTCGCGGCCACGCGCGCAGCGACGCGGCGGAATCGGGCGGTCGAGAGAGCCGAGAGGGACAGTATGCCTGCCGCGGCGGGGCACCCAGGCAGCCCAGCGCGCAGGGTTCACCCACGGGGAACCGCGCTGCACGAGAGTTCCACGGGGGGCGGAGCCTACAGAGCAGGACGAAAGGGGGGGCGACCAAAGGGGGCGCAGGATGGGGGGGCAGGAAGGTCCTCGAGCGCGCGGGAACCTCCTGGGGGAATCCGCCGAGAGATGGGACCAAAGGGAGAGGTGCCAGAGGGACGGCAAGGATGGAGGCAGCCAGGTGCTCGAGCGCACCAGGACAAGCAGTAGCGGACCGCAGAAGGTCGTCAAGGGTGGCTCAGCAAGACCGCGTGGCGGGGCGAACAGACCGAGTGGCGGCGGGGGGGAGCAGGCAGACGTTTCCTCCCAAGCACGTACGCACCCTCCTCCTCCTCCTCCTCCTCCTCCTCCTCCTCCTCCTGCTCCTCCTCCTCCTCCTCCTCCTCCTCCTCCTCCTTCTCCTCCTCCCTGTCCTCATCTGTCCCATGACAACTTCCCCAAACTGCATCGCTTCGCGCCTGGGAGACTCGGAGGGCCCCAGATGAGAGGGGAGGGGGCGGGGAGGGAGAAGAGGAGAGAGGAGGCAGAGAGGGGGAGCAGGAGAGGGGGGGAGGGAGGAAAGAGAGGGGACAGGGCAAGCGTGTGGGTGTGCCACTTCCGATGATGTCAAGTGCGCGCTCAATCTGGCGACGGCGACGACGACGGAGACGACGACGACGACGACGACGACGACGACGACGACGACGACGACGGCGACGACGACGACGACGACGACGACGACGACGACGGCGGCGGCGGCGACGACGACGACGACGGCGACGACGACGGCGGCGACGACGACGGCGACTACGACGACGGCGGCGACGTCGTCCCCCCCATCCCATCTGGGGCCGGGGTGGGGGCCATCCCATCTGGGGGGGGGCCGCCAGACTGGGAGCCGGGATCACATATGTATTTATTAATTACATATAGATGTACACACATATATATATATATATATACATACATATACATACATATATATATATATATGAATACATAAATACAGAAATATATGTGCGTATGTCTCTCTCTCTTCCAAAGACCCCCTTCCCTTCGGAGAGTTTACGCTTCCAAGAGGTCCCCAAGAGAGCCCCAAGAGGGCCCCAAGACGGCCCCAAGACGGCCATAAGAGCGCTCAAGAGCGCCCCAAGAGCGTCCCACGAGGGCCGCAAGGGGCAGTTTGTCCCCTCCTCCTCCCCTCGCCCCCGCTCGGGCCCCAGGGATGGCCCGAAGAGGCCCTCTAAGGCCACCCCCTTGCTCTCAGAGATCCCTCTGGTCATCTTGGTTGCCCGCTTTTCGCCCCTTTTCCCGTCAGCTCTCATAGGCAACGTTTCTGAACGGGCTGGTGGGGGCACGTGAAGCGTGAAGAATTTAAGCCAACGCTGAAGCGGGAGCAGCATTTTGAAGGACCAGAAACAATCAGAGTGTAAACAGAACGAACCCGGCGCGACCTCAATTAGGAGAAAGCTTCCTAATGCATGGGCGCGCTTCTTGGCATTGCTTGGCATTGTTTGGCTTTGATCGGCATTGCGCGGCATTTCTTGGCATTGCTTGGCATTGCTTGCTAGTGCTTCGCATTGCTTGGCATTCCTTGGCATTGCTTGGCATCGCTTGGCGTTGCGGCGTTGCTTCGCATTGCTTGGCATTGCTTGGCATTGCTTGGCATTGCTTGGCATTGCGTGACATTGCTTGGAGTTGCTTGGCAATGCTTGGTAGTGCTTGGCATTGCTTGGCATTGCTTGGCATTGCTTGGCATGGCTAAGAACACGAGGCACCGGGGGCAGGGAACCCAAGAAACTCGGGGAGCTCGAGAAACCTCCGAGGAACAGGGCAACGGAAAAATAAGAAGCACCGCGGGCGGGGAACTGGAGGAACCCAAGGAACCCGAGGAAGCTCCGGGCAGCGGGCAACGTAACAACAGGAGGCACCGGGGGTGGGGATCCCGACGAATCTCCGAGGGAACGGGCAAAGTAACACTCCGAGGCACCAACCTGTAACCAAGAAAGAACCCATTAGGCGAGTCCAATGAAGGAACATAGGAAAGACCAATGTTTGAGATCCAGTATACACAAAACAGTACACGGAGAGGGCCGAGCAACTTCTGGACAGAGTCAGGGGAGAGACGCGAATGGTGTGCAATAATGTGTGACTATACAGGGGGAGCGCGGAGGATGGGAAAGAGGGGGAGGGAGGGGAGGGGACACAGGAGAGAGGAGAGGCTGCGAGGCGGGAATCAATCCAATCCCTGTCCACCGCCTGGGAACCAACGTCCTGGTGCCCCAGCGGGCGGCGGATATGGATACACTTTGGCCCCCGAGGGCCCGAAATATTAAATATATCCGCATCCACCGCCTGTGCAGGTCCGCGAGGATCGATCCCCCGGGCGGTGGATATGGATAAATCCCCGCCTCAGAGAGGGGAGGGGGGGAAGGCCGGAGCGGGTGAAGAGAGGGGAGAGGCGGAAGACGAGGCCGTCGCCCAGGGAGCGAACCATTTGCAATCTAGGCACCGGCAGGTCACAGGTGCTGGCCGCCCTCGCGAGCGCAGAACGTCTGCCGCGGTTCGCACCTTGCCAGGGAGATGAATGAGGCAAGAGGAGGGAGGAAGGTAGGAAAGAGGAAGGAGGAAAGAGGAGGGAGGAAGGGAGGGAGGGAGGAGAGGGAGGGAGAGAAGGGAGCAGAGGAAGGGAGGAGAGGAGGGGGAGGGAGGAGGGAGGGGAGGTGAGCGCGGAGATGAAGAACAGGAGAGGAGCAGACAAAAGAAGGAGAGGGAGGAGATGGAGCAAAGAAAGGAAGGAGCGGGAGAAGGGGGAGGAGGGGGAGTCGGGAGGGAGAGGAGGAGGACGAGGAGGAGGAAGGAGGAGGAAAAGACGGGGGAGGGGAGGGAGTCGGGAGGGGAGTGAGGAGGGAGGAGCACGAGGAAGAGCAGGAGGAGAAGGAGCTGCTAGTTGCTAGCCGCCCTCGCGAGCGCAGAACATCTGCCGCGGTCCGCACCTTGCCCGGCCACCTGCCGGGAACGCCAGCCTGACGTCCGAGCGGCCCGCCGAGCCCTCCTCGCGTCACTCCGCCCTCGGCGGCCTGCGCCTCCTTCTGCTGTTCCTCCTCCTCCTCCTCCTCCTCCTTGCCTATCCTCCTCCCCCTCCTCCTCCTCTCCTCCTCCTCCTCCTCCTCCTCCTGCCCATCCTTCCCTTCCTCCTCCTCCTGATCCTCCTCCTCCTCCCCCTCCTCTTCCCCCTCCTCCTCCTCCTCCTCCCCTCCTCCTCATCATGTTGTTAGTATTCTTCTTA
>CAUYUJ010015997.1:133794-163794 GCA_963575745.1 Prorocentrum cordatum | reverse complement strand
GGCATCCTTCCAAGGCCGCTCTGAATGGGCTATCTTCGGTGGCTTCCCGGAAGCCCGTGCAAGAAGGCCCACGCCTTCCGAGAAGCCCACGCCTTCCAAGGCCACGCCCTCCGAGAAGCCCTTCTTGGCCACCCTTCCCAGCCGTTCTAACCGCCGCCCTGGTGGCATCCTCCCGAGGCCGCAAATGATGGGCTGCCAGGCGGCCGCTCACATCACAGCCTTCGTGAAGTCGATGCGGCGCGTCTTGTAGCCGATCCACGCCGACCGGTACCACATGCCGCTCACGACGACACCCAACTAAGTGCGGCGCCCTGCTCGCTGGCTCCCATTCCCTCCCCGCCCTCTGTCGCCCTTTTTGACGTTGCGCAGACTCGCAGACTTGAGGCGAACACCTGGAGCGTGCATGAAAAACGCCGACCTAGCGGAGCGCGAAACAGATTAAGCCTGGCTGATGCAGCCGACTGAGGCAGACAAAAAAGTACTGGAAAGAAAGAGGTCCCAAAGGGGCGCGGAGTATGCGCCAGCCAGGCGCCTCTGTCGTCCTCCCCTCCCTCCCCTCGAAGAGGAGGAGCAGCGGCAGGAAGGTGAGGAGGACGAGGATGGCAGAACACGAGAGACAAGACACAGCATCTTGACCAGGTCGGCTGCACGCAGGAGTGACCATAGGCAAGAGTGACCTCTGGTGCGCGGCTTTCGGGGGGGCGAGGGAGGGGCCTCCCCCAGGCGCGCAAGCCGCCGCTGTCGCATCGCACGCTGCGAATTCTGGCGAATCGAAGAACCCCGGTGAACACGCTCCGGCCCCTCTGCCTTTCCCCCATGGGCGCGCAGCCGACGTCCACAGCAGAGCACGTAGGAAAGAAATGAAATCTGACCCAAATGTCACACCGCGCCGCCGATGCGTTGAGAATGCATCAGCGATGTTGAGGTAGGGAGCATCGGAGTCCAGATCGCGCCGCATAGCCAATGCATCCTGCATACACCAGCGCTGCGACAGCGTACTTCTCCCCAGGAAAGAAGATGAAGAGGAAGAGCAGCAAAAGGACGTCGGCGGCTAGGCCCCAGGCCAAGCAGGCTGAGGAGGGGGGGAAAGAGGAGGAGGTCCAGAGAAAACTCAAGATGCATCAGCGATGCTGCCGTACACCCTCCCGACCCAGGTGTTCTCCTCATAATGTCATAAAAGCTTCCTTTTCACTATACGAAGCTCACCCTTGAAAGAACAGCACCCGACGGGTCTGCCATTCAGGCAATAGTTCCGACTTGAAATTTGATATGTCTTGCTGCATCCATCTAATAAGCAATCAGGAAAGTGAACATGTATGACCATGCAATTCAACATGGTGTCCAGCGAAATCCATGTTTCGAAAAAGGACCGCCTCGTACAACTGTTGCACATGTGTACACTTGTTACCATGAAAGTCGCAGAAGTCTCGAGCGACAGCCCCGCTGTGAAAAAGGTACCGCCCTCTATCCTTGCAGCTGCTACGTCAGTTGAAACACCTGGCCTTTACCTGTACGGAAGTCTCCAGCGAAAGCCCCATCTTGAAAAGGAACCGTCCTCCACCCCTGGAACAGCTGCAAGCTCATAAGGCCAATGCGCGCGGTGCCAAGACGAGGGCCCCATTTCGAAAAGGAGTCGCATTGCACCCCTATAACGGCTGCAAGCCCTGAAGGCCAATGTGCGCGGCGCCAAGTCGAGGGCCCCACTTCGAGAAGGAAGCGCCCTCCATAAGGTCAACGTGCACGGCGCCAAGACGAGAGCCCCCTTTCGAAAAGGAGTCACCCTGCGCCCCTGTAGCTGCTGCTGCAAGCGTTTTAAGAGAAAGGCGCGCGATGCCAGGGCGAGAGCCCCATCGGGACACGGAGCTGCCCTCCCTCCGCGCAGCTGCTAGACGTGTTGAAGCCGATGGCCTCTAGTGCAGGGAGGCCTCTGGCGAGAACACAGCCGTGAAAAGGAAGCGCCCTCTGGCCCTGCACCTTCTGCAGGCTCTTGAGGCCAAGGTGCGCAGCGCCGCGGCGAGAGCCTCGGTATGAGAGGGAGCCGCCCTCCATCCTGGCAGCTGTTGCAAGCGCTTGAGGAGACCATCGTGCGCGGCGCTAGGGCGAGAGCCCCACTGAAAATCACCAGTGCTCCGTCCGCATTGCTAGTGCGGAATTCAAGCTTCAGGGTCACAGGGGCGCGACAGGGGGGAAGTTTCTAAAGGAAGGGGGGTATAGAAGGAGCAGGGGGATGAGGTGGCGGAGGCGTAGCAGGAGCAGGAGAAGGAGGAGGAGGAGCAGCAGGAGGAGGAGGAGGAGCAGGATCAGAACAAGGAGCAGTAGCAGCAGGATCAGGACGGCGAGCAGGAGGAGCAGGAGCGGGAGGACTACGAGGACGACGTCGGCGGCTGGGCCCCCTGCCATGCAGGCGGACATCGCCTTGAGGCCCATCAGCTTCCGGTCGTCATGCCCAGGCTCCGAGGCCCAGCACAAGAAGTTCACGACGTCCTGTGCCCCGCCCCCGCCTGTCCGCCCTGACAGCGAGAATGGTCCCGATCACGAGACGGGCTAGGGTCAGGTTGCTCGGCACGTGCTGCCCCGTCATGTTTCTATATGTCTTAGGGGGGCGAGGCCAGCGAATGTCGTGCGGATGCGGCTTCTCACTATTTCTATTGGTGGGTGGGTTGCACACAGCGAGTTGTTGCCAGACAAGCCCCGTGATTTCTATGCAGGCTGGTTTTGTCAGAACGCAAACTCCCAAACCAGTCCCACGGTTCGCTGTCTCGGGTTCCGTCGCTTCACGTTTTGCTAGAACGCAGATTCCCGAGCCAGTGCAGGTGGGCGCTGACTCGGGTCTGGTCGCTCCACGTTTTGCTTCGCCTGGGGTGGGTACTTCCAGCGTTCGACCTGTGTCCAGCTTCACTATTTCCATGACTGTGTGGGTTGCACACGGCGAGCTGTTGCCAAATGTGGTCTAACTATTCCCAGTATTTCCACATGATGGTGGCGTTTGTGTTGGAGGCGGAGTAGGGGCTGGGCCACATGCGGACTTGAGAGTAAGTGCCTCCCAGTTCCTGGGGCTGGGCTCGATGCAGTCTCGTCGAGAGAGCATCCCAGTCCCCGACGCTGGGCTCGATGCAGTCTCGCGCGGCGAGGGCATCCCAGTGTCTGCGCGTCCGCACGCTGGCGGCGCGCGAGCGGTGATCTGCTATTGTGGGTTGGTGTTTAACCAGCGCCGCCGCTTTCCGCCAGTTGTGCTTCTCCTCCCGCGTCGTGGCGCTGCTCTCTGGCGTCACGCTGGGTGTGCTGGACGAGCCCTTCCTCGCCTGGGCCTGCCTGGAGATGGCGGGCACAGGGCCTGCCGCAGGCCCCGTGCTCCCGCTACCCGCGGCCGGGGCGGCCGCTTTCCCCAGCGCTCACAGGCCCCTTTCCCCCACAGGCCTGGACCTTGCAGAGCGGACGGCTGCGGGCCCCGCCCCTCAAGACCTGGGCCCTGGGGGTAGAGGGGGCTTGTGAGCGTTTCTGCCCCTCGGGCGGGCCGAACCCTGCTGCCTCTCGGCTTCTTCGCGCTCGCTCGCGCCTCCCCTTAGAAATACCCCTCCTCCTCTCCCTTCCTCCCGATCGGTTCGCGCACACATAAACCTGACCTGTTCGGCCTGCTCCTCCTCCCCCCAAACCAGATCCCGTCCTCGCCAGCTCCCCGTCCCCCTCCCTCCTCCCACGTCCCCTCCCAATCTGCCTCTTCACGTCGCCCTGTCCACTTCCGCCTCCCCCCCCCATTCGCTTCATCCTTCGTCTACCCTCCTCGTCGCCGTCATCCCCGTCACTCCACCGTGGTCCTCGTCCTCATCGGTGTCGCACTCCGCCTCCCACCTCGTCTTTGTCCTTGTCCTCCTCCTCCTCCTCCTCCTCCTCCTCCTCCTCCTCCTCCTCCTCCTCCTCCTCCTCCTCCTCCTCCTCCTCCTCCGCTTCCGTTCTTTTTCCTTGTAAGCAACTTCCCCCTGTCGCACCCCGAGGCCAGCTTTTAGGGCGGTCCGGGCGTTTCGCCTGAGACTTCTTCACCATTTATGACTCTGAAGCATAAGAATTGGCAACATCTTCACTGATTGAGGGCGGGTCGTTTTCAAAATGTGGCTCTCGCCCTAGCGCGGCGCACATTCGTTTAAAAAACTGTAAGAGCTTCACAAATTGAGGGCGGCTCCTTTTCAAAATGTCGCTCTCGCCTTGGCGCCACGCACATTCGTTTCAAAAATTTGCAAGAGTTCCACGGATTCCCATCATCCACGTACCAGCAGTTATGTTTCGGAAGGATTCAGCATTATGCGGGTGCAACAGTTACGTTGATTCTCTGTGTTGAAGTCCTAGGGATGGCGTTCTGGCACGATTCCGGATCGTCAAGACGCAACAATCAGGTTGATCCGTGGCGTCGGAATCCCGAGAACAACGTTTTGGCATGCTTCAGAATCTTCAAACGGGTGTCTTCCAATGAGGCAGTTCCATCAATGGACATAAACCGTTGTAGGGGCCTATGAAGAGGGAGCTTAGAGGGAGGGTTTACTCCAACATCGTTGATGGTTCTTGGGTTGACACTGGTCCTCCTCCTTCTCCTCGTCCTCCTCCTTCTCCTCCTCCTCCTCCTCCTCCTCCTCCTCCTCCTCCTCCTCCTCCTCCTCCTCCTCCTTCTTTCATCCTCAGCATGACCATCGTCATCGCCATCGCCATCGCCATTATCACCATCATCAGAGTATCCGTCTCTTCTCTTTCCTCTTCCTCTACTCGTACTCCTTATTATCTCCCATTTCCTCATCATCCTGCTTCTCCTCCTGATCATCCTCCTCCTCTTCCGCCATCACCATCCCTGTCCCTCGACCCCATCCTAGTCACCTCACCATTCCTGTTCCCCTTCTCCGTTCCCCTTCCTACCTCGCCTTCCCCCCGTTCCCCGTACCCCGTCCCCCGAAGAAGGGCGTCAGGCGGGTGGACGCCTCAGATGGCCTCGAAGGGTCCACGGGGCCCCGAAGAGAGCCAAAGCGGCCCAATAGCTTAGGAGGCGTGCCTCCGACTTCCCCACGCTTGCCCCCCTCTCCCTCCCCAACCCTTCCCTCCACCATCTTCATTATCCTTTTCCATCCCACCTCACCCCTCCTCCAGGGCCCAAAGCCTCCTAAATGCAGGCGTCGACGGCCACATTGGATAGACGAAAAAACAAGTTGGGAGGTTATGGACCATCTGGTCGCCCCACCCGACCTGCAGCGTCGTGATTTACTTTTTCATGGCAACGCAGGCCCTGGAGTTCTCGACCGCATCCCGGGGACCAGCTTTGCATCTCGGGCCGTCTTCTGTGTTGGCCCCGGGGCCTTAAAGCTGCTTCTGGGCAACCAAATTGAAATAGGCGCAAAACACGCGCACCCGTTTGCGATGCCTGGAGGCCTGGGGACAACAAAGACGACGACGACGACGACGACAACGACGACGACGACGACAACGACGACGACGACGACGACGACGACGACGACGACCTCCCGTTCCTCCACTGGCAACCTCCGAAAACATCCGAAATCCCTCACAGACTGAAAGCCTCCGATCACATCCGAAACGCGACGCTCGATCGAACCACGACCCCTGCCACCACTACCAAGTCGGTCGAGACGGGGGCACGGCACAGGGGACGTCCGCGAACCAGCTCTTGCACCGGGCTCTCCCTGGCGCCCCTCCCAGCGAGAGGGGCGCTCCCCCGACGGCGGCGCCGAAACCCGCTGCACGAGGCAAACTTCACGGACACCCCCCCTCAATCCCGCCCCGTCGTCCGATGCGCCACCCGCGCTTCTCCGCCACCGCCTGCCCACCCCCGGGCCGACCCGTCCTTGCACATCTGGGACTTGGTGGCCGGCGTGCCGTCCTGGCGGCAGGGGGCGCTGAACGACAAGGAGGGAGAGAGAAGGAGGGGAGATCTCCCTGCCCCCTTCCCTGGAGAGCTTCCTACCCCCCACAGGAAGAACCTCCTCAACCGCCCCTCATCCTTCATCTGTCCTCCCCCCCTCCCCCCGCGCCCCTGCTCCTGATGATACCGCTGCTGTTGACGACGACTCTGCGAAACAAGTACACATAAAAGAAGATATAGATCTATTCCCCAAACCGTGTTTGCTTTTGGGGGCTCTTACTCTGTTCAAAACACTGGGCCGTATCGTCGGTCTGGCGGCTATGCGGTCGCCGTCGCCGCCCCTTCGTCGCGTCGTCGCCGCAAATCGTCTGGGCCGCGTCTTCAATCTGGCGGCTATGTGGCCGCCCTCTCGCCGCCCCGTCGCCGCCTCGTCGCCGCCCATTGTTTGGGCCTGATCATCGGTCTGACACCTATATGATCGCCATCGCCAAACCGTCGCCGCCTCACATGGATTGCACCACATACATCGCACCACATATATTCTCTCTTCCAAAAGGGAATAGGATCCACCACGCTCCCGAAGCAGGACTTATTGACCCCCCCCTGGCCATGTGCAATTAACATATGAATATGCCCCATCGCCCATCCGAATTATGAACGCAGACCATCCCAACGCAACCGATATTGACCCCCCGTCATCTTCTGCAAACAACACTATGCGTGCACACACTCGTTTATCAAGAACCATCAGTTTAGAAGAACCCCTTGCAAAAACAAACACGAAGTGCACATGCCGAATCCTTCAAAACCGAATCCTTCAAGAACCCTACGTTGCGTAAGGATTTCAAAACCGAGTGTCGAAAAAATAGTGTCGCCACACGGGCTTTCAACAAAAAGTTCGCGCGCGCTTGTTGACAAAATCTTAACAAAACCCTGATGTTTCCACATGTCCATCAAAGTATACCAGACGGCCTTCGCGCGCGCATGTCGAAATCGTTCGAACGCCCTTGCGCGCATGCTGTCGCGAAAATCAATTGCAAACAAAAGGACGAAGTGCACGCGCGCGCGTCGTCGCGCGCGCATGCCGAAATCCGTCAAAAACCTTAGGTGCCGTTGAAATGTCAAAACCTAATGTCCCGAAACCATATAGAAACATATGGTTCGCAACATCAGTTGTCAACAAAGCTTGCGAGGAACAAATTCATCAAATGCTGCCAAATGGGCTTTTCGCACCGCGCGCCGAAATCATTCGAACGCCCTTGCGCGCGCGCTGGGAGGGCACGATCCGTGTCAAATAACACCATGCGGGCCACTCTCGCCCGTCGGTCGTGCGCGAATGTCGAACTCCTTCCAAAACCTTCATCACCGACGCGAGGACGCCGTCATCGCCGCTGGCGTGATTCGCATCGGCGCCGTTACTGGCCGTGCCGTCGTCGCTGTCAACATCGTCACCAGCATCGCTACTATCATCATCGTGTCTAACTTTGTCAACGTTGCGATGTTACCGCGCACGCCCAAGTTGCCGACTCGCACCGAAGTGCCCGCTGGGATGCGCCCAGCGGTCAGCGCCACCGCGGCCGCGTCGGTCGCGCCAGACTAGCTGGCCGCTGCGCGCGCAAGCATGCGCGGGCTCGCGCGGCCGCAGAAATGCACCAGCCAACACCCAGCACTCATCGCAATCGCCGCCGCATGGGTTTCGCAAGCCAAGTTACGGGTGGGCGGGTGAGATGATTGCGCGAGCAAGGGAGTTGACAACTCCAAAGTGTCCACCAGAATTGCACCACGTAGATTCCCCGCCCTAAAAACACTAGGATCTACCCCCCCCCTGGGTTAACGATCCACCGTTTCGCATTGCAGTGTACACACGGTTCGGACCCATCGTCCATCCGAAATACGAATCCAAACCGTCCCAGCCCAACCGGAGTTCGCCCTTATCTCGTCCTCTGCAAAATATACTATGCGCGCAACCTCGTTTTTCAAAAATCTGCAATTTCCAAAAATACATTGGGCAAAAATATTTGCATCTATACGCATGTAGATATAGATATATACACATACATACATATATGTGCAAATGTATGTGCAAATGTATGAATACATACATACTCAATTGCACACGCACGCGTTGCCGCGCGAATGACGAAACATAGATGTTTACATATGATGTATATTGAAACAACAAAAAACAGCGCCGCGTAGACTCGTCTTAAACATTCGACAGATGCGCGGGCTGGCGCGGTCGCACAGACGCACCAGCCAGCGCCAAGTGCTTATCGCAATCGCCGCCGCGTGGGTTTTGCAAACCAGGTTGCGGGTGGGTGGGTGGGATGTTTACCAGAGCATGGGATGTGTCAACTCGTTTGCTTAAATCGGTTGCACCACATTAAGTGTACCACAAAGATCGCGACCCATAGCTTGCACTATATAGTGGTTCTTTTCTTGCAAAGCCTTCGGATCGACCCCCGAACCCCCGGGACTTGACATTCAGTTTTTTGTTGTGCTACAACTTGCATACTATTCGGCCCCATCGCCCATCCGAAATATGAACCCGTTCCATCCTAAGAAATCCTTTTTATCGTTCCCCCCCTTATTCCTCTGCAAAAGAACTGTGCGCGCACACTCGTCCATCAACAATCACCTATGTTCACACGCGCGCAAAGCCGAGCGCGCACATGCCGGATTTATTCCAAAAGCATTGGCTCTGTCAGGAAGTCAACATCGTGTGCCCCGGTAACATGTCTTGCCTTTTGAAAAACGCGTCCGGACAATTCCCCCCCTCCCCCAAAAAAAAACGCCGAAACTTTCGCATGATTGCGAATTCTTCTTTTTAACCACGCGTTGCCCATCCAATTATACCTAACGTGGTTACCGCGCGCGCGTGTCGGAATCGTTCGAACGCCCTTGCGCGCGTGCTGTCGCAAGAACCCTATGTAAGAAATGGGACGAAGTGCACACGCGCGCGCCGTCGCTCGCACCATCACCGCTACTAGCATAATCGTGTCTACCGCAGTCGACGTCGACATCATACCGCGCACGCCCAAGTTGCCGACTCGCACTGAAGTGCTCGCTGGGATGTACCCAGCAATCAGCGCCACCGCGGCCGCGTCGGTCGCGCCAAACTAGCTGGCCGCTGCGCGCGCAAGCACGCGCGGCCGCAGAAATGCACCAGCCAACAAGCACTCATCGTAATCGCCGCAGCATGGGTTTTGCAAGCCAAGTTACGGGTGGGCGGGTGAGATGATTGCGCGAGCAAGGGAGTAGACAACTCCAAAGTTTCCCACACACACACACACAAACAAAAAAAAAAAAAAAAACTAATTCCCTCCTTCCTTTAAAAAAAATACTCGGATCTACCCACCCCCGGGTTGACGATCCACCGCTTCGCATTGCAATGTACACACGATTTTGCCCCATCGCCCATCCTAAGTGCGAATCCAAACCATCCCAGCCCAACCGGAGTTCGCCCCCCTCTCATCCTCTGCAGAATATACTATGCGCGCACATTCGGTTCTCAAAAGTCATCAGTGCTCAAGAATACCTTGGAAAAGACATCAGACGAAGTGCACACGCACGCGTCGTAGCGCGCATGACGAAATATGTTTATGTATAGTTTTTTGCATACTTGAGTTTAGTTTGTTTTTTAATTGTTATGTTGTACCCAAAAAATCTTATTGAACATTCGCAGCAGTGTCACGGATTTGGGGCGGGCCGTTTTCTGAATGTGGCTCTCGCTTCAGCGCCGCACACATTCGTCTTCAAAATGCGCAAGGAGTTTCATGGATTGGGGGCGGTCCCTTTTCAACATGTAGCTCTCGTCTGAGCGCCTCGCCCTCTCGCCTTAGCAGTTGCAAGAGTTTCACGGATTCCCATGGTCAACGTACCAGAAATGGTTTCGGAAAGACTCAGGATTGTGAGGGCGCAACAATTACATTGATTCGCGGTGCTGACGTCCCAAGACTGGCGTTCTGGCACGATTCAGGACCGTCAAGACGCAACAGTCAGGTTGACTCGTGGCGTTGGAATCCCGAGAATTGTGTTTGGGCACGCTTCAGGGTTTCCAAACAGTTGTCTCCCAACGAAATACTTTCCTCAGTGAAAACGAACCTTTGTAGGGCCTGTGAAGAGGTAGCTTGGAGGGAGGGTTTATTCCAACATAGTTGATGAGCCTTGGACTTACACGGGTACTCATCCTCCTCCTCATCATCATCATCATCCTCATCCTCATCATCATCCTCATCCTCCTCTTCCCTTTTCCTCCTCCTCTCCGTCCTCCCTCCACCTCCTCCTCCTCCTCCTCCTTCCTCATCGAACTTCGTCCTGGAACTCCTTAACTCCTGAACTCCTCATCCTTCCTCTCATCCCCCTCCTCCCCGTCATGCTTCTGTGTTTCTACGTTTGCCAAAGTTCCACAATATACCGTCAGACCAACGCATAAAAAGAGGACAGAAATGGGGGAAGGAAAGCTGAACGATGCCTTAGACAATATTCGACCTTCCTCGCAGCGGAACGCTGTGCCCGAAAACATGTGATCTGGCGTTCGGAGCGCGCCCTTCCTTCAACTGAGGAAGGGACTTGCCAACATTTTCGCTCCGACGCCGTCTGGGGCACGCCCCGGCTATGAGATGCATGCCATGTCCCGCGAAGGCCCCGCAACGAGAGCACCACATATTTGGCACGACGACTCGACCATCTCCTCCACAGTCGGCGAGACGGTTGGTCTTGCCTTGTGATCCGAGGCCATCCTTTACATCTGTAGGACGTCAGGCTAGAATAGGCCTTCCGAAGCCCAGGCGCCGACCGCACATGAACACCCTGCCGTGACGCACAATCATGTGCCCATCAGGCTCGGGCACAAGGATGAGACCGCTGAAGTTCGACCAGCCCTTCTGAGCAGCCGTCTTGGCTACATTTCGAAGGGGGCTAGAACTTGCTCCAAGAAAGCGGCAGAAAACATGCAGAGCCTCTGGGCTTTCTATTGCTGCTTCAAAAACCTGTCCAACATAAACTCAGGGTGAGAGATTTCTTCGGCAGCACCGTTTCGTCGCCTTGTCCGCAACACGTTCTCTTGTCCAGGCCCACAATGGCACTCCCAGTTTCAGAGCCAGCTCTTGTGGGCAGGGACCTGTGTCAGGGTAACGCTGTCGACCCCGAGGCCCTCCGCCTCTCACAAACCTCCTCCCCGAAGTCGGTATACGGCAAACTGGAAATGACTGCACGGGGACCCTGAGCCCACACCTGAATAGCAGCCTCCCAGCCAGTCTCGCATCGTAAGTGATCATCGAGATAGAAAAACGTCGGCACCGTAGATCGTGCCAAGCCCATGCTCCAGCGGCCCTCGGGCACTGGCCAGCACCTGACCAGCACCGTTCACGACCACAGGCGCCCGCGCAGCGCGGCTGAACAGAGGCAGCTCAGGATGGAGGGAGGACTCGTCCGAGCAGGCGTTGCCGCTGATCCAGCCGTGGCGAGAGGGATCACCCAGCGCCAGGGACTGACACCGCGCAGCTTTTGGGTGTACTTAACGAAAGGGGGCTCGAGGCAGCGGGCGAGCAGCCGGTACTGAGGATCACCGCGCTGCCAAGCACGCAAATCAGAAAACTCTGCACCATGCGAAAACGGCCTCCCTTCTCCCCGTGATTGTCCTGGTCCTCCCCCTGATCCTCCGAAGGGTTTTCTCGGCGGGCGGCAGTAAGCTGGGCCTCCCAGGCCTCCTGGGGCCATCATCCTCATCCTCATCGTCATCGTCATCATCATCATCATCATCATCATCATCATCATCATCATCATCATCATCATCATCATCATCATCATCATCATCATCATCATCATCCTCATCCTCATCCTCATCCTCATCCTCATCCTCATCGTCATCGTCATCATCATCATCATCATCATCATCATCATCATCATCATCATCATCATCATCATCATCATCATCATCATCATCATCATCATCATCATCATCATCATCATCATCATCATCATCATCATCATAAGCATCATCATCATCATCATCATCATCATCATCATCATCAGTATCATCACCATCACCATCACCATCACCATCACCATCAGCATCATCAACAACATCAACATCAACATCATCATCATCATCAGCAGCATCATCAGCACCATCATCAGCATCATCAGCATCATCGCCATCATCATCATCAGAATAGTAAGCATCATCACCAGCAGCATCAGCATCAGCATCAGCATCATTATCATCATCATCATCATCATCATCACCATCATCGTCATCGTCATCGTCATCGTGATCATCATCAGCATCAACGCCGTCGTGTCGTATTCGTCGTCATCATATTCATCGTAATCATCATTCGCATTATGATTCCCATCATCACCATCATCATCCTCATCACCGCCCTCTCATCATCAGCACAATCATCTTCATCGTCATCATCATCATCATCAGCATCATCATCATCATCATCAAAATTATCGTCGTCGTCATCGTCATCGTCGCCGTCCTCGTCTTCGTCCTCGTCCTCATTATTGTCCTTGTCGTCGTCCTTGTCCTCGTCATCACCACTACCACCATCACCACCAATGTTATCTTAATCAGCAGCAGCAGCATCACCGGTCTCCTCAGCATAACCACCACCATCTCTATCATTATCAACATTATGATCCTCCTCCTCCCCCTCCTCGCCATCATCATCATCATCATCATCATCATCATCATCATCATCATCATCATCATCATCATAATCAGCACCCTCATCATCAGCATCATCAGCATCATCAGCATCATCACCACCATCAGCACAATCATCAGCATCATCAGCAGCATCATCAGCACCATCACCATCATCATCATCATCATCATCATCATCATCATCATCATCATCAGCATCAGCATCATCATCATCATCATCACAATCAGCATCGATATCATCAGCGTCAGCAGCAGCACCACCACCACCACAAGCATCACCGTCACCATTATCATCATCAGCAGCAGCATCGTCATTATCCTCCTCCTCCTCCTCCTTCTCTTCTCTTCCCCATCCTCTCCCTCACATCATCATCACCACCACCACAATCATCAGCATCATCAGCAGCACCATCATCTACATCATCATCAGCATCAGCATCAGCATTATCAGCATCATCATCAGCATCACCATCATCAGCATAATCATCATCCCCATCCCCATCCCCATCCCCATCCCCATCTCCATCCCCATCCCCATCCACATCCCCATCCTTTTATCATGATCCACCAGCTCTTCTCATCTTCGCCCCTCGTCCTGGATGGCCACGGAGAGGAAGGCGGAAGTAGGAAAGGGGGGAAGTGGAAGGCCTCCGCTTCCCCCCCCCCTTCCCCCTCCCCGCCCTCACCTTGTCAACCCGCCGTATCCCCCCTCCCTCCCTTGTTATGGCATTCTTGAACTCTTGTGGAGCGGTCCCATATAGGCATCAACCTGAGAAAGCAGCGACGCCCACATACCCTCCTGGGTTCCCCCCTACCCTCCCCCAACCTCCCTCCCTTCCAGGACATCGGACGTAGCAATTTTTCCGCAACGCACAGCAGCTCCCCAGAAGTCTGGACCCCTTCCCGGGGACGGGTCTCATCCTGAGTCGTGTTTTGACAGCCCCAAGGCCCAGGAAGTGCCGCCAGAGGCGGGCAACTTCGATATTTACGCGGCGCGAGCACGTCAGGGTCCAGCCTCCCCGCTCCCCATGTCCCCTCCTCCCCCCGCCTCGCCACCCCAATCCACTCCGGTGGGCGCAGACACGGCACCCACCAACGGCCTCCGCGGCCGCGCCGGACCCGAAGAGGCCGGGGCGCCGAGGTGGAGGAGGGGGCCACGGAGCGGCGCGTCCTCGTAGTCCACGAGGCCGTCCGCGTGGATCGGGGGCGGCATGGCGATCAGGCCTGCTCGGCGGAGGAGGGGGGGGGCTGGAGGAAGAGGCGGGAGAGGAGCAGCAGGACGGGGAGCCCGAGGAGCAGCTGAGGGAGCAGCAGGCAGAGCCAGAGGGGCAGGCGAGGAGGAGGCGGGCAGAGAGGAGGAGCGGGAGCAGGAGCCCGAGCCAGGGCCAGAGCGGGAGCCGCAGCTGGAGCTGAAGCAGGAGGCAGGAAGCAGGAGGCACGAGGGGGCGAGGGGGGGGGAGGACGGAGGGCCTCGGACGGCGGAGGAGGCAGGGCGTCGCAGGAGGATGAGGAGGAGGAGGAGGAGGAGGAGGAGGAGGAGGAGGAGGAGGAGGAGGAGGAGGAGGAGGAGGAGGAGGAGGAGGAGGAGGAGAGGGAGGAGGAGGAGGAGGAGGAGGAGGAGGAGGAGGAGGAGGAGGAGGAGGGAGAAAGAGGAGGAGAAAGAGGAGGAGCAGGAGGAGGAAGAGGAGAAAGAGGAGGAAGACGGGGAGCAGCAGCTCCACAAGGAGCAGCAGCAACCTGAAGAGGGGGGGCAAGGGAGGGCGAGGGACAATCGGCGCCATGGCTTGCAGCTATCAGGGCTGTCACGCGGTGCGCCAAGCCTCAAAAAAACTGTCCGAGCTGCCGGCTGCCGGCGCTGGAGGGGGGAACCAGGAGGACGAGGAGTAGGAAGCCGCGGCCTGCGTGTCGTGGACCGACGCCGATGCGCGGGCGGCACACGAGCGCCGCCCGCTGGCATCATGCGGCGGCAGGGCCGGCTCACGACAGGTTGCCGACCCAGACCTGCCAGAGGAGGCGCCCCGCCCACGCCGCAGCGGGGTGCTCAGAGCGGCGGCGGGTCGTAGCTCATGAAGCCCACCGGCGGGTAGACATTCGGGGGCAGGCCGCCTGGGCTCTTGGGCATCGGCACGCCGGGGAAGAGCTCGAGGCCGTCGAAGCTCCCGGCCCCGTTCGCCACGCCGCTCGCGCTCGGGGTCCCGAAGAATGGGCCGTAGTCGCCGGTGGCCATGTCCTGGAACACGAGGCCGAAGAAGGCGACCATGGCCAGGCGGCCGTTGTTCAGCTCGAATAGCTGCCTCTCCTTCCACTCCGGCTGGTTCTGATCCGCCACCAGCGTGGGTGTCCAGCCGACGAGGTCCCAGGGCGCCTCCTTCGGCGGCTTGCAAACGTAGAGGAAGAGCCACTCCGTGACCATAATGGTGAACACGACCTGGAAAGCGCCTCCGATTGGCAGCTGAGTGTAATTGATCAAAGGATCGTCCGAGACGCGCATGCGCGCGGCCGCGTCACCGACGGGGTGCCAGCCGGTCGCCACGTGGAACCAGCCCAGCACCGCGAGCATGGCCACGCGAGCGTGCTTCAGCTCCACGGCGCGCCAGTGCAGCAGCTGCTCCTCGCTCTTGCCCTCCATGAGGTTCAGCGGGTCCCAGACGTCGTCGGGGAACGGCCCCCCGGTGCCCCGCAGGGCCATCGGGAGCTTCGCCTGGGCGCTCCCGGCTGGCGGGGGCAGCGCTGGCATGGGCATCGACTCCCCGTCGTCCAGATACTCTGGGCGCGGGGACATGTTCGTCTTCGGCTTCATCCCCTCGCCGTACGACACCTGGGGGAGCAGAGAGAGCATCAACGACACGCCGCCGCCAGGAGCCCGTCAGCGTATTGCTGCCGAAGACGCGCCAGGCCTTCGGACACAAACGACGGAGCAGCACGCTGGCAGGCTCCCCACGGCGGCGTGTCATCGATACACGTCGGTCGGAAGAAGCAGGTAAAACCATGAAGTAGGAAGGCGGACCTAGTAGACTGGGTTCAAGCCCTCCCAGAGAATAACAACAAACAGCAAAAACGGATCTATGCTTGAAGTAGCAAGGCACTTGAAGTAGATTGGGATCTGGGATTCCAAAGATACCTACTTTCAACGACCGGCGTGTACTCTTTCACCTCCCGCACACCTGATCAGGGGTGCCCCGCGCCGTCGCGCTGGCGCCGAGCCACATCTCTGGGCCGGTAGTGCCGACGGTGCCGTTCTGGAACATCAGGCCCATGATGGCGACCATCGCGAGGCGGCCGTTCGCGATCTCCGCGTTCAGCTTCTGCTTGCGCACCTCGGGGTCCTTGATGGACGGGGCGTTGGGGATGCCGAAGGGACCGAACTCGTAGCCGCTGTTGTTGACACCGCCCGCGATGCTCTTGTTCCTGATCTCGGTCAAGGCGATGACGAGACGGGAGCTGAGCTTGCCTGGCAGCTTGGTGGGGTCCTGGTACGCCGCGAACAATTCCATGGACAGGCCGAAGAGAACGATCTGAAACCACCCCACGGCCGGCACCCGCGTGATGGCATCGAGCCCGTGCGGGACGTCGGCGAACTTGATGCCGTCGGAGGGGCTGAGGTAGCCAGGCCACTTGAAATACTCAGGCACGATGTCAGGGGGAGGAAGCACGGCATGAGCATGAAATTTCGGAGCTCCACGCGCATTTCTCGGATCGGCGCTGGACCTCCCTCCCTGGCGCGCGGTGCGCGCCAGGAGCGGCGCCGGAGGCGCCCTCGGGAAAGCCCAGCGCAGATGACAAAATCCGCGCGGAGTACCGAACGCCTGTGCTTGTGCCATGTTTTCTTCCTCGCGATGTAGCCGATGCAGGCGATCATGCTGACGCGGCCGTGCTTGATCTCGACGCAGCGGCGGCGGTAGAACTCCTGCGCGTCGCCGTCCGAGCAGTAGCCCGCGGGGTCCCAGAAGCCGGTGGGCGGCTGGACGCCGAGCTCGTTCTCGAAGGCGCGCAGGGCCGGGGCGGCTGCAGGATTCCTATGGCACGCCCGAAATGGTTAGGGACAAAAGGTTAGCTACCTACCAAACCACCCCAACCCAACCCGAAGACCCGAAGATCCGAATTTCGGGCTGGGGGGGTATACGGGCTTCAAATGTGTTTTGTTCCATGTTCCCCGGCCCCCCACACACACACACACACACACACACACACACACACACACACACACACACACACGCACACACACACACACACACACACACTGGAAATGGAGGGCAAATCGGGGCCTTCGGGTTGGGTTTGGGTGGTTTGGTGGGCGATGCAAGGTGGGCACGATGCCCAAAACATCTATCCGGATGACGCCAAGTAGGTCGCGACGGCACACGTCTTCCTGCGCCTTCTGCCCCCTGAGGCCGTTCCCCGGCCCCGGGACCGCCAGAGAACGGCCCAGGTTAAAAACCTGGCCCTGGGCAAATGTTCAGCACGTGTGACGCCGACGTCACGACGTGATTACATCGTCGGAGGAGAGGGAGCAGCAACTGTTGTCCAAAACCGACAGCGGCCGCTGCTGTGCAGGCAGCCCTTCACATCAAACGGACAGCGTCCGGCGACGCCAGCAGCGTGTTCCGCTCAAGATGTGCAGGAACTGCTGTCGGTGGGGGGACCAAAAAAATATGGATACCGCAACTCCCAAGACATCTCCCGGGGCGCGTTCTGTCAAGCATTCCGAATCGAATCCAGCCGTGGCGACGAGGGGCCTCCAGGAAAAGCAGCAGCATCAGTACCTCTTCTTCCTCCGAGTCGGTCTTTGCTCCCACTCTTCCCACACAGTCAAAACATGGCCACGAGAACGTGGAAACAAAATTCTGCTGGCAGCCACTTGGATCCAAACAGCAGTGAGGCAACGGTGGGATGCAACGAAGCAAACTACGGGGCGGACAGGAGAAAAATTCGTTCTCCGGTTGAACGACTCGTTTCCCAGTTGAACGATTCGCTCCCCGGCGGAAGTTCGAAGTGTTTTCTCCGTATATTAAAATTATGAGAGGGTTCTCGGCGGCCGCAAAGAAGGTTCTTGGCGGCCCCTGAGAGGGTTCTTGGCGGCCCCTGAGGGGGTTCTTAGCGGCCCCTGAAAGGGTTGTTGGCGGCCCCTAAAACTGTTCTTGGCGGCCCCTGAGAAGACTCTTGGCGGCCCCTGAGGGGGTTCTTGGCGTCCCCTGGGAGTTCTCTTGGCGGCCCCTGGGGAGGTTCTTGGCGGCCCTGAGAGGGTTCTTGGCGGCCCCTGAGGGTTTTTGGCGGCCCCCAAAAGGTTCTTGGGGCGTTTGGGCGGCCCCTGAAAGGGTTCTTGGCGGCTGGCCCCCACTAAGGTTCTTGGCGGCCACTGGGAGGGTTCTTGGCCCCTGAAAGGGTTTTTGGCGGCCCCCCAGCAAGTTCTCGGCACCCCCTACGAAAGTTTTTTGGCGGCCCCTGAGAAGGTCCTTCGCGGCCCCTGGGAGGGTTCTTGGCGGCCCCTGAGAGGGTTCTCGCCGGCCCCTGAGAGGGTTCTTGACGGCCCCCAAGAAGGTTTTTGGCGGCCCCAAGAAGGTGCTTGGCGGCCCCCAAGAAGGCTCTCGGCGGCCCCTGAGAGGTTTGTTTGGCGGCCCCTGAAAAGGGCTCTCGGCGGCCCCCAAGAAGGTTCTTGGCGGCCCCCAAGAAGGTTCTTGGCGGCCCCCAAGAAGGTTCTTGGCGGCCCCCAAGAAGTTGCTTGGCCGCCTCCAAGAAGGCTCTCGGCGGCCCCTGAGAAGTTTGTTTGGCGGCCCCAAGACGCCTCTTGGCGGCCCCCAAGAAGGTTCTTGGCGGCCCCTGAGATTCAGAGGTTTGTTTGGCGGTCCCTAAGACGCCTCGTGGCGGCCCCTGAGAGGAAACTTGGCGGCCCCTGAGCGTTCTTGACCCTTGGCGACCACTGAGAGGCTTCGTGGCGGCCCCTGAGTGGGTTCTTGGCGGCGTATGGGAAGGTTTTGGCTGTCCTCGAGAGGGTGCTGGGCGGCCTCTGAAAGGGTTCGGGCGGCCTCTGAGAGAGTTGTTGGCAGCCCCTGGGAGCGTTTTGGGTGGCATCTGAGAGCGTTCTGAGCGGCCCCGGAGAGGGTTCTTGGCGTCTCATAGGAGGTCTCTTGGAGGCCCCTGATAGGCCGCGGCCCCTGACAAAAAAATGTTCTTGGCAGCCCCTGAGAGGCCTCTTCACGGCCCCTGAGAGCGTTCTTGGGGGGCCCTAGTGAGCTTATTGGCGGCTCCTGGGAGGCCTCTTGGCGGTCACTGGGGGGGCCTCTTGGCAGCCCCTGAGAATGTCTTTGGCGGCCCCTTAGATGGTGTTTGGCGACCTCTGAAAGGGTTCTTGGCAGCCCCTGACCAGCTTCTTGGCGGTCCCTGGGACGGTTCTTGGCGGTCCCTGAGACGGTCCTTGGCGGCCCCTGAAAAGTTTGTTCGACGGCCCTCTTAAGGCGCCTCTTGGCGTCCACTGAGAGGGTTCTTGGCGGCCCCTGAGAGGGTTTTTGGCGGCCCCTGGAAGGCCTCCTGGCGGCCATTGGGAGGGTCCTTGGCAGCCTCTGACAAGGCTGTTGACGGCATATGAAAGGTTTCTGACTGCCTCTGAAAAGGTTTCTTGGCAACCTCCCATTGGAAGCCTTTGGGCGCCCTAACCCTCTGAGAGGCCTCTTAGGGCCGAGACCACTGAGGGCCCTCAGAGTGATCTCCCTCTGAGGAGCCTCTGAGAGCTCTCAGAGATGCCTCTGACAGGCCTCTGAAACGCCCCTGGTATGCATCCGATAGATCGTCGAGATCCCTCTGAGAGCCCTCGGAGAGCTCTGTGGGAGCTTCCTGAGTCATCTGACAGCCGTCTGAATAGCTGCTTGTGGTTGTGTGGCTGCGGCTGCACTTCTTCGGCTACGCGCGTTCCTGGTGGGCCAATGTCGCGGGAGGAGAGAATGCGCATGCGCGTATTCCACTCGTTTTCGCAGCTTTGACAAGGAGCCGCTCGCGCCTCCCTGTGGGCCTTCTCTGGTTGCCCCCATCAGCCCCCAGAGGCCTCGGGCCCCGCCTCGCACGGCGCCTCCCTCTGGGATGCCTCGAGAGGACCTGGAGTGGTGCTCAAGCGAGGACCCCGTTGTGTAAAGGAGCCGCCCTCAACCTCCCCCTTTGGGCCTTCTCTGGTTACCCCAATCAGCCCTCGGAGGCCTGGGTCCCGGCCTCGCACGGCGCTCTGGGATGCCTCGAGAGGACCTTCGGGCCCCGCCTCGCACGGCGCCTCCCTGTGGGACGCTTCCAGAGGGTCCCTGTTGCAGGCGAAACGCAAACAGGCAAAACAACATTCAGACCAACAGTGCGTCAGAGGAAACGAGCAGGCGGCAACGACATTTAAACTCGAGCAACACGAACGAACAAACGCAGGCAAGCAGAACAAACTAACAGGCGAGCAGAACGAACTAGAAGGCGATTAGAGCAAACGAGCAGGCGACTGACGGCGGCAACGACATTACCCCGCGCCGCGGGCCCCCTTTAATTCACGACTCTCAGCACTGATGGTGATGGTGGGTTTCTGGGGCTCGTTCCTGGGTTGCGAGCTGTTGTGCTCGTGGCTGGTTGTGGGTCGGCGGTCCTCCTCCTCCTCATCATCATCATCATCATCATTTTGCTCCTCCTCCTCCTCCTCCTCCTCCTCCTCCTTATCATCCTCCTCCTCCTCCTCCTCCTCCTCCTCCTCCTCCTCCTCCTCCTCCTCCCCCTCCTCCTCATGTTGTTTCCCCTCCTCGTCCTCGCCGCCCCTCTCCTCTTCCAGCTCCTCCTCCCCGTTCGGTCCCTCCCCCGGTTCTTCGGCTGTTCCTCCTTCAGTTCCTCCACCTCCTGTTCCTTTTGCTCCTTGTCCTTATCTTGTTCCCCCTCCGCCTCCTCCTCCTCCTCGATCCTCTTTCCTCTTCCGCGCCTTCTGTTCCCGCTCCTCCTCCTCCTCCTCCTCCCCTCCTCCTCCTCGATCCTCTTTCCTCTTCCTCCTCGTCCTCCACTTCCTCCTCCTCCCGCCCCTCCCACTTCGCATTTTATTGTTTTCCGTCCCCATCTCCTCCTCCTCCTCGTCCTCGTCCTCTTCCTCCTCCTCCTCCTCCTCCTCCTCCTCCTCCTCCTCCTCCTCCTCCTCCTCCTCCTCCTCCTCCTCCTCCTCCTCCTCGCGATGGGTCCATCGTGAGCAACACGTCTCGGTGATTCAGAAACGCAGGTTCTCCAACATTGAGAGAAGCAAAGCCATTGCCACGCACAGTTGTACAACAACAGTTCTGACGAACTCGTTCCTGGTCGAATTCAAGTTGTTTCGGCGGCAACGTAAGTGGCTACGTGTAAGGGTCGAACTCGTGTTTATGGTCGCTACGGCATCTTAACACAACGGTTGTAATTAGGAGTTCCGCCGGGGAACGAGTTCTTTCAAATTGGTGTTACTTCCGCCGGGGAAAGAGTCGAACAACCGGGGAACGAGTCGTTCAACCGGGGAACGAGTCGCTCGGGGGCGGACAGAGGGAAAGAACGAAGGGACGAAAGGCAGAAAAAGAGAGGACGCGCGCGGCGGGAAGGCCCTCTGAGCGTGAAGTACTGCTTGGAACAGGCACATGAGCCCCGTCCTGAGGGCCCACGGTGCCATGGAAGTGCCCCCAAACGAGGAGCCTTCGAGGGCCGAGGGCCAAGCTCGCAGAACACGAGGGTCCCCTTCCAAAGCTGAGGCCCTCCTGCACAAGAGGAGAAAACAGCAACAACGGCAACAACAACAGCAACAGCAACAGCAACAGCAACAACAACAACAACAACAACAACAACAACAACAACAACAACAACAACAACCAAACACAAAAAAGCATAAGAAGCACCCCGACAAGCGAAGCCTTTTTGGCAAACGCATCTACAAGGAAGAGATCGCGCAGAGCAGGGCTGTTCGGCAAACGCCCAGGGCCACAATGGCGGGGGCCGGGGTGAGTTTCCCTCCCTGGATTCTTAACCCTCGCGTCACCTTTATCGTTTCTTTCGACGGTCCCAGGGGCCCGGCGAAGGCCCCCGAGGGCTGCAAGATATGAAAAGCACCCCCGCCTCGGCTTCTCCATGCGCTGGAAGCCTGGGCTCCGACCGCGCGAGGCCGTGGCGACGAGAGCTCTCCAGGAGGAGCAGAAGCATCGTCACCTATCCGCCTCCTCCTCCTCCCTCCTCCCTCCTCCTTCGCCTCCCCCTCCTCCTCCTGGACATCGGACACTGGCGGCCCGAATGTGCTCTGACGTTGCCATTCCATCCCCCAAGGGGGCCGTTGCCTATTGGCGGAGACCAAACTGAGGTCCCGATGCACCTGCCAGCGGTGGTGCTCGCGCTGTGGCACGGCGCACGACTAAAAAGCCGCGCTCCCCCATCCATCCTCCATCCTTTCCTCTCTGTCCCCGTCCCCCGTGTCCCGATCACTACGGTCAGCAGCGCGGATGAGACGGGCCAAGGCAGGCCAGGGTGAGCGAGGGAAGGCGCTCAGAGGGGAGGGGACGGAAAGGCGGAGGTCGTTGGCACAAACATAACTCGTGGCTTGAGCCACCCTTCATGCTGGCTGCATTACATAGTGGAAGCATTGCGTTGGCGGGCCTGGCGTTGGACGTGGCCCTCGTCGCGGGTCTTGGTGCACATCCTGCCTCCTTCACTCCCGATACAATGACAAACACATACACCTCCTCCGCTTCCTCCGACTCTGAGGTGCAAAAGGCTTCATTACCTCTCCCCTTTGCACTTGAGGTTTACACTGCTTCAGTTGCGGAGGAGGCAGGGAGCGCACCAAGACCCTCAACGAGGGCAATGACCAGCACCAGGCCCGCCAACACAATTGTTTCACCTGCCCTACCCAGCGCCAGCATGACGGGCGGCCTAAGCCACGAGTAAGTCTTGTGGCAACGACCCCCGTCCCGATCCTCCTCCTCCTCTCCTCCTCCTCCTCCTCCTCCTCCTCCTCCTCCTCCGAGTCGGTCCTTCCGACCGCACCGCTTCCTGGCCGAGCCCCCCCTTCTCTCCGCACCCATTCCGACCGCACCGCTTCCTGGCCGAGGCGCGGCGGCGGGCCGCGGCGGCGGCCCCCCCAGCGGCGGCCGCCAGGGCGCACGCGGCGGGCGCGAGGCCTGCGGCCGCGCCACCCGCGGCGGCGGGCCCTGACGAGGCGGCAAGGCTGGCGCGGAGCGCCGGGGCGGGGCCGGCGGTGGGCGCCGCCGTCGCGGCGAGGAAGGCCAGCGCCATGGCCTCTCTGCTGCTGGGGGTGGCCTCTGCCTTTGAAGGGAGGCGGCGGGCTCGGGCGTGGGCCCTTGACTTGAGGGACAACGGCTGCGGAGGAGGGGAAGGGGAGGAGGAGGAGGAGGAAGAGGAGGGAGGAGAGGAGGACGAGGGAAGACCGAGGGGGACGAGGGAGGAGGGAGGGAGGAGGAGCAGGTTGGGCAGAGGCTGAGCGGGAGGAGGAGGAGGAGGAACAGGAGGAGGAGGAGGAGGAGGAGGAGGAGGAGGGGGAGAAGGAGGAGGAGGAGGAGGAGGAGGGAGCAGCAAGGAACAGGAAGAAAGGCAGGAAGAGGGGCACAATTGAAAGAAGAACCTTGGTGGAGGAGCAGGACCTTTTGAACCAGAGGAAAGAGGAAAGAGGAGGAGGAGCAGGAGGAGGAGGAGGACGAACGGGGGGATGAGGAAAGAGGAAACACGACGGAGGAGGAGGAGGAGGAGGAGGAGGAGGAGGAGGAGGAGGAGGAGAGGAAGGGGGAGGGCGACGGCGACGGTGACGAGGACGAGGGAGGATGAGACAGGAGGAGTGGTAGAGGTAGTGGATGAGGGAGAGAAAGCAGGAGCAGGAGCAGGACAGGAGGAAGGAGGAGCAGCACAGATGACTCGTCAAGCCATCCACGCAGGGGGCCTCCCCATCATCCAAGAGGAGACAACTTAAGGGGGAGACCTTAGAGCGGGCCGAAAACTGGATGGGATAATCAACCATAATCCCACCAGCCCTTTGGGCGTGAGTGGTTTAGGGAGCTCTCTCTGTCCTCAACCCCCCTTCTTCCCCTTCGGGGAGGGGTTTACCCCTCCCCCTACCCCCTCCCCCTGGGCCTGGAGAGGGGGTCCGGCGGGTCGTCAGGGGGGTCAATTTCGACTCCTGGGAGGGCTAAAAAAACGACACCCCTCACGAGGATTCTGCCCCCGACGGGGGGACCGAGAAAAAACCCTCTCCTCTTCTTTGAAACCAAAATCATTGATTTTACTACGGTTTCGGCCCCATTTTGGCCTTCTGAGGGGGCAGCGCTCCTCTTCCTTCATCGCAAAATCATTGATTTTACGAAGGTTTGGGGCTCATTTTGTCCTTCTCAGGGGGCAGCGCTCATTTGCGCTTCTGAGGAGGTCGCAAGAGGCCCCAAGATGGCCCCAAGAGGCCCCCAGGAGGCTCCCAAGAGGCCTCCAAGAGGCCCCCAAGAGGCCCCCAAGAGGCCCCAAGAGGCCCCCAAGAGGCCCCCAAGAGGCCCCCAAGAGGCCCCAAGAGAGGCCCCAAGAGGCCCCCAAGAGGCCCCCAAGAGGCCCCCAAGAGGCCCCAAGAGGCTCCAAGAGGCCCCCAAGAGGCCCCACGAGGAGCCCGAACGACTCACACCAGGACGAGGGGCCCGAACGACTCACACCACGAAGAGCCCGAACGACTCACACCACAAGGAGGGGCCCGAACGACTCACACCAGGACGAGGCGCCCGAACGACTCACACCACGAGGAGCCCGAACGACTCACACCACGACGCGGGCCTCGAACGACTCACACCACGAGGAGCCCGAACGAGTCACACCAGGAGGAGGGGCAGCGCTCACCTCTTCTTTGAAGCCAATTATCCCGGCAAAGCAACCTAACAGCGATGTGTAGGAGCATATCTGGAAGCATTCCCCTTAAGATTCAGATAAGAATCCTGTTGTAGAATTCTGCTGTTCTCGCAGTCGTGGTCGCATTCGCGATGGCAGTCGCAGTGGCAACAGCAGTCGCAGTCACAGCCTCAGCCTCAGCCTGCCTCAGCCTCAGCCTCAGCCTGCCTCAGCCTCAGCCTGCCTCGGCCTCGCCCTCAGCCTGCTTCAGCCTCAACATCAGTCTGCCTTCAGCCTCGGCCTCAGCCTGCCTCAGCCTCACCCTCAGCCTGCATCAGCCTCAGCCTGCCTCAGCCTCGCCCTCAGCCTGCTTCAGCCTCAACATCAGTCTGCCTTCAGCCTCGGCCTCAGCCTGCCTCAGCCTCACCCTGCATCAGCCTCAGCCTCAGCCTCAGCCTGCCTCAGCATCAGCCTGCCTCAGCCTCAGCCTCAGCCTGCCTCAGCCTCAGCCTCAGCCTGCTTCAGCCTCAGCCTCAGTCTGCCGTCGGCCTCGGCCTCAGCCTCAGCCTGCCTCACCCTCAGCCTGCATCAGCCTCAGCCTCAGCCACAGCCTGCCTCAGCATCAGCCTGCCTCAGCCTCAGCCTGCCTCTGCCTCAGCCTCAGCCTGCTTCAGCCTCAGCCTCAGTCTGCCTTCAGCCTCGGCCTCAGCCTCCGCCTGCCTCAGCCTCAGCCTGCATGAGCCTCAGCCTCAGCCTCAGCCTGCCTCAGCATCAGCCTGACTCAGCCTCAGCCTCAGCCTGCCTCAGCCTCAGCCTGCCTCAGCCTCAGCCTCAGCCTGCTTCAGCCTCAGCCTCAGTCTGCCTTCAGCCTCGGCCTCAGCCTCAGCCTGCCTCAGCCTCAGCCTGCATCAGCCTCAGCCTCAGCCTCAGCCTGCCTCAGCATCAGCCTGCCTCAGCCTCCGCCTCAGCCTGCCTCAGCCTCAGCCTCAGCCTGCTTCAGCCTCAGCCTCAGTCTGCCTTCAGCCTCGGCCTCAGCCTCAGCCTGCCTCAGCCTCAGCCTGCATCAGCCTCAGCCTCAGCCCCAGCCTGCCTCAGCATCAGCCTGCCTCAGCCTCAGCCTCAGCCTGCCTCAGCCTCAGCCTCAGCCTGCTTCAGCCTCAGCCTCAGTCTGCCTTCAGCCTCGGCCTCAGCCTCAGCCTGCCTCAGCCTCAGCCTGCATCAGCCTCAGCCTCAGCCTCAGACTGCCTCAGCATCAGCCTGCATCAGCCTCAGCCTGCCTCAGCCTCAGCCTCAGCCTGCTTCAGCCTCAGCCTCAGTCTGCCTTCAGCCTTGGCCTCAGCCTCAGCCTGCCTCAGCCTCAGCTTGCATCAGCCTCAGCCTCAGCCTCAGCCTGCCTCAGCATCAGCCTGCCTCAGCCTCAGCCTCAGCCTGCCTCAGCCTCAGCCTCAGCCTGCTTCAGCCTCAGCCTCAGTCTGCCTTCAGCCTCCGCCTCAGCCTCAGCCTGCCGCAGCCTCAGCCTGCATCAGCCTCAGCCTAAGCCTCAGCCTGCCTCAGCCTCAGCCTGCATCAGCCTCAGCCTCAGCCTGCCTCAGCCTCAGCCTCAGCCTGCTTCAGCCTCAGCCTCAGTCGGCCTTCAGCCTCGGCCTCAGCCTCAGCCTGCCTCAGCCTCAGCCTGCCTCAGCCTCAGCATCAGCCTGCCTCAGCATTCAAAATGTGGCCCGGGAATGGAGTTCTGGGAACTCGAAGAACACGAAATGGCCTACAGTTGGCTCCGGGCATTCAAAATCATGCCCAGGAATGGAGTTCTGGGAACTCGAACACCACGAAGTGGCCTACAGTTGGCTCCGGGCATTCAAAATCATGCCCAGGAATGGAGTTATGGGAACTCGAAGACCACGAAGTGGCCTACAGTTGGCTCCGGGCATTCAGAATGTGGCCCGGGAATGGAGTTCTGGGAACTCGAAGAGCACGAAGTGGCCTACAGTTGGCTCCGGGCATTCAGAATGTGGCCCGGGAATGGAGTTCTGGGAGGTCGAAGAGCACGAAGTGTGTGACTGTTTGCGAAAAACGATCCCCCCCGGCAAACCCCAACGGCCCCCCAACGGCTGCCCAGACCCCCCTGTGGAGTAATGTGCTGCTCTCTTTTTAGCCCATTAGAAACCTATCAGTCTTCGCTGTTAGGTAAAATCATTGATTTTACTACGGTTTCGGCCCCATTTTGCAAGAGGCCCCAAGATGGCCCCAAGAGGCCCCCAGGAGGCTCCCAAGAGGCCTCCAAGAGGCCCCCCAGAGGCCCCCAAGAGGCCCCTAAGAGGCCCCCAAGAGGCCCCTAAGAGGCCCCCAAGAGGCCGCAAGAGGCCCCCTGAGGCTCCCAAGAGGCCTCCAAGAGGCCCCCAAGAGGCCCCCAAGAGGCCCCAAGAGGCTCCAAGAGGCCCCCAAGAGGCCCCACGAGGAGCCCGAACGACTCACACCAGGACGAGGGGCCCGAACGACTCACACCACGAAGAGCTCGAAGACTCACACCACAGGAGAGGGCCCGAAACGGACTCAACCAGGACGAGGCGCCCGAACCGAACACACCACGAGGAGCCCGACGACTCCCCCACGGACGCGGGCTCGAACGTAATCAAATACGAGGAGTCCCGAACGAGTCACACAAGAGGAGGCGCAGCGCTCACCTCTTCTTGGAAAAAGGGGGGAGCCCCATTATTGATTTTACTTACGGTTTCGGGCCGATTTTGGCCTTCTGGGGGGCAGCGATCTCCTCTTCCCTTCATAGCAAAAATTATCCCGGCAAAGCAACCTACCAGCGATGTGTAGAAGCATATCTGAAAGCATTCCCCTTAAGATTCAGGTGAGAATCCAGCTGTAGAGTTCTGCTGTTCTTGCAATCGTAGTCGCATTCGCGATGACTGTCGCAGCGGCAACGGCAGTCGCAGTCACAGCCTCAGCCTCAGCCTGCCTCAGCCTCAGCCTCAGCCTGCCTCAGCCTCAGCCTGCCTCAGCCTCAGCCTCAGCCTGCTTCAGCCTCAGCCGCAGTCTGCCTTCAGCCTCGGCCTCAGCCTCAGCCTGCCTCAGCCTCAGCCTGCATCAGCCTCAGCCTCAGCCTCAGCCTGCCTCAGCATCAGCCTGCTTCAGCCTCAGCCTCAGCCTGCCTCAGCATTCAAAATGTGGCCCGGGAGTGTAGTTCTGGGAACTCGAAGAACACGAAGTGGCCTACAGTTGGCTCCGGGCATTCAAATTCATGCCCAGGAATGGAATTCTGGGAACTCGAAGACCACGAAGTGGCCTACAGTTGGCTCTGGGCATCCAAAATCTGGCCCGGGAATGGAGTTCTGGGAACTCGAAGACCACGAAGTGGCCTACAAATGGCTCCGGGCATACAAAATCTGGCCCGGGAATGGAGTTCTGGGGACTCGAAGAGCACGAAGTGGCCTACAGTTGGCTCCGGGCATTCAAAATGTGGCCCGGGAATGGAGTTCTGGGAAATAGAAGAGCACGAAGTGGCCTACAGTTGGCTCCGGGCATCCAAAATGTGGCCCGGGAATGGAGTTCTGGAAGTCGAAGAACACGAAGTGGCCTACAGTTGGCTCCGGGCATTCAGAATGTGGCCCGGGAATGGAGTTCTGGGAGGTCGAAGAGCACGAAGTGTGTGACTGTATGCGAAAAACGATCCCCGCCGGCAAACCCCAACTCGTCCCCAACGGCTGCCCAGACCCCCCTGTGGAGTAATGTGCTGCTCTCTTTTTAGTTTATTAGAAACCTATCAGTCTTCGCTGTTAGGTAATAAAAGAGGATTACTCTGAATGTATCCCGGGATTGCCGTTCCAGACAGCCAGATAGCCCGGCGTGTATACCTGTTGTGTGCGATTTTTCCAAATGTAGCCTGGGAATGGCGTTCTGGGAGGTCTCGGAGCACGAAGTGTGTAACTCTTGCATCCTGTTATTCCGAATGTGGCCTGGGAATGCGGTTCTGGGATGCCAAAGAGCTCGAAATGTGTGACTGTTGCATCCCGTTAATCAGAATGTGGCCCGGGAATGGAGTTCTGGGGTGTCAAGTACGAGGAATTGTATGACTGTTGCGTCCGGCTATTCCGAATGTGGCCCGGGAATGGCGTTCTGGGAGGTCAAGGAGCACCAAGTGTGTGACTGTTGCATCCGGTTATTCAGAATATGGCCTGGGAATGGGGTTCTGAGAGGTCGACGAGCACGAAGTGTGTGACTGTTGGTGAAAAACGAGCCCGGCACAGGCCCGGCACCCTGCCGGCCGGCAACTCCCAACGCCTGCCCGGACCCCCCTGTGGAGTGATCTGTGAGCTCCTTTGAGTCAACTAGAAACACTAGAAAACCTATCAGTCTACGTGTTAGGTAATCCATTGATTACGAAAGGGTTGGAGGCCTCCCTTTTGTCCTTTCAGGGGCAGCGTCATTTGCGCTTCTGAGGGAGGTCGCAATGACGGCCCCAAGACGGCCCAAGAGGGCCCCCAGGAGGTCCAAGAGGACTCCAAGAGGCCCCCAAGAGGCTCCAAGAGGCCTCCAAGAGGCCCCCAAGAGGCCCCAAGAGGCCCTCAGAGGCCCAAGAGGCCCCTAAGAGGCCCAAGAGGCACAAGATGGCCCCATGAGGGCTACCAAGAGGCCTCCAAGAGTGCACCCGAGAGGCCAACAAGAGGCCCCCAAGAGGCTCCAAGAGGCCCCAAGAGGCCCCACGAGGAGCCGAACGACTCCACACAAGACGAGGAGCCCGAAACGACTCACACCACGAAGGCCCGAACGACTCACACCACAAGGAGGGGCCCCGAACGACTCACACCAGGACGAGGAGCCCGAAACGACTCACACCACGAGGAGCCCGAACGACTCACACCACGACGCGGGTCTCGAACGACTCACACCACGAGGAGCCCGAACGAGTCACACCAGGAGGAGGGGCAGCGCTCATACAAGCCCCCCAAGAGGGCCCCCAGAGGTCCACCATATGGCCCCAAGAAGTCCCCACATGGCCCACAAGAGGTCCCCAGGAGGCACCACGAGGCCTCCATGAGGCCCCAAAGATACCCCCAAGAGGTCCCCAAGAGGCCCCAAGAGGCGCCGAAGACGCCCCCGGAGATACTACTACTACTACTACTACTACTACTTACTACACTACTACTACTACTACTACTACTACTACTATTATCTACTAATACTTACTACCTCTATACTACTACTACTACTACTACTACTTCTACTACTACTACTACTACTACTACTACTACTTCTCTGTACTACTACTACTACTACTACTACTACTACTACTACTACTACTACTACTACTACTACTACTACTACTACTACTACTACTACTACGACTACTACTACTACTACTACTACTACTACTACTACTACTGCTGCTACTACTAGTAGTACTACTACTGCTGTGACGGCTACTCGTGCTAATACTACTACGAGCACTACTACTTCTACGACGACGGCTACTTCTACTCCCACTGCTACTGCTTGTGTCGCTGCTACTGCTACTACTACTACTACTACTACTACTACTACTACTACTACTACAACTACTCCTGCTACTGCTACTACTACTACTACTACTACTACTACTACTACTAGTAGTACTAATACTACTTCATCTGCTACTAGT
>CAUYUJ010015997.1:118794-128794 GCA_963575745.1 Prorocentrum cordatum | reverse complement strand
GCAGCTCACAGCGTGCCTCTCTCCACCCGGCCGAGCCGTCGGTCCTGTGGGCGCCAAGCGGGCCAAGGCCGCGGCGAGCGCGCGCGCCTGCACGGCACCAGCACCCGCTGCGGAGGCGTGGAGGCGCCGCCTGGTGCTGGCGGCCGTTATAGTCGGCATCCTGCCAGTCTTCGTGGTGCACTTACAGGCCGTGCGCGCGCGTCGCGCGGGGGCCCCGCCGCACTGCGCCCGCGCGGCCGTGCCGCGCCCCGCTGCAGCGGGCCAACGCCTGCCGCCTGCCGGAGGACTTCGCCGTGGAGTTGCAGCTGCTCGTCGGCTCGGTGCTCGGCATGCTCCTCGGCTGGTCGCCCGTGGTCGGGCTGCCCGAGGCAACCTCGTGCTGCACGCCATTGGGGGCACAGGGCGCGGTGGGGCGTGCCGCCGGCCGCTTCCTGCCTCCTCGCCACCACCTTCCTGCGGGCCTGCGGCGTGCTCACCGTTCTGGCCGGCGGCGTTGCGGTCTCGTGCGTCGAGGCCGTGAGGCTCGTGACGGCTGGCGGCTCGTCGCCTGGGGCCCTGGCGCGCGGTGCAGGCCGCCTGCCGTTTCCTGGGTTACGTTGCCGTCGCCGGCGCGGAGGCCAGCCGCTGCATCGCCATGCTGTTCTACACCGTCGTCCTGACCTCGTGGGAAGCTGCCTTGGACAGCGGGTAGGCACTCCGAGGCACATCGCCACGCATGCCGTGCAGAGTGGGTGCCCTCGCCGTGGTGTGCAGCGCATCGGGGCGGAGTGCCACACTGGCGGCCGCAGATGGAGGAGAAGGCCCGCGCCTGCCCCTGAGGGAACTGAAAAGGAATAAAAGAACGACCCTGCATCGGGCACACGCTGGCACGGATTGTGGATCCGTGGATCTGGCGCGTGAACGCCATGCATATAGATCGCGAAACAAATCATTCGAAACCAGTGCCGCTGGATTTGGCGACGGAGCGCGCCGAAGTGTTATGGAAACGGGACCCGTCGCTAATTCATCAAATGCGACCCAATGTGCCCCTCGCGCGCGCATGTTGAAATCATTCGAAAGCCAAAGCCCGAACGCCCTTTCGCGCGTGCTGGGGCGGGGGCACGATCCCTGTCAAAAACAACATGCGGGCCACTCACTCGCGTCGGCCGCGCGCGCATGTCGAAATCCCTCCAAAACCTGCATCACCGACACGTGGACACCAGCATCGTCATCGGCGCGATCAGCAGCGGTACCGTGCTTGGCCTTGCCGTCGTCATCGTCATTGTCGTCACCAGCATCGTTACAAACATCATCGTGTCTGAAATTGTCGACGTCATCATGGTACCGCGCTCGAGGCACCGACTCGCACTGACGTGCCCGAGCGTCAGCGAGGCGTGCAAGACGCGCTGGGAAGCGCCCAGCGGTCAGCGCCACCGCGGTCGCGTCGGTCGCGCCAGAATAGCTTGTCGCTCTCCTCCTCCTCCTCCTCCTCCTCCTCCTCCTCCCTCCCTCCCTCCCTCCCTCCCTCCCTCCCTCCCTCCCTCCCTCCCTCCCTCCCTCCCCTCCCTCCCTCCCTCCCTCCCTCCCTCCCTCCCTCCCTCCCTCCTCCCTCCCCCCTCCCTCCCTCCCTCCCTCCCTCCCTCCCTCCCTCCCTCCTCCCTCCCTCCTCCCTCCCTCCCTCCCTCCCTCCCTCCTCCCCTCCCCTCCTCCTCCCTCCTCCTCCTCATCCTCCTCCTCCTCCTCCTCCTCCTCCTCCTCCTCCTCCTCCTCCTCCTCCTCCTCCTCCTCCTCCTCCTCCTCCTCCTCCTCCTCCTCCTCCTCCTCCTCCTCCTCCTCCTTCTCCCTCCAACTTCACTCGTCCTCCGATCCTCGTCCCCTTACTCCGAGTCCCAATTTCCCTCACACTGCCCCACCGCCCTGGTTCCCATCCCATCTCCCAGCTCCCTCCTGTTTTTTCTTGGCGCGAGCAAGCCGCAGACACGAGCAGCAGCTGCACCACAGCTGGTCCCCAGCGCACTCAGCCCGGCGAGTGCGGAGCTCTGGCCAACCAACTCTGCCCGTGACCCGCCGTGCACCGCACAGCACATCGCCAGGTGCAAACCGTCCAGCCGGCTCTCGATGCCGTCCAAAAGAACTGATCGAATCGGTGCCCCAGGCGCCACCCCCACGCCCTTCGCAGCCAGCTGGCAAAAACGGGCCCGACCCCAATGCCACCGGTCACCACCGGTCAGATCGTGGGACGCCAGTCTTCCAAAGTGGGATGAGGAGGGTGAGCGGCCGGGGTGAGGATCAGGGCGCTCGTTCGATCGGTGGCAAACAGAAGGCGTGGCCACGTCGCGCCAGACCTCTGTGACCATGAAGGCGAACTCGGTGTTCCGCGATGGTCGCCCGCAAGGGAATGCGCGCCCGCCTTTCTGAACGTCCTTTCTCCTCCGCCTTACCCTTCTGCTCATCCTCCTCTAACCCTCATCCTCACCATCACCCTCTGCTTCACACCCTCATCCTTTCCCTCCTCCTCCTCCTCCTCCTCCTCCTCCTCCTCCTCCTCCTCCTCCTCCTCCTCCTCCTCCTCCTGCTCGTCCTCCGCCTCCTCCTCATTCTCCGCTCCTCCGCCTCCTCCTCCTCCTCCTCCTCTTCCTCCTCCCTCCGTTCTTCCCTCTCTCCCGCCCACCCACCCTGTTACTCCCTACCACCCTCTCCTCCCACTCCCTCCTCCTTCTTATTCTTCTCCGTCTTCTCCTCCTCCTCCTCCTCCTCCATCATCATCATCATCATCATCAGCCGCAGCAGCAGCAGCAGAAGCATAATCCTTCTCCTCCCCCTCCTGCTCCTCCTCCTCCTCGAACTGCATGGATACCATGCACGTTGGCCCCTCTGGCTTCGCAGAGAAATACACGGCGCGCCCCCAGGCCCGCCGGAGTAAAAAACATATCCCAAACTGCAGTCGAGCGCAGAAGCAAGTGCTGACTCGCAGATCCCGGCGAAAGGGGCGGACACGAGGGGGGGAGGGACGGCCAGAGGGGAGCCGCCGCAACAAGGAGGGAGGGGAGGGAGGAGCAAAGGGGAGGGAAGGGCCAAGCTAGGTGCGCTAGCGTCACATCTGACGTCCTACCCCTCCCTCCCATCCCTTACCATGGCGTAGATCTCCTATCTATTCGCACAGTCGGATGTCGAGTAGGGCAATGATCCCAAGAGGGTCCGCAATGGATGCAAAAACAGGAAGTAGAGCACGGCAGAGCATAGCATGTCATAGCATGGAGTGGCATTGCGCAGCATGGCATAGCATCACAAAACAAGCAACGCAACGCATGGCATCGCACTGCAGTGCACAACACAGCATCGCATTGCATGCCGTGGCATGGCACCAGGTGACTTGGAGAGTAAATGGCCCGTCTACGAGAGGACAGGGCCTGTCCGGAATGCCGGCTCCATGTCCTCCGCAACCGTACCTGCCCGATGTGGGCGGTTTCGAATGCCAAGTGCTGTTTGGAGGCGCGGGGACGAGGCCAGCGCTGCAGCGGGAGCACGATTTTGAATGACCGAAGCGCGGAAATGGGGGCGGCGCTGCAGCGGAAGCACCACTTTGGAAGAACCAGAAACGACCGGATTGAAAAAATGCATAGGAAAAAAACACTAATGATGAAACCCTGTGTGAAAAACATTACGCGGAGAGGACGGGAGACTCTCTGGACAGAGTCAGGGGGGAGAGGAGAGTAGTATTCATGCTGTGTAATTGTAGAGCGGAGGGAGGGGCAGAGGGGGGAGGAGGGGCAGAGGGGAGCGGGAGGAGCTGGTGAAGGCTGCCTCCCCCTCCCGCAGCGCGAGCCCTTCGCGGCGGGGGGGGCCGCCAGAGGGAGGGCTCAGACGCGGAAGATGCTCTCCCCCTGCACGCGGAAGTTCTGGCGGAAGCGGCGAGAGGCCATGAACTCGTGAACCTGATCGATGTCGAGGTCATCATTCTCGATCTGCCGCACCACGTCCGCCATCTCCACCGCGACGTCCGTCAGCTCGATCTCCGGCTCCCCCTGCGCCCGGGTGAGGTTGGCCTGGGCGTGGCGGTCCTTGACCAGGCCGTCGAGGAGGGTCATGATCTGGTCGGAGATGGGCGTGGCGTGGGCGATGTAGTGGCGGAATCTCTTGCGCAGCTCTTCAGCCACCTGGTGCTTCTGGCTCTGGATGAAGGACTCAAGGGTCACGCTCAAGGCCCAGTCGAGATCAGCACTCGTGCAGTGCTGCCGGAGCTCCATCTTCGCGCTTGCCTGCGTGAGTCGCATGATACTGTCGATATGCCTAGCTGTCATCGGAGCACCCCCGCTGCGGAAGGCCTCCTGCCGAATTTCCTGGTAGAACTTGGCCAGCTTGTCCTTGTCGATGTCAGTCACCTCTGGCTTAACGTGCTTCCGAGCGTAGACGATGTACTTCTGAAGCAGGTCCTGGTCGATAGGGTCGACGCTGGCCAGATCCCGCTGCTGCTTCCTCGGCTGCGTCCTCTTGTCGGTCGCGTCGGCCTCTGGGTGCGATCGCATGTGGCTGCACACGACGTGATCCGCCAGCATCTCGTCTTTCGTTGGGTCCGACTCGTCGCGCAGCACGCACAGAACGTCAAAGCGGCTGAGAATGGGGTCCGACAGGTTCACGTTCTGCCCGAAGCTGCGGGTGGGGTCGTAGCGGCCCTCGGTCGGGTTCGCCACGGCCAGCACCGAGCAGCACGCCTGCAGAGTGGTCACGATGCCCGCCTTGGAGATAGAGATGGTCTGCTGCTCCATGGCCTCGTGGATCGAGGTGCGGTCCTGGTCGTTCATCTTGTCAAACTCGTCGATGCCAGAAGAAGAGAAAGCTGCACACACACACACACACATAAACTTTCGAAGGCCCGCCCAAATTTCTGGATCGGCGCTGGGCCCCCCTCCCCAGGCGCGCGGAGCGCGCCGCCAGGGAAGGGAGTCCAGCGCGGACCTCCGGGAAAGCCGCGTGGACCTCCGATAGGTGGCGACATCCGCGCCCTACCCCCACCCATCATCGATTCTCCTGTATCGATGGGAGGCAGGGGTAGGGGTTCGGATTTCGCCGCGTGCTCGACGAGTTCAGAACCCCACGCCCGCCGCCCATCGAGCTGCCTGATTCGTTAATCGGCGAGGGCAGCGTTCGGATTTCGCCGCCGATCCGGAAGCTTATGCTTATGCCGCTGTTTTTCTTCTTCGAGATGAGGCAGATGCCGTCGTCGGCGAGCACCATCGCGCCGCCCTCCAGGCACCACTCGCCGCGCTCGTCCTTCGTCACCGCAGCCGTGAGACCCACGGCACTCGCGCCCTTCCCGGTGGTGTAGACGGCCCGGGGGAAGGTTTGCTCCACGTACTTGGAGGATGGAGGATGGAGGAGGATGGAGGACGGAGGAGACTGGTGGATGGAGGATGAAGGAGAGACTGGTGGATGGATGATCGTGGATGGAGGAAGAAAAGGAGGAGGTGGTAAATAGAGGATCGCGGAGGAGGAGGTGGATGGAGAATGGAGGATGGTGGATGGAGGACGGACGGAGAATGGAGGAGGATGAGGAGGAGGAGGAGGAGGAGGAGGAGGAGGAGGAGGGGGATGGGGATGATGAGGAGGAGGACGGCCTTGAGGAACTGCGACTTGGCCAGGCCCGGGTCGCCCACGATCAGGACGTTGATGTCGCCGCGGATGCGGTGCTTCCCGGCGCACTCCTTCCGGCAGCCGCCCATCATCGCCATGGCGATGGCCGTCTTAACGTGACGCATCCCGAAGATGGACGGCGCGATGGAGGCGATGATGCGCTCGCGGACGTTCGGGCTCTTGGCCAGCTCGAGGATCTGCTGTGTCTGCTCGTCAGTGATCTGGAATATCTTGGTGTCTCCCTTGCGGTGCACGTTCACGGACTGGATCTCCGTGCGGAACACGGGGAAGCAGGTGCGAGCGTTCGTAGCCGCATCGTGCAGGCAGCGATAGATGCCCGTCACCTGGAGGTCGTCGCCGGGTCGGACGGTGTCCACTTGGTCGCCAGTCAGGATCACGTCCTTCGAGCGGGGCATCTTCCCTGGCTCGACGCTGCTGGGGCTCTCCTGCAGCGTGATCTTCTGGAAGTTGCGGTACAGCGTCTTCGAACGGTCGACGATCCAGGGCCCTCTCGACTGACACTCGAGGCAAGCCCCTGGCTTCAGGTCCTTCTCCTCGGCGACGTCGAACGGACCGCAGGCGAAGCTGCACTTGGCGCAGCGCAGGTACAGGCGCTTGATCTGGTTGAATACGCCGCTTCGCTTGGTTGCGACGCCGTGGACGAGCACCAGCTTGTTCAAGTGCCTCGAGGGCAACAAAAAACTGCACAAACATAAGCTGTTGGAGGTCCTTGCGGAATTCGTGGATCTGCGCTGGACACCCCTCCCTGGCGCGCGGAGCGCGGCAGGGGCGCCGCCAGGGGGGTCCAAGAAATCCGCGCAGACTTCCGGCAGTTTATTTTCATGCCGTCTCTCTCTCTCTCTCTTCAATGCCTCGAGTTCAGCTCCCGGATCGGCTCGCGGACGGGGAAGGAGTGGATCGCCACCCGGAGCTCGTTCTCGTCGGTGTCGCGCAGCAGCTTGTACGTCTGGAACTTCCGCTCCGCCTCGCCCATAAGAGTCTCGTTCAGGATCGGCAGGATGCGCACCGGGCTGTCCGAGATCCACAGCGCGAGCGAGGGGCTCCACTTCTGCAGGTGCTGGAAGTTGACATCCAGGTGCCGCTGGTGCTCCTCCGCCATCTGCTGCAGCATGTCCGGGTACTTGGGCTCCGACTGGCCCTCGGGCACAAACCTCAGCAGGAACTGCCGGAAGTTCCGGCGGATCTTCTCCTCCAGCCGTCTGTCGACGGGGTCGGCGCCCTCGGAGAGGCGCTCGTGCGTCAGGTCGTAATACGACTCGGGCATGTCCTCGTCCTCGTCCGAGGCGGAGGGGCTCGGCTCCGGGGGGCCCTCGTCCCCTGGCAGGCCTCCCGGATGTGGGCGGAGCAGGCGAGGCCCGAAGATCCCACCGCGTCGCCGCTGCACCGGCGCTGCGGGGCTAATCGACGCTAAATCGAGGCTAGTCGACGCTAATCGACGCTACAGACCGAATCAAGAGGGTATGCCAGGCTCCAATGACTTGCTACCGAATCAGAATGAACTTTCCGACACCCCAGTCGGCCAATCGGGGAGTCGGCCAGTCCGGGAGTCGGCCAGTCGGGGAGTGAACCAGTCGGCCAGTCGGCCAGCCGGGGAGTCAGCCAATTGGGGAGTCGGCCAGTCGGCCAGTCGGCAAGTCGGCCAGTCGGCAAGTCGGCCAGTCGGGAAGCCAAAAAATACCACGGGGGGCCACGAAAGACGCACGCGCTGGGCCATGTGCACGAGCACGGCCCCCCAATCCGCGAGGCCAGCCTCGTGTTACGAGCGCTCGCGCAACGCATGCCTCGATAGGGGGCCACATGCGAACCCTACCCCACCCTACCGCTCAGAAACCGTGGGGGGTAGGCGTAGGGGTAGGGTTCGCATGTGGCCCCCTACTCGAACCGCACGAACACTCAGGCACTGAAGATACCGATGCCGCTGCTCCCCGCACCTCTCCCGGGGCACGCTCTGACCAGGACCTCGAGGCGAACCCAGCCGTGGCGACGAGAGCCTCCCAGAGGGTCCAGGAGGGCGACAGCGAGGGAAGGCATCTCGGCCCCTCAGATCCGGGGACCCCTGCTGTGCCCCGCCCCCAGCCCAGACCCCCGACGTAATGATCTGTTCACAACACCCCTAGAGGTCTGGACCCCTTCCCAGGGACCGGTTTCGCGTCCTGAGCCGTTCTTTGACGGTCCTGGGGCCTGGCGCGGGCCCCCCGAGGCCGAAGCTATCGAAAACCCTGCCGTCGTGACTTTTGCCAGCGCTCGGTGGGGGTCTGCAAGGCCCGGGAGGCCTGGATCCCCGGCGTCGCCCGGGGCGAGGCGGCGGCGGACGCGCCGGGCCCCCTCCGCGGCGTCGGCCTCGTCGTCGCTCCCCGCCGCGGCGGTCGCCGCCGGGCTGCCCTCCAGCGGGTCGGGGCGGCCGCGCCGGCCAGGGCCCCGCGCGTCGCGCAGGTCGAGGGCCATCTCGGCCGCGAGGCGCTGCTCGACGGTGAGGGGCGGCTGCGCGGAGTCGTCGATGAGCTCTGGGTCGTAGCGGTCGAGCTCGGGGTCCTCCCGGTAGTCCTGCAGCAGTCCCAGACATCCAACGCACTGAGAGAATCAAGACGGGTTTTTGTTCGCAGCCTTCAGCCGCCAGGGGCCCTCGCCGGGCCTCGGGACCGACAAAAAAGGACTCAGGATGAAAGACCGGTCCTGGGGAATGGGTCGAGACTTCCAGGGACCTCGCATTTGAAAAATCACGACATCGGATCTCTAGGTTGTTTTCTACCGCGCAAAACCCGCGGGTGCCACAACAGCATCGCGAGTCAAGAGGTCGCCAGGCAAACTGGAAGCACCGCAGAAGCCTACCTGGAACAGGCAGTCTCATGCTACGAATCGTGGCCTGAACAACTAACTATTCGACAATCCCGGTAGTCCTGCATCATGTTCTCCCCCAGGAGGTCCTCGCCCTCCTCCTCGTGGCAGCGCGTCCAGAGGGGGGGGGGGGGGGGGCGAGGGGGCAGGCCTTCTCAGAGGGCGGCGGGGCGTCTCAGAAGCCCCGTCCGCGCCTTCGGAGAAGGCCTGGGAAGCTTCTCAGAAGGCCGGAGGCCTTCTGAGCCTCCCGAGCAGGCCCGCCCTCCGCCGGCTTCCCCCCGGGGCTCGCCGCCGATCCTCGTCCTCGTCAACCACCTCGCCACGCAGGAGGCGCTCCTCCTCCTCCTGCTCTTCCACCTCATCCTCGATCTGCTGCTCGTCGCGGTTGAACGCCATCCCCTGCGCTCAGACCTCGCGTGTGCTCACGCGAGTCACACCAGCTGCAAGATCGCTCCAGTGACCCCAAATGGCTGCATCCAGAGAAGGGGGAAGACGATGAGAGATACGTGGTGGCTTTGCAACCCCATCAATAGAGGACGACGACGATGACGAGCATCAGGAGGTAAGGAGAAGGAGGTGCGCGAAGGGAAAGGAGGAGTGCAGAGATCTTCTACTGGGCCTGGAGTGTAAACAGCGTCGTGCGGTGCCACAGAACTGTTTAATGAACGCCGCATCTGGGGTGCAACTTGGTGCCCGCAAAGTGTGCCGACTGCCGCTTGTTACGGCGCTTGCCCCCCACCCCCATCTGCTTCGTCCGTGTCCTCTGCCTCCTCCTCATCCTCCACATCCTCCACCCTTCCGACGCCTACGCGAAACAAGTCATCGTCTGTGATCGATTTGGAAATGATGCGATGGCGCCTTTATGATTGATCAGCGTGTTGGTGCGATGATTGGATAATCAATGTGTTTGCAGGGCGCCCCGGCCAGGTAGAGGCTTCACGTGCGTGTAAGGCACCGTAGCGCTTGTCGATGCGGAACGGAAAAGAAATAGGAGGTAGGAGGGAGGGGGAAGAGAGAGGATAATGTTGGAGGACTGAGGAGAGAAGGGGGATAGAAAAGCTAGGTGTACTCGCGCAGTCTGACATCCCATCCCTCCCTCCCGTCCCTTTCCAGTGTACTCAACATTTTCTTATTCGCCAACCCAGGTGTCAAATCAGACATTGCCCCTTGAAAAGTATTAGCAGCGCGATGAGGCCATGGGCCAGCGAAGGATGGAGAAGGGGGACGAGGAGGACCAGGGAGGGAAGACAAGAAGGAGGAGGAAGCCAAGGAGGACGACTAGGAGGAGGAGGTATAACACTAGGGCCTGGAGAGAAAGAGAGAGAGAGAGAGGAGGAGGAGAGGAGGAGGAGGAGGAGGAGGAGGAGGAGGAGGAGGAGGAGGAGGAGGAGGGGGAGGGGGAGGTGGAGTTTCTGGCAGACTCCCCTCCTTCCCCGATCCTACTAGAACTCCTAGTCAACATACCACCTCCCACCAACTTGGCCTGCCGCTCCTCAACCGTCGCCCCGCCACCGCCGCAACTCTCAGCCGCCTC
>CAUYUJ010015997.1:113794-116294 GCA_963575745.1 Prorocentrum cordatum | reverse complement strand
TGGTTTCCACCTCCTCCACGGTGCAACAGCTCAATTTCATACGCTCTAAAATGCGCACGGCGCCGGGAGCACGACCAACGGATCAGTGCAACTAGGGTCGCAACATCAGCCCTCGCAAGGTCAGCTTGAGCTCCACTCCACAAACGTAAACTAATGATGCGACCGAGAGAAAATCTGGCTGCCGAAATGCACGGCAAGACACGCGCACTTGCAGCATATGGTAGCATAATGTTTCGACGGAACTCAAGAATTGCCGCCCAAAAGGCGAGCGCGCCCACAGAATGTGGAGGCGGGCAGGGCCCGCAGGAGCCAACTTTAGGGGTTCATTCTCCATGGGATCGCCAGCAGCGGCATTTCCCCAAATTAGAGACATAACTGCGGCGCTCGGAAGAAGGAATGCGAACGAGCAGCGTTTAAACGTTCCCTATCCACACTGGCGTGGCCTGGGCCCACTGGTCGATTTACCTCCCTAGATGGGGATATAGGCTGTTCCCTTCGGCTTTCAAGGGGTATACCCCCAACTGGGGTGCTGGGGGATGGGGATCGGGATGGGGATGGAGATGTGGATAGGGATCGGTTAAACAATACTGAGCGAAACCGCCTCACACGAGGTGGAGCCAGGCGGGACCCTCAAGCCCTGCCCTGCTCCATCACGACCTTCATGGCCTCCTGGCCGGCCGTGTCTGCATCGAGGCGCGCCTGCTCCTGCTTGCTCCACTGGCCCAGCTCATTCTCCATGTCCGCACGCGCCTGGTCGAACTCGGCGTTCCAGCTGTCGAAGGCCGCCTCGGCCTCCGGAACGGTCTCGAAGACGCCCAGCAGGTACTTGAAGCCGAAGGCATCGATGGCCTCCGACTTGTACAGCTTGTCTGCGATACCCCAGGGGTGCCTGAAGGAGATCTCGTCCACGGCAGGAATCTGCTCGAGGTCCGCCAGAAACTCCTCATCCAGCGGGGGCATCTTCTTGCCAGACTTCTCCTCGAACACCCTCCAGATCTCCCTCATAACATCGGCCTTGGTCTTGTACAGATCCTTCGACTGAGACTTGAAGAAGTTCTTCATGTCCGTGACGTCCTTCTCAATCGTCTCGCGGGCCTTGTAGTATCCCAAAATCAGGTCAGTGGTGATCTTCTCCACCGCCTTTTTGTAATCGTCATCCGACACGCCAAACTGCTCCTTCCACGCGATGAGATTGGCGCCGACCTCGTTGAGATCCTGAAACAGGCATCTTGGAAGCACCAGGCTGAACCTCTCGCCGACCGGAGGGACCTTCACAGGAACCCCCGCATTCTCGACCGCCTTCACCAACGTGTCGTGCGAATCCGTGTCGTTGTTCTGGAAATAGTACACGTCCTTCATCGGGGAGCTGCTCGGCCAGAACTCCCCCCTGTACGCGGCGTGCGTGGTCCTCAACGCGGCGAAATGGTAGCGGCGCTCCGCGTCGCGGTCGATCTCGACGATCCGGCTCTTCAGCCTGAAGTCCATCTTGGACTCGGTGCCCTTGAACAGCAGGCCGTCAGGGTCCGGGGCCTCAGACCCCGGCTCCTTCTTGTAGTCGTCGGCCTCCGCCTCGAAGAACTTGCCGAGAATCTTCGAGAAGGACTGCACCTTCTCGTCTGGCAGGTCCTTCTTGAACTCGTCGGACTTGCGGAACTTCTTGTTGAACTCGCCCGCCGCCTGCTTCTTGAGCATCGTGCTCTCCTCGGGCGTCAGCGACCCCCTCCACGCCTCGAAGTCCTCCTTGAAGCCCCGCACGGCCGTCCGCCCGGAGCGCGCCGCCGGCGCCCGCGGGGTGACGAACGTACGCGAGACGGAGGCCAGAGTGGCCGCCGCGACCAGCGAGGCGGGCACCAGCCCGCTGCGGCGAGCGGTGGGAGCGGCCGGCATGGCTCGGTCTTCTGCTGCTACAGCCGGGAGGGGGGGCTCTGTGGGGCGGCGTCGGCGAGGCGGCGCAGCGATCGTCCTGCGAGCCAGAGGATGGCTTCAGCCAAAGCGGCTCGAGTGACAACTCGCCGGCCAAACGGGCCAGAGGCGTGCCAAGAACTCCAGTGAGATGCTCATGATACCTCTAGCTCGCGCGCGCGTGGCGGCCGCTGGGGGTCCCCGGACGAAAGATACCCAGGGCGGCCCCCTATCAAGGCCTGGGCCACGGATGCCGGAACTTCTGGGCGCGGCCCTGAGGGACCCCAGCGCTCCCCAGGAGCGCTACAAGGAGGCACCAAACAGGTGGCAGGCCCCACGGCCTCAGGCAACAGAGCGCTCCAAGACGGCCCGAGATGGCTTCAAGACGGCCCAAGAGGCGCCCAAGAGGCGCCCAAGACGGCCCAAGGGGGCCCCATCAAGACCCGAATAGGGCCCCAAGAAGCAAAATTCATTCATTTCGCTTAGATGTTCGAAAGATTGTGAAAGATTTCGGCGTTACTGCCAAGACGGCCCAAGAGACCTCCCAAGAGATCTGCAGAGGCCCCCAAGAAGGCCCCGAGAGGGGAAATCCAAATTC
>CAUYUJ010015997.1:98794-108794 GCA_963575745.1 Prorocentrum cordatum | reverse complement strand
ATCGCACGTCCTCGACGTGTACTCCCCGCCGCAGTCGCGGGCCTGGTCGGCAGCCTTGCTCCCCGACGTTGCCTTTTCTGCGGCAGCAGCTGCGTGTCCAGATGATTGCCATGTAGAGATGCAGCCATTCACGGCGGCTTTTCCTTGAGCGAGGATTTCCAGGACATGTTCATTTCCGGGTTGGGTACGTCTTGGAGTCCACCGATTGCGTCGAGAAGGTCAACTTGATCGTGGGCAGAACAAGACAGGCGCTTAATGGAGGTGTTGGCGTGGACGCGGCCGCGGCGGACTTGGAAACAACGTTCGAGACACTCCCATCGTCGTCATCACCATCATCATCAACATTATGATCGGCAAGATCATCTTGGTCATCATCGTGCAGCGCCTTTCCTCCTCATCCTCCTCCCCATCCTCATCCCTCCCTCTTCCCTCCCTCCCTCCTCCTGCCTCCCCCCCCTTCCTCCTCCACAGCCGCTGCCCAATCCTTCATGCGCTTCTCGGGCAGGACCTGGTTCACGAGGTGCCTCGGCAGCAGGCCACGCAGCCCGCGTGCCGCCCCGTCCCGGTCCCCTCCCCCTCCCGACAAGCAGGAGGGGCGAGGGGAGAGGGGGGAAGGAGGCGGGAGCAGGTCGAGAAGGAGAGGCGGGGGGGGGAGGATGAGGGCGGCGGGGAGGAGGGAGGGGGAGGAGGAGGATGAGGTGAGCAGGAGGAGGCAGAGGAGGAGGAGGGGGAGAAGGAGGAGGAGGAGAAGGAGGCAGAGGAGGAGGAGGAGGAGGAGGAGGAGGAGGAGGAGAAGAAGAGCAACAGCAGTGGAGGACGCTGCAGCGTGCAACCACTGCTCACCCCATCCCGCGCGTCCCTCCACCCCCCACCTCCAAACGATCCGTGGCTTCATGCATGCTACATCCCCCCCCTGCTTCATGGTTTCTGGACCAGCTGGCTGGCTGTCAGAAGCATGGGGTCTTAAACCTCACGAGATGGAACAGCCTTCAATGCTCACACGCCTCGTCAACTACTGAGTGCATGCATGGACCGGCCCGTCGTGCGGTCGCGTTCCAACACGCCACGTGGAGGTTCAGCGTAAGTGTGTGAATTCGTGGCCTGGCAATTCAGACCCGTTCAAAATGAAGGAACGGAAAGCGTCGAGGGAGTGCAGCACGGGAGGATGAAGGGAGGAAGGGGGAAAGGGAGGAGAATGAGGACAGAAAAGGGTGGTGTAGATCTCCTCGGCCGCGCTCCGCTGCGAAACGAGTGCTGCCGCTGGAGCCTGCCACCCCAGACTGAAATCAACGAAGGCAGGCGGAAGGAGGAGGGTGAGGAAGGGGGAGGGCGGGAGAGGAGAGGTGGAGGAGGAAAAATAAGCGACGGAGGATGAGAGAGAAAGGGAGGAGGAGGAGGAGGATGAGCAGGAGGAGGATGAGCAGGGATTATGTTGGATTGTCCTGCTTATGACCCCAAGGAATGGATGGCAGCACTACGACAGCCTGCTTGTTCGCTGTGCGGTGTTTCTCACATGGGAGCCCCCGTTGTTGGGTGGCGGCCCTCCTACAAACGCGGCAGTGTACCCTTGGACGTCCTAGCTCGGGCTGCCTCACAACGGGCCTGGACCAGATTCGTCCACTCACCCCTCGCGTAGGAAGCACACGCGATACGAAAGCCGTGCATCCATGAAGGACGCGTGGGCGGAAAGCTCGGTTACAGAGTTATCAGAATCGCGACCGGCGCGCCGAGTAAGGGCAAGGGCAGAGGGAGGAGGAGGAGGACGAGGTGGAGGAGGAGGAACAGGAGGAGTAGGAACAGGAGGAGGAGGAGAAAGAAGAGGAGGAGGAGGAGGAGGAGGAAGAGGAGGGGGGGGTGGACACAAATTGCTTCATGCACTCACACAATCCAGCTTGCACACGGATTGTGCCCACTGCTGTCAGGGTCGCCCTCTGCGTCGTCGGTAAACCCAGGTCTTTTGCCAAGAAGAAATCTCGCAGCATTACAGAGAGCGGCTTGGATCCAGCACGCGTAGGCAAAGTGGCGCTTGAGATTCTCGAAAAATGAGAGTGAGGAATACCCTTTATTTTTCGCGAGCATCCGCAGTGGAAACCGTCCAACCTTGATCAATCAGTCACTCTTCAGCAACCACAACGAAAACATGGAAAATAATAGATTGCGAATTACGCAACTGGAAAAACAATGATCGTCCTTGCCCTGCTGATTGAGGCGCGCTTCCAGATCTTGCAGGATTGCTGGAATGCCCAGTTCCCTTCGCCCAGGCGTCGGTTCAATTGGGTTCCAGATAAAATGTTTGTGTGACAGAAACTGCTTCTGTGTAGGAAGCTCGACGCCTGCAAAATACAAAAGTGAGCCGACATACCAGATGGTGTCCCAACATCTGTGCCCCTCGAATACGATCCTGGCGTTCCTCGTCGAATTCAACAGGTTCAGGTCCCATCAGCTCGCACGAAGTCGGAAGAAGTGGGGGAGAAGCATCAGAGGTGAAATGGGGATCGGCTCGGCGGCCACACTCGGGGAAATACTCGCGATGCTACTCTGATCCACGTCGGTTGTCCTATCGACGACACCTGACGGCATGTCTGTCTACCTGACTGCAAACTCTACTACGTCGCATGCTCTGTGCTAGATTTCTGCATATAGACACGCTGGTGCCAGGAAGGGTGCTCGCACAGCTAGGCCCCTTTCTTTGCAGAGTCGTCTGCGTACCTGCTGCTTCGAAACAGCCGCTCGCCTATCTCGAGCCCATGAGCCTGGAGGAGGGAGAGAGGAGACCTTTCGGGGACCTTTCGGGCTGCGACTATGTCGCTCTCGCCGCCCACGCGCGCTTTCGGGCCGCGCATGGAAACGCTGCTGGCCGTGTGCACGCCGTACCCCCACGTCCACACAAGCGTCACCCGCCAGGGCCGTACAACCACTCGTCGAGTGTTGGCGGTGCCTTGGCGACTCTGGTCTTCGCCCCCGCGTCGGAGTAGCCAGCTAGGAGGGAGAGAGGAAGGAGGCGGGAGGAGAAATAGGAGGAGGAACGCGACGACAGAGGGGGGGAGAGGGGAGCGGGAGGCGGGGTCAGGGCGTAAGGGGGGGGACGGGAGATCGAGGCAGGCAGGGGAGATCGCGCTGGGGAGGAGCCTGAAGTGGAGCTGTTTCATGGAGTGGCAGGTGGCGCAGACCTGGCGGTAGACCTGATGGGCGGTTGCCGTCGCGTTCCCCTCAGGGGCTGCCCCGACCCCCCCCCCCCCCCGCACACGCGTATCATCCTCGTCCTGCTCGTCCTCGTTCCCCCTCTCATCACCACTACCACCACCACCACCACCACCACCACCACCGTCACTATAACCGTCAATCGCAATACGAAACTTAGAATACCACAACGATCATGATACCATTAATGGCATTGAGAAGCGGCAGCGTGTTCACAATCCTCATCTGTAGCATCAGCACCAGCATCAGCAGCGGCATTACCAGCATAATCCTAGTTGTCGTCATCTGCATCGACTTCATATCAATCATCGTCATCATCATCATCATCATCATCATCATCATCATCATCATCATCGTCATCAGCAGCATCATCACCGTCATCGTCATCGTCGTCGTCGCCATCATCATCAGTAGCATCAGCATCATCACCAGCAGCAGCATCATCATCGTCGTCGCCACTTGAATCATCAGATTGGTCACCATCATCATCATCATCACCACCACCATCATCATCATCATCATCATCATCAGCATCATCATCATCATCATCATCAGCATCATCATCATCTCCACCATCATCATCATCATCATTATCATCATCATCAGCATCATCATCATCATCATCATCATCATCGTCGTCGTCGTCGTCGTCGTCGTCGTCGTCGTCGTCATCATCGTAGTCAACACCCGCATCGCCATCAGCATCACCATCATCGACACTATCATCGTCATCACCGTCATAATCATCATCGACGCCATCACCATAATCATCATCATCATCGTCGTCATCGGCATCGTCATCATCAGCATCGTCATCCTCAGCATCGTCGTCGGCATCATCAACAGCCAGCATCATCATCAACAACCTCAACATCACCATCAAGCTCATCACCCTTATCCACAACATCATCACCACCAGCATCATCACCCTCTCCACATCACCCTCATCTTCATCATTATCATCACCATCATCATTCTAAGCATCATCATCATCCACATCATCAACACCATCATCATCTGAATCATCATCATCCGTAGCATCATCATCATCAGCATCATCAGCAGCATCCTCATCGTTATCATCAACATCATCGTCATTATCAGCATCACCACCACCACTATCATCGTCACTACCTCATCATCGGCAACATCGCGTTGGCAATCGCAAACGTAATTCGCCAGCCCCCTTGTGGGGCCACCAGGCTGCGGGCCGAAGGTTCGCAGTTTCCTGTACCAGTTGCAGCTTCCAATTTCCATTGTTACAGTTCTGCTTCTTGCTGCTTACTGTTCTTTGTTGATGGACCGCGCGAGGGGGTGGGGGGGGGCCCAAACGGGCAGGTTTAGCACGCCCTGAGCGTGCGCTCTAAATTGTTGGGGTGGGTAAAAATTGACACCCCTTACGCAGATCGGCGGGGTCAGGGTCCAAAAACACAAGGGGTTTGCCACATGTCTGAAATTCGCTGGCACCCCTCACGCAGATCGGCGGGTCAGGGTCCAAAAACACAACGGGTTTGCCACACTTCTGAAATTTGCTGGCACCCCTCACGCACATCGGCGGGGTCAGGGTCCAAAAACACAAGGGATTTGCCACGTTTCTGACATTCGGTGGCACCCCTCACTCAGATCGGCGGGGCCAGGGTGCAAAAACACAAAGGATTTGCTACATTTCTCAAATTCGCTGGCACCCCTCACGCAGATCGGCGGGGTCAGGGTCCAAAAACACAAGGGATTTGCCAGTCAGTCAGTCAAAGCCGTGTGTCAGAAGGCACATGAGCAATATGGCACACTTACCGTGCCAAGCAAAATGACCGCACTGCGCGCTTCCAGTCTCGAACTGGGATTGCGCATAAATGTTCGATTGGAACTTGAAGACTGCCACAAACATCTCTTGCAAGTTTGTACACCTCGGCAGGCCACGTCTGTCGCGGTCGGCCTCTCTTCCGCTTGCCGGAGGGGGGGCGGAGGTCGAGGGAGGAAGGTCTAAAAATAGCTGAACGCAAGGGGTGGTCATCACCCTTACAAGCAATATGGAAAAAATATGTGAGTTGCCGCTGCAAGAGAGTACTGCTAAGCTTCATCCTGCGCGCTCGTGCCAGCACGTCCGCATTAGACACTCGGCTGACGTACGAATGCGGGATCCCGAGGATTCTCCGCAGGCACCTTGCTTGGAAGGCGTCGATGCGGGTCAGCTCGTCCTGCTTCAACCATGCCGTGTGCAAGCTGTACAGTAATTTCGTCTGCACGCACGCCTCGTATATCTGCATCTTTCTATGCATCGGGATGCTGCTGCGGTTCCAGACACGGTGTAAAAGTTCGAACTCTGCCCTCGCTTGCCCAAGGCGGCGGCCCAGCTCAGCCTGCATCGTCCCGTCTGCGGAAAGCACGGACCCGAGGTACACGACGCTTGCCTTCTGGGGAATGACAGCCCCGTCCGGCCTGCGAATAACAGCGTTGCATCCCACGGCCAAGATTTCGAGCTTCCCCCAATTGAAGGCGAGGCCGTAGTTCGCGCCCGCCTTCTCCACTGCCTTCATGTACTGCTCAGCGTGTCCGGATGCGCTCGCGACGATGAGCGTGTCGTCCGCGTACACCAACTCGTCCACCAGTCCTGCCAGGTCACCGAGGCTGTTCTTTGCGTCGTGCAGGAGCACCGTCATGACCATCCCTAAGAGGAAAGGCGATAACGGGCATCCCTGGCAAATGCCCGCTCCTTGTTCTCGCGACGCCGAAATCTGCCCGCACTCTTTCACCGCGAAGCTCCTGGCAGAATAGATGGCGCTCACGGCGGCCAGCACCTCCCGCGGCAGGCCGAACCGGCGCAGCGCTTCGAGGAGAGCATCTGGCATCACGCTGTCGAACGCCTCGGCCCAGTCCAGCGCGAGCAGCACCAGCGGGGACCCCTGCAACGCGCAGGATTCCTCCGAGAGGCGCCGCGCTAAGAATATGGCATCTGCCGTCCCGTGCCCAGACTTGAAGCCGAACTGAGTCTGCCAGATCCTGGCCTCCGCGCCGGCGTCCTTCAACCGGCGCAAGATGATCATGGCGTACATCTTATATCCGGCTTGCAACAGACAGATAGGCCGGTAGTTTGAACATTGAGACACGTCCCCCTTTTTGAAGATTGCAGTTACGAGGGCTTCGTGCCAGGCGTCCGGGACGCAGCCGTCTCTCCAGCACTTCTGACACAGGGCTAGCGCCCATTCCCTCCCCGGCCCCGCGTGCATGCAGATAGCCTTCCACAATTCCCCGGGGACGCCGTCATGGCCACAAGCCTTGCCCCATCGCATGCGTCGCGCTGCATCGATGATCTCCTCCTCTGTGATGTCACTGGTCTGGACTTCCAGCTCTGGGCCAATCGGGGCAGGTGCCATCGGCGTCGTAGCACGTGGGGCCCATTGAACATCGCACAGGTAGTCGACCATCGCGTCGGCTCTCCTATCTGATTGCACCACTTCGCCGTCCATCCCGCGTAGGCGCCCATGCCGCGCAGGAGCGAAGCCTCTTCTGAGTTTGCGGACCTGGTCCCAGTCGCCCGTCTCAAGCAAGTTGTTGAGCCAGATCGACCTGTCGTTCTTCACCGACCGCTTCACCTCCACATGCAGACGATGCTCCTCGTCTGTCCGCCCAGAGCGGCGGGCGGCGGTTCTCTGCTCGATCAGCGAGAGGGAGTGGGGCGAGATCCAAGGCCTCTTCGGCGAGGCCGTGTTCTCCGGAATAGTTGCGGCAGCCGCAGAGCGGAAAGCTGGCCGCATAGTCGCCTCTATTTCGTTCGCCGTCAGGCCCGCGGTCGCCCTCCCCGCCGCCTCTCCGAAGGCCTCTGCGAAAGCAGCCGCCCGTATCGGGCTCTGGAGGGCTCGAAAGTGCGGCTGCGGCGTGCGAGTTTTCTTGTCGAGCGGCACTTCTATGTCGAGGTCGGCACAGACCAAGAAATGGTGCGAGGCCAGCGCCCGGCCACGGTCACTGTGCACGTCCGTGAGGTGCTGGGTCCAACCCTGTGATATTAGGGCGAAGTCCATCTGTCCAAAATTGTCTGGGGAAGGGCGGTCGCACGGCCGCTTGCCCACGTTGTAGCACGCGATCTGCTTCTCCGGCGGCTTGTGGAAAATAGTGTTCCCAATAAACAGCTTCTGGTTCACGCATAGCTCGACGAGGAGGCTCCGATTGGACGAGGGGTTGTAGATCGCGTCCGGGACCCCGAATATGCAGGGCCCGATAATGTGCTCTTCGCCCGGATACCGGCGACGAAGCCGAGCGTTGAAGTCCCCCAAGACCAAGGCAGGGCCGCGCCGGGAGCCGCTGTCGATGAAGGAACTTAGGTTAGAGTAAAACTGCCGTCTGTCTTGGAAACTCTTGCCGCCATGGGGAGCGCACGTGGTGTAGATCATGATCTTGCCGCCTTTGACTCGCAGCTTCAGGGACGCCATCCGGGAGTCCTGTTGCCTGAACCCCACGACGGACGTTCGGATGCGCGGCGCGACGATGAAACCGACCCCCGCCGTCCCATTATCGTCTGGGTCCGACGCGCCGGAGAGAACGAGGAAAAATCCGGCATCAGAGACGGAGAACTCTGCCCCGGTCTTGTGTGTCCCCTGGATGCACATGACGTCGATGTTCATGGATGTCATGTGCCATTCAAGTTCTGCTTGCTTGGCCTCGGTGAGGCCCTCAACATTCCAAGATGCTGCCCGGAGCTTCCGGGCGCACGGCCGCGGGGCGCCGCCTCGGAAGCGCAGCGCTTCGGAAGCCCGGGAGAGAGGAGGGGGGATGATTGCAGTAGTGCCGACTGCTGGTAAACATGCCTGGCAAGAATCGGAAGAGCGAAGTCGATCATGGTTACTAGCCGCAGTAGGGCCGACTGCGAATTCGGGTGAAACATCGCTCATGTGCCGTGTTTCCTACTGGGGCCCTTGCCCCTTGGAGCAGCCCTTCGCGCCTCCTTTGAGCCCCTGCGTGGCCCGCGAGAGCAGGTCGTCCGACTTCTTCCTGAGGTCCTTGATCGAGGAGTGGTCGTGGAGCTCGGACCAAGTTGCCCAGTCCCCCTGCCACTCGCAGTCCACGGCGCTGCCGGAGACGTTCACGGCAAGCGCGTGCTCGCCCCCCACCTTGAGCACGTACGGCGCCGCGTTGTTAAACGAGATGGTATACGGGACCTGCCACTCCTCCTTCAGAACCCGCTTCAAGCCCAGGCAGAAGTTCCTCGCAGCACGTTCGCTGGCAGCTCGGTCTTCCGTTGCCCAGACCTTCTTGCCTCCGCTGGCGAGGGCCGCACCACGAAGGAGTGCCACCGCCTGGTCCCGCACTGCGGTGTCAGAGAACTCGGCGAAGACGACGCCCTTAAAGTCGCCCTTGACGTACACGTTCGTCGGCGCAGGCCCCTTCAAGGAAGTGAGCTTGCCCTGCAACCAATCGGCGGCCTTCGAAAAGTCCCCGAAGTAGTCCAGATTGCCGATCACCATGGTGACCGCCTTCCTGTCGACCAGCGGGACGTTCTTGGTGAGAGGCGCCTGCTGCGAGGCCTGGCTCGCGAAGGCCTGCTGGATGCTCGCCTGGATCTTCTCGTCAATATCCGCGGCACTGGGGGGTGCCTGCATGGCCGCGTACATGTTCTCAAGCTTCTCTATGCGCAAGTCTGCATCGATCAGCTTCGCATCCACGTCGTCCAAGCGGCCCACAAGGGAAGTGCCCAAGTCGGTAACTTTGCTGTCGAGCTTCATGAACCGTTTCTTAAGATCTGCCACCACCGAAGTCACGGGGCCCAGCTGATGCTGAAGGAGAGCAGCGATTCCAGCCATCGTGACAGGCTCATCGTCCTTCTCCGAGGAGGCCGCGGCAGCGCCGAAATCCGGCTGGCGAAATGGTGGAGCGTCCCTCTCGGCTGGGCCGTCCATGTCGCCTCCAGGCATCTGCACGTACCCCTGATCCTCCGCGCGCATCTCGCCGAGGAGCGGGGTCGCTGGGGAGTCAGGGCCATGTCCAGAGCGCTGCTTTTTGGCCATGTTCTCCCAGGGGTCCTGGACGAGGTGCCCAACCGGGGTGCCTGGAGCGCGGGTGGAGCCACGGGCTGCTGGCGACGTCGGTGCTGCACTCGCCATGGCAAAAGCTAGCTGGAAGATTGAGTATGGAGAGAGCTTGAGTATGGAGAAAGCTTGAGTACGGACGAGAACGGCGCTAAAACTGTTAAGCCGAACGATTTGCCACATGTCTGAAATTCGGTGGCACCCCTCACGCAGATCGGCGGAAATTAGATGGCACCCCTTACGCAGATCGGCGGGGTCAGGGTCCGAAAACCCATTCTCAATATTTCAGAAATTCGGTGACACCCCTCACGCGGATCGACAGGGTCAGGGTCCAAAAACAAAAGGAATGTTTGCTACATTTCTGAAATCCGGCGGCACCCCTCACGCAGATCCGTAGGGTCAGGGTCCAAAAACAAGGGGGATTTGCCAAATTTCTGAAATCCGGTGGCACCCCTCACGCAGATCCGTAAGGTCAGGGTCGAAAAATTATCCCAGTGCGACCCTACCTAGGAGTTGGAACCCCTAGGAAAGCAGCATTAGTAGTAACAGTAACGCTAAGCTAAAGCTAAGCTAAAGCTAAGCTAAAGCTAAGCTAAAGCTAAGCTAAAGCTAAGCCCCAGCTAAGCTAAAGCTAAGCTAAAGCTAAGCTAAAGCTAAGCTAAAGCTAAGCTGAAGCTGAGCTAAAGCTGAGCAACAGCTCAGCTAAAGCTAAGCTACAGCTAAGCTAAAGCTGAGCCAAAGCTAAGCTAAAGCTAAAGCTAAGCTAAAGCTAAGCTACATCT
>CAUYUJ010015997.1:90000-98694 GCA_963575745.1 Prorocentrum cordatum | reverse complement strand
CCACCACCACCACCACCACCATCATCATCATCATCATCATCATCATCATCATCATCATCATCATCATCATCATCGCCCTCCTTTCGACCGCAACATGGGGTCGCGCTGGCCCTCACTGATCCCCCCTGCGGATTCCTCCCCCTCCTCGTTATCAGCCAACTCTCCTCGTCCTCCTTACCCGTTCCGCCGGAAACTTGCAGGCGCCTCTCCCCCACCCACCTGAGGCCACTCCCCGAAGCGCTCGAATGGGGAAGATACAGACAGAGAGAGGGAAAGAGGGAGGGGAGAGAGAAAGAGAGAAAAAAAGACGATCTCTCTATATATATATATATATATATATAAAAACACACACTAGAACCATCGCGCGCGCTTCGCGCGCGCTCAAGTTCGAACTACTTGGGCTTAGTGAGCTAGACCATGGAGTCTCATGTTTGCCGTTTCCTGCATCCAAGGGCTCTCTTGGAGGCCCCGCGCAAGCCTCGGAACCGTATAGGAGGGGAACTGCGGAAACGCGGAAATCACTAATCCCCGTGAGGTTTTCAACGATTTGGGACCCGCAATGGCTTGCTGGTTTCATTTCTAGGAGCTGAGGGGGGCCTTAATTTTGTGCAAGAGTAGACAGGGGGCGAACGTGAAATTATCCCAGTGCGACCCTACCTAGGAGTTGGAGCCCCCAGGAAAGCAGCATTAGTAGTAACAGTAAAGCTAAGCTGAAGCTAGGCTAAAGCTAAGCTAAAGCTAAGCTAAAGTAAGCTAAAGCTAAGCTAAAGCTAAGCTGAATCTAAGCTGAAACTAAGCTAAAGCTAAGCTAAAGCTAAAGCTAAAGCTAAGTTGCAGCTAAGCTGCAGCCAAGCTAAAGCTAAGCTAAAGCTAAGCTGAAGCTAAGCTAAAGCTAAGCTAAAGCTAAGCTAAAGCTAAGCTAAAGCTAAGCTAAAGCTAAGCTCAAGCTAAACTGCAGCTAAGCTGCAGCCAAGCTAAAGCTAAGCTAAAGCTAAGCTAAAGCTGAAGCTAATCTAAAGCTAAGCTAAAGCTAGGCTAGAGCTAGGCGAAATCTAAGCTAAAGCTAAGCTAAAGCGAAGCGACAGCTAAGCTTAAGCTAAGCTAAAGCTAAGCCGAAGCTAAGCTAAAGCTAATCTAAATGTAAGCTAAAGCTTAGCTGAAGCTAAGCTCAAGCTAAGCTAAAGCTAAGCTGAAGCTAAGCTGCAGCTAAGCGAAAGCTAAGCTAAAGCTAAGCTAAAGCTAGGCTAAAGCTAAGCTCAAGCTAAGCTAAAGCTAAGCTGAAGCTGAGCTAACGCCAGGCTAAATCTGAGCTAACGCGAAGCTAAAGCTAAGCTGCAGCGAAGCTAAAGCTAAGCTGAAGCTAAGCTAAAGCTAAAGCTAAAGCTCCCAGGGGACTGGGGGAACCGCAGGGCGGGGACTTGGGGAACCGCCCGGGGCGCTTTCCACTGCCCGGCCCCTGTAAGCTAGACCCTTCTAGGCAGAGCCTAGGTAGGGAAAAAAGGAGATGTGGGATTTCCATGTTTTCAAGTTGCCGTGTCTGGGCCGTGGATGCTAAAAAGTCTCTGGATACAGGCCACGGTCCGTTGGGGTGCATCTCGTGGGATCTTCGTGAGATCTTGGTGAGTTTGAAATGAAACGAATGAAAATGTTTCAACTCATGTGATCATGGGATCTCGATTTCTACGGTGGTTTCAGGGCAGCCAAAAGGACACGAAGACGATCCAAGAGAGTGCCAAGACAGCGTCAGAGAGTTCAACCAGATTCCCAAAACACAGTTGCATGCGACTCCGAAGTCTCGCTGGGGCTCGAGGAAGCGGATAACCCAACTTGAGAAAAAAAACACAACAAATGAAATCCCACTGTTTAAAGGTTCCTCGGTTTTCGCACGCTGGAAGTGGGAAAAGGTAAGGAGGCGAAGAAAACATGGACAAAAACCAATGGAAATCAACGCTGTTACCCTCTTCGGGCTTTCTCGGGGCGGCTCTCGAAGCTCTCTTTTTTGGGGGCTCTTACGCCCCCGCAAGGGGCGGGCCCCCCGCGTGCGTTGCGCGCGGTGCACGCAGCGTCTTATGCTTCTAGCGAAAGCGAAACGCATGCGCTGGGACCGTCGAGCGAGACGCGCCCGCCGGGTGGGGCGGGCACGCCGGCGCGACGCATCGCACGGGCAAAATGCCCCGAATCGTTCTTCTCGCGCGCGGAGCGGGCGGGCACGGTCAGCGCGCGCGCTGCCGCAGCGCGCGCTGGGAACGCAACGCAGGGCGCTCGTGCACGCGCGGCGCGGGGCAGTAAAAACGCCGCGGGGTGCGTTGACCCCAAAGTAGCAAGTGATGCGGCGCGGGCGTCCGCGGCGGCGCAGACGCGGGTGGGCGCGCGGACGGGCGCGACCGGCGTAGTCGCAATGCCGGGCCCACTCCACGTCGCAGAGGAAAAGGGCGGGCGCGCGCTCCATGATTTGGGCCGCCATGCCCATGGCGACCACAAACTAGTTGGAGCGCCCATTGCCCCAGAGCGCGTCATTCCCCCCGCTCTTACCAACGCCTCCCTCCCAACACAACACATTTGCCTTGCGAAAGAATCACGCACGCAGCGGAATAGATCGCAAGATCTGCCGAGAGGCCCGCGACGCCACCGCGAAGACGCGCGCCGCCGTGGACAGCCTGATAGCGCGCGAGGGGAAGGCGCACCTGATCTGGGCGAGGAGGAGTGACAACCTGAGGCCCCACGCCGCGCAATCGCCCTCGCACGGGGCGAGCCCTGGCCGCGCGGCGGGAGCGGCCCTGCATTGCAAAGGCAAACCTAGCAGCGTTTGGGCGACGCGCGTCGGCGTGCGCTCGAACAGATACAAGCCCGCGCCGCGGGCGCATCTACGCGGGTGGAAGGAGGCACAAGCATCCGAGAATAACTCGGCTACATCATGACACATCACTAGGTCCAGCAGCCAGGCTCCCGCGAGTATCCGGTGAGATGGCCACGCGAAGATGGGTCTGCACGTCCGCGCGCCCGACAGAAGCTTCTGCCGGAACGCCTCCCCGTCGCGCATGACACGCCCGGCAACCACCTTCGGGGGAATTCACCTCCACCTTCGAACAGAGACTCCAGTTCGAGAGGTGCGCGAGTTGCATCGAGGCGCGCTCAATGTTGCCCGGGATCATCGACTTGATTCGGCCCTCAACTTCGCAACGCTTGGGGATGCACCAGATTCGCCAGCACTGCCGCGCCCCATGATGAAGGCATGGTCAGCGCCAGTTCTGGCCCGTGGATTTGCTGAATGAGTTAATGCTCTAGTGGGGTCGTCCGCCAACCAGACGACGGACGTTTCCCTTTCCTTGATCCTGGCAGGCGAGACAGGGTCAGCGCCTCGGTGCCACTGACGAGCAGGAGGCCCGCAGCATACTCGAGATGGCCGACGGATTCCGGAAGGTCCTCGGCGGCCTCCCTCTGAATGGCAAATCGTTCCGCCACGCGCTCGCCAGATACGCCGCCGCGGGCGACTGCGGCTTGCAAGACAGCACGGGCTTCTGACAGGGCGTCAACCAGGGGGGGCTTCAGCCAGAAACTCATTCCTCACATCGTTCCGCGCCACGAACGCACGCAAGTGCCCTGGATTTGGGGGCGCTCCGCGAGCGCAGAGCCAGCAGCGTCGAATATGATCACGCGCCCGGAGAGCTTGGGGAGAGGTGCACAGTAGGCGGCCAGATATGACGCAACCTGCGTGCTCCTCTGCAACGACGACAGTGCTGCCACTTCGCCCAGCGCGTTAAACAGCGCAGCGCAGGCCGACTGAGGGGAGGAAGCTCTCTCGACAACACGTCCCGCCAGTCGTACTCGCGGCGCACAGTGGCCTCACGTAGCTTGCGAGCGTCTTCGAAGACAGGCACGGCGGCTCGCGCGGAGCACCACGAAGCCGCGAAATCAAGCTCGAGAAAGAAGGTCGGAGAGAGCGCGCCCGCAGCGCCGGAGCAAAGGGGGGGGGCCCTAGCTACCCCCCCCCCCCCTCCCTGCCACCTCCCCTGCTGGAATCCCCCCTTGACTACCCCCCTTTCGCTACTCCGAAGCTACCCCCCCACACTCCCCCCCTTCCCAAAGGGAGGAGGAGCTTAGCTCCCCCCCCCGCCCCCCTCGAAACCCCTCTGCCGGAAGCCACCCCCCCCCTTCCCCCTGTGGTTCCAATGGGGCGGGTGGCTTAGCAGCCCCCCCCCATCCCCCCCTTCGGCGCCCGGAAGCTACCCCCCTCTGCCCCCCTTCCGACAGGGAGGGGGAATCGGCGCCCCCCCCCCCACCCCCCCCCCTTGACCCCCCTGCCGGAAGCTACCCTCCCTATTTGCCCCTTTGGTTCCAAGGGGGGGTGAGACTTAGCAGCCCCCCCCCCCCCCCTGTCGGCACCCAGGAAGCTACCCCCCCCCTTGCGAAAGGGAAGGGTGGATTAGCAGGGTCCGAAAAAACTGGACCACGACCCAGGCGCCGAGAAAACAAGAAACGAGAACACGAACCAGGGTCAGAGGAAACGAGACGACGACCCAGGGGCAGAGAAAACGAGAAAACGAGACAACGAACCAGGGTCAGAGAAAACGAAACCACGACCCAGGGGCGGAGAGAACGAGAAAACGAAAACAACTAACCATGGCCCGAGAAAACCAAACCACGACCCAGGGGCAGAGAAAACGAGAAAACAAACCAGGGCCAGAGAAAACGAGACCACGACCCAGGAGCCGAGAAAACGGGAAAACGAGAAACGGAACGGGGTCCGCGAAAACGAGACCACGACCACGGGGCAGAGAAAATGCGACAACGATAAAATAAACCAGGGTCCGAAAAAACTGGACCACGACCCAGGGGCCGAGAAAACAAGAAAACGAGAAAACGAACCACGATCCAAGAAAACAAGACCACGACCCAGGGGACGATAAAGCAAGAAAACAAGACAACGAATCAGGGTCAGCGAAAACGAGACGACGACCCAGGGTCCGAAAAAAACGAGAAAACAAGACAACGAGCCAGGGGCCAAGAAAACGAGACAAAACCCAGGGGCCGAGAAAACGAGAAAACAAACAGGGGCCCGAGAAACCGAGACCACGACCCAGGGACCGAGACAACGAGAAAACGAGAAAACGAACCAGGGTCAGAGAAAACAAAACCACAATCCAGGGGCCGAGAAACGGAGAACACGAGAAACCGAACCAGGGTCTGAGAAAATGGGACCACGATCCAGGGGCCGAGAAAACAACAAACAAATCAGGGTCAAAGAAAACGAGACCACGACCCAGGGGCCGAGAACACGAGAAGACGAGAAAACGAACAAGGGTCCGAGGAAAAATAACACCACGACCCAGGGGCCGAGAAAACAAGAAAACGAGCTCACGCACCATGGCCCGAAAAAAAACAAAACACAAAACAACGAAAAGCCGAGAGAACGAGCAAACGAGACCGCGACCCAGGGGCCGAGAACACGAGAAAACGAAAAAACTAACCAAAGTCCGAGCAAACGAGACCACGACACAAGGGCACAGAAAACGCGAAAACGAACTAGGGCCCGAGACAACACGACGGCAAGAGGAATCAGGGCCCGAGAAAACGAGACTACGAACCAGGAGCCAGGAAAACAAGAAAACGAAAAAAACAAACCAGGGTCAGAGCAAACTGGATCACGACCCAAGGGCCGAGAAAACGAAAAAACGAGACAACGAACCAGGGGCCAAGAGAACGAGACCACGACCCAGGGGCCGAAGAAATGAGAAAACGCGAAAATGACCCACGACCCAGGGGCCGAGAAAACAAAAAAACGAGAGAACGAACCAGGGTCCGAAGAAACCACGACCCAAGGACCGAGATCACCAGGCTCGAGAAAACGAGACCACGACCCAGATAACGAGGAAACGAGAAAACCAAACGGGGTCCGCGAAAACGAGACCACCACCCGGGGGCTGAGACAACGAGAAAACGAGAATACTAATCAGCGTCCGAGAAAACGAGAAAACGAACCAGGGTCCGAGAAAACGAGAAAACGAAGCGGGGTCCAAGAAAACTGGGCCACGACCCAAGCGCCGAGAAAACGAAAAAAACGAGAACACGAACCAGGGCCAGAGAAAACGAGACCGCGACCCAGGAGCCGAAAACGCGACAAAAAATACCCCAACACCACCACCACCACCACCACCACAAACAAAAACAAAAAACAAAAACAAAAAACTAGCCAGGGGCCGAGAACAAGAGAAAACGATAGAAGGAATCAGGGCCCGAGAAAATGAGACAACGAACCAGGGGTCGAGAAAACAAGAGAACGAGAAATCGAACCAGGGGTCGACGTTATTCCCTCATGCGTTCTCTAGCGCTGCGGTGCACACCTGTCGTCAGGGATTCCGCCAGCGCGCCAGAGCCCCGGAAGGGAGCGGGGGAGGTAGCTACGGAAGCCCCCCCCCCCCGCGCGAAAGAGGGGGGGAGGGGGGCAGCTCGAAGCCGCCCACCCCCTGCGCCCAGACCAAAAAAGGAAGAAGCCCCCGAAGCCCCCCCCCCTTGAAAGGGAAGCCCGGGCCCACCTTCTGCTCCGGAAAAGGGAGGGAGGGGGGTAGCTTCGAAGCCCCCCCCCCCCATAAAGCCAGGGCCCCCCCTAGCTTAGAAACCCCTGCAGAAGGGGGGGGCGGGGGGGCAGCTTCGGAAGCCCCCCCCCCCCCCCCCTTTGGAAGGGAGGAAGGGGGAGGTAGCTTGAAGCTGGGCCCCCCCTTTCCGCATTCCCGGCACCGCGGGCGCGCTCTTTCGAAGGTCGGCTGCGGGCGTGGACCTGAGTGGCCTGGGCAAGAGGCCATCTTGTAACTTGTGCGTCTTGGCGCTGCTCGAGTCGACCGCAGGACCGCTCTTCGCACTCTTGCCCCGGCAGTAGATCACAGCCGCCGAATCGAAGCATCTGTCGTGGACGTCGGCACCGGAAGAGCGCGAGCTCAGACCGACAGGGCGAGGTAGGCATTCTAGTCCACTGACTGACTCAGACCACGCAGCCAGCATGGTCTTCGTCTGGTGGAAGAACTTAGAATGAGTCATGAGGACGAGCTGGCCACCGCCCCTGACTCGGCCGACCACATTGAGCGCAACTCCCCCGGTGGCAAGGTCGGAGTTCGGGCGCGGAAGGTTCACGGCCACGCAGTCGTGCAGGGATTCCGCCGTGAAAGAATCGGTGACACGGCACTCCATGCCGGTGGCGCGAGGGTCGGCCTCTGCGTGGAGGTGCACGACGCTGGCAAGCGAGAGGTACACCGCGCCGTGGACTTCCTCTGCCACCACTTCCTGCGCCAGCCGCAAGCGGGAGGCGGGCACAGTTCACAGCCCGAGCCCCGCGCAAGCCTCGAGGAATGACCCGCAAGACTGGACACGGAACATCTTGAGCACGTGAGACGCCGCGTCAGTGCCAAAAGAATGCAGTCCTGCGTCAGACATGCGTCCGGCAGACACAACGTCGACTTGGGAACTGCGCCCGCCAAGGTAGGGCCATGTGGAGTCGCCAGGTAGGTGAATCACATATATGCCGATCTGCGCGGCGCAGTAGTCTCGGAACAGCCAGGATGCGGGCACGCGCGAGTTCGAAAAGTAACTGCCCATGGGTTCACTAGCGGACATACGCGCGGTAGCGAAGTCGATGGTGCCACTGAGCATCATGCGCAGCTGAGTTGCAGTCTGGTAGAGTCTGCTCTCCAGGAGCTGCAGTGCAAACATCTGCTGCCGCGCAACGCGCGGCCTGGTGGGCACTGGGGAACCGCGCGGACCAGAAAAGAGCATGAAAGCCTCCACGGACTTGGGCCCCGCATGCGCAGCCTTCGCTGTGAAAGAATGTGCATAGTGGGAGGAGAGCTCGGCGCTGAGCTCTGCGATCTCCTGCGACAGGGCAGCGGCGGACTTCACTATAAGGAACTGCAAGCGAAACGCCCGTTGGTGCTGCACCAAACCGACTAGTGCGCGCCTCAGCGCCGTCACAGTGTTGGCGGCGTCGTCAAACTTCAGCTGAAAGGGGTACACGTCGTCGACGACGCCCCAGACGTCGTCGACGTTGACGTCGCGCCAGACATCATCGCTCGTCAGAGCCTCCAACACCTCAAACACGGTGGCCCTGTGGCGCTCCAAACGCACACGGTCCAAGAGCCATCTGCGCCTGAATTCGGTGGAAGTCCCCAAGGCAAGATTGATGGCCTCAGGTGAGGAATCCACGTCCATGTCCGTGTCCACAGTGACGACCCTGGCAACTGAAAAACCGAGCATGCACAGCAGCGTCGACCCGCCTTGCTTGCCGCCCCCCAAGTCAAGAATCACATTCTTCGGCGTGTCACGTGTCGCGGACAAACCGAAGAACGGCTCTCGAAGCTCTCTTGGGATGTTTTGGGGGCCTCGTCGGGGCTGCTTTGTGGGCCTCTCAAGGGTCTGGGGTGTGTTGGAGGGTCCCGGAGTCCTCTCGGAGGTCTCTGGAGGCCTCCTGCTCCCGCTCTTGGGCTCATCTTGGGCCTGTTCTGGGGTGGTCTGGAGTTGTCCCGGGCACCTCTTCGGCAGTCTTGGGGCTTGGCTCGTTTTGGAGCCGTCTTGGGAGCGTCTTCGGCGGTCTTGGGGCGGTCTTGGGGGCATCTTCGGCTTTTTGGAGCGTTGGAGGCATGAAATGGTGAGAAGGCCAAAAACCTTGAAAAAACGAAATGAAAAATAACAAGATTAGGTTATCCGGGC